>CM014278.1:3119903-3240960 GCA_004135705.1 Alloteropsis semialata
GGGGGTTTACCGGTCCGGTACCGGCTACCGCCGGCCGGCGGTAGCGGTTAGCCGGACCGGTTTGAGCGGTTACCGCTCAAAACCGGTCAAATTCAAAATCCAAACCAAAAACGCTAGTTCAAACGGTTCCCACCGGTTAGCCGACTGTTTGAGCGGTTAGCCGGCCGGTTTGAGCGGTTAGCCGGCCGGTTGCGAAAACATTGAAGAATTTGACATATTTTCGAATTTTAATTAAAAATTAAAAAATAAAAGAAAAATTCTAAAAAATTCCTAAAAATATTTTAAGGTGCGTAGAATTTAATGGTGTCAAAATTTTTCAAATATTAGTGCATTTAGTATTTTTTGCGGGCATTAGAAGTTTAACGTGCTGATTTAATAGGCTGTTTGAACTTCTAATGCCAGCAAAAAAATACTAAATGAACTAATATTTGAAAAATTTTGACATCATTACATTCTACGCACCTTGAAGTATTTTTAGGAATTTTTTTTGATTTTTCATTTTTTTTGAATTCAAATTTCAAATTTTAAATTTGGCCGGTTTGTAACCGGCCGGTACCGCTACCGGTCCGGACCGGTTACACCGGTTACCGCGGGAACCGGACCGGTAGCGGTCGGGAAGAAAAACCCTGCGGGGGGGTCGGCCTGGCGCGCTCGCTAGGGGGTTTTGAGTGCGACGAATGGGAGGAGGGGTTCGAACTAGCATTGGTTTTTGGATTTTTTGACCCGATGCGCGTGGGCAGTTCAGGGTTTTTTTTACCGGTCCGGTACCGGCTACCGCCGGCCGGCGGTAGCGGTTAGCCGGACCGGTTTGAGCGGTTACCGCTCAAAACCGGTCAAATTCAAAATCCAAACCAAAAACGCTAGTTCAAACGGTTCCCACCGGTTAGCCGACGGTTTGAGCGGTTAGCCGGCCGGTTTGAGCGGTTAGCCGGCCTGTTGCGAAAACATTGAAGAATTTGACATATTTTCGAATTTTAATTAAAAATTGGAAAATAAAAGAAAAATTCTAAAAAATTCCTAAAAATATTTTAAGGTGCGTAGAATTTAATGGTGTCAAAATTTTTCAAATATTAGTGTATTTAGTATTTTTTGCGGGCATTAGAAGTTTAACGTGTTGATTTAGTAGGCTGTTTGAACTTCTAATGCCAGCAAAAAAATACTAAATAAACTAATATTTGAAAAATTTTGACATCATTACATTCTACGCACCTTGAAGTATTTTTAGGATTTTTTTTATTTTTTATTTTTTTGAATTCAAATTTCAAATTCTAAATTTGGCCGCTTTGTAACCGGCCGGTACCGCTACCGGTCCGGACCGGTTACACCGGTTACCGCGGGAACCGGACCGGTAGCGGTCGGGAAGAAAAACCCTGGGGCAGTTTCGACGACCCGTTGCTCGCTCGCAAGGCCACCTCTGTTCGCGGGTGAATTAGGCAGGGGGCCATCCCGGGCGCGGTTGCTTGCTAGCAAGGCCGCCTCTATTTGCAGGTGAAGTGAAGCAGGGCCCACCCAGGGCGCCCAGAAGAAAGCCAAACACGGAAATAGCATGGCTCCTGATATACGAACGCGGATTATCTCCTCAATGGCGAAGCAAACTCGACACAAATACTCCCTTCCATCTCAAAAACAAATGCAACTCTAGAATATTAATAAGTGAATCTGTCTCAACTTTGACCAAGTATATATAAAAATTAACATTAACTACGGTACTAATAATCATAATTACATTAACTATCAAAAATATATTTATATAGTCTAACAGTTAATAATATTTTATATAAGCTTATTCAAACCTAAAAAGTTTGACTCTAGAATTGTATTTTTGGCAGAGGTAGTAAGCAACATTCGTTTGTTTGCCAACTTTGGAGGACCGGCGAAGACTTTGGAGGACCTGATGATAAGCTAGTAGCTAGCGTGATGATGTGGCGTTTGTTGTCCTTGGCATATACTCCCTCCGTCCTGAAAGAAAGGGTATTTTGGATTTATCTAAGGCCCAGTTTGTTTGAGCTTCTGGGGAGCTTTTTGCCCTCGGCTTTTCGACCTTCCAAAAGCCAAAAAGCTACGAGACTGAAAAGCCAGAAGCTCCTCAAAGTGAGCTTTTAGGTTTTTCACTTCCGCAGCTTTTTGGCTTTTGGAAGGTCGAAAAGCCAAGGGCAAAAAGCTCCCCAGAAGCTCAAACAAACTGGGCCTAAGTCAAACTTTTGAAAGTTTGACCAAATTTATAGAAAAAACTATTAACGTTTTGCAAATCAAATAAATAAAATATAAAAATATATTTCACAATGAGTCTATTGATACTCATTGGATGTCATAAATATTATTTTTTTTAAAATATTGGTCAAAGTTTACTTAGTTTGACTTAGGACAAAATTAGAATGCCTTATATTTCAGGATGGAGGGAGTATGTTTTGTTTGATTGATTTCGGCATTTTATGTAGTAGAATGTAGTACTATAAAAATATATAAATATGGACTGTAGTTAATTCACAAAGGAGACATGCATGGAGATCGAGTGTCAATGTGGACATGCATGGAGATCGGAGCCTGTTCGGTTGGCTGGTGGCCGGTGGCTGATGCTGATTTGTTGTGAGACTGAAGTACTGCTGGCTGGCTGATGGCTGGTGGCTGGTGTTGATTTGTTGTGAGACTGAAGTACTGCTGGCTGGTGGCTGATAAGCCACGCGAACACTTGTTTTGCATTGAAGTCTCTACGTTAATTGCTATGGACGTGCTAGGAAAAGAGATAATCCATTAATTTCTATATACGCGCTAGAAAAAAAAAGATAATCTTAGAAATTCTCAGAAAGAAGCAAAACATATAACCATCGGTTTTGTTTGAGACTAAATAGGTGCTGGCAATTACAGTTGTTGGATATGATTTGGATCTTACCACCCGCCGACACCATTGCTGAAAATTATCCAAAGTAACCCTACAATTTCCATCTAAAATTTCTAACTCTATGATTAGGAAAAATAACCTAAGTAAATTAAACTCCTCAATATGAATCTAAAACACCCGCATATGTTATGAACAAACTAAATACCAATATACATAAATTACCCACTTCTATCATTATTAATAATAATACGTGAAAACTAAATCGGACTATATATGCATAATATGTGTCACCATGGAGATACGCGAATGGAGCAATTAAAATATCCATTTGTATGATTTATCAATCATGATATGTGTAACCTTTATAGGCACATACCAATTAATTCATTAAAATTCTAGAAGCATAGCTAATTACCAAAATTACTTACCTTGCACTCTATTTTATTTGTTAAATATTTTTTGCTTTGCACCGAGCTTCTACATGTATTTAATTGAAACCTTAATTTGAGCTATGTGGTTCGCATATTGTCAATGTTTCCTCCATACATGTATACATGGTAGCACCATCATGCACATATACCATAATAAGTTAGTGTTTTTCATATATAATTTAGAATTTTATATTAAAGTACATTGATATTTTGCAACGACATATGTAGTAATAATGGCATATATAGTAATTTTGGTACAATTTTAGAGTTTGAGCCACGTGTTTAATGTGAAAACCTATGTTCTCAGCTCTTTTTCATACATTTATCCATGGTCAACATGGTGAGACACATCATGTATACATAAATTAATTTAATATTTTTTATTAATAAATAATGGCAGAAATAGGAGATTTAGAAACATATATTACTGTAATTTGATACTTTTTATGATTATATGTAATTATAGCAATACAGGTAACTTAGATGCAAATTTAGGAGGTTACTTTAAATAAATTTTAAATGGCATATGTGTGTAATTTACATAAATATTATGGGTATTTTATGTTATTTTTTCATGATGACAAAGGTGGGTAATTTAGCTATAGATTTAAAGAATGCTATTTTTCATAATGACAAAAGTGGATAGTGTTTTTGAAAATTTAATAAATTCAGTGGCTTTGGTAATCGGAGTCTACAGATTAATGGCTAGATGTTTCCGATTTTTAATTTTTATTTTATTTTTTACCGCGTTTTGTGAGGACTAACATAAAGTCCTCAATTGGAGTCTCTAATTAGTAACAGTAAGATTAAGATTGCAATCCAGGTCGCTGACCGTGGAAAAACGATTGCAATCTAGGACAAAATCCTTATTCTTAACAAAACAACAAGGCCTTGTTTGGATCCATCCCAATTAAATTTAGCTAGCAATGGCTACAACCTTTCTTTAGCCAGGTAAGAGTAGCTAGATAATTCTTAGTTGGGATGTTTGGATCCACCAGCCAATTAGATTAGTTGGACTATCCTACTGTGGCAGACCGCCCCAATTAATCCGGTTTAAAAGCATGGGCCCACTATCACAGCAGTGCTCCACGCCCTTAAACCGAGCTAATCGTGCAATCCGTCGGATACCTTCCCGATTAAACCACCTTGTTCTCTCGACCGAAACGAAATAGCAGCAGTCCCACTCGAAGATGGGCTCAGGCAGTACAACTCATCACAAATTTTACAACACGAGGTTCACATAGATAATTATACAAATACAGTGCATATGTTTTAGTTATTACAAACCAGAGTTATAATACAGCGAAAGTCTAAACATCGGTACAAATAATATCACATGGAGCCCTCATATGACATTTAATTCCCGCGGCCTGAGTCGGACTCAGACGGCCCCCACTCGACTGTCCAACCATCAGGGAGCACACCAGGCCAAGTCAAAGCAGCAACAGGGTAGTAACCAACACAATCATCTGCAAAAGATAAGCCACAAGCAAGGCTGAGTACTAATTACTCAGCAAGACTTACCCGACAAGGTTAAATACTAGACATGGCAGGCTTTTTGGCTCTGGGGTTTGTTTTGCCAAAAGCGTCTACAAGTTGATCCCTAATTTCAATATTTTAGCCAAGTTTTAAAGTGAGACTAACCATTTCTAGATTTGCCAAACTATCCAATAATATTCAATGTCGAAAAACAATTAATTAGTCATTCATCATTATTACTCAACTAGCCACATCGATAAACCCATTGGCCCAAGGCACTGATGTGTGAAAAGAGATCAAGCAGCTTCATGTAACCGCGAAGGACGGACAACTCGAGTTGATTTTAACCATGCATGGGACAACCTAATCGCATGACCCGTGAGAGACACCCTGGACCTCACGGGGCAACCGTTCCCATCTCTCCCTGCCATCTGCCATCGGGGACCACTCCGCCCGAGTGCACGCCCCAACGGACCCCAGGTGCCCCAGGCAAACCTGTGCCGCGGCCACTGCTACACTCGCCACAACCCTCGCCCAAGGGAGTGATAAAACCCGTCAGACGTCAGTTTGAATCAAGTACTAGGTTTACCAGTTTACCATATTTCCCGGCATACGATTAGTACCTTCAAAAGCTTGACCAACATCGCCACACCCTCAATGCCTTAGCCAACAACCAACTGTGCAAGCGGGACATCAACCAAACAGAAATATCGCACAAGCCCCGCTTGCCGAACATCATAAACTGGTATAAAGTAAAAGCCTATATCTCACGAGTGACAAGGCAATCACTCGACTTCTACCGGTCCTAATTAAGAATGGCAGTCTAAACGACCTACACATACTAGTATTAGGACATAGGTACCAAGAGATCATGCAACTAGGGTTTCATTCAATTCCTCAAAACTTAAATGCATAAAGTAAGGCATAAAGCAAGAGTGTTAGTTTTGAACAGTGGGTTATGCTTCGGGGCTTGCCTTCCTGATCACCGCTGGCCTTGGGCCCTTCCGAACTTTGGTTCGGGTCTTGTGCAACAGCAACATTCAACTCGGCAGCAGCTGGATCGTCCGTGGGCTCGACCTCGATCTCGTACACTCCGTCAGCAAGGGTTTGCTCTACATGAAAATGCGGATGCATGAGATGCAGCAATGCACGAGAAACAATCACAGAATAACTGCAACAACTCACTAATACATCACGGGGCAATCATTTATGGAATATAAACATTTAAGAAGCTCACAAATAAAGCAGGGTGGGTTGCTTTTAGTTGGTTATTAAACCTATTTGAGATCTGAATTAAAGCATAAAGAGGTTTTATTAAACATTTCAAATATGTTAACAACTTATATCACCACATAAACCAAGTAAAACATCTATACATATCCACTAGTCCTACAATGGAGTTCCCATTGCTAAATTGAACATTCAACATTCCTGGTTGCTGTACAGGTTTGCAAAATTATTTTTTTACCACAAGAAAACTATTTATGAAATAAGCATTTCCTAACTAGTTCTTACCAAATAAAGCCTAGAAAATATATTTTCATAAACACAAATTAAGGTAAACATGTTTCTATGTTCTTTACAGTTAAACATATTTTTCAGGAATTTTCCAGCATTTTACCTATTTATTTTCTATTTTTCTTAACAGCCAACATTTACCATCAATCAGAAAATCATAATAAATGTTCTACAGTTGAAATTTTTACTGCAACTACTATTCCACTAGAGACATTTTATGTGAATTTTTCAGATTTTTCCGAGTTGTATAGAATATTTGGTGATTTATCCCTTCTCAACTAGCTAGCAACAACTTAATTCCAAATCTACTAAAATCATGCACAAACTATGGCCAACAGATACTCAATTCAACTCCACTGGTCACAACAGATCCAACAAAAGTGGTTTTACATTTTTAGCACATTCCTATGATTTATAAAGCCATAAACATCCTTTCAAGCACATTTTCATATATTCAAAAATACATCAGGATTCACACATATTATACATGCATATGATACACCACTAGAAAGATAATTTCTCAAAGATTCCAAAAGTCTAAGTTTGTGATTTTACGATTTTTCTGTGATTTTTGGTGATTTATTGAATCTCAGCCGAATTGAAAAGTAAAAGAAATCGTGAATAGTAAACTCAGGATTTACATCCAGGCCCCCGAGGATCTGAAAGTAATTGCAGATCGGTCCTTTCCTCGTGAATAGGTCCTCCAAAAATTGCAACCAGGCCCCTATAAGATTCCACTCTTCAACATAACTCCGAAAACTTTATGGAACACCCCCTAAAGTTTTAGACTTCTCACCCTTAGGTCCTATCTTCTTCCACCTCTGTACAGACTCGTACAGAGTCGAGTTCGAGCAGGCAGGGGCTCCGGCCGGTGGGGGAAAAGGGCGCCGGGGCCTCCCTGCCCTGGGTGCTGGGCCTGGGGTTTGCCCACCCTCCCTGGGACCTGCAGGACCGGCGCAGGAGGCACGGCCGGCGCAGCCCCTGGGCCTTTCGCGTGAGCAGCGGCCGGCCGGCTGCAGTGACCGTGGCGCCGCCCCCTGATGGCCTGAATGGGATGGGAAAGGGTTGGAAAAAGATCAAGAACACTTGGTGAATGTGTTTTGATGATTGGTTTGGAAGGAGAATGATCAAGGAGCTACGATTTTGGAGGATGATGGAGCTCGGCCGTGACTGTCAATGGCGGCCGACTTCCTTCGATTTCGCGGAGTATAGGCTATGGCAAGGAATGGGAAAGGCTCTGGGGCGGAGATGGCGAGGTGATAAGGGCTTGGGTGCGGTTAATTGCTCAGTGGGCGAGTAGGGGGGCGAATTTGGACCGAGGGAGGACGACGGTCTTTACTGTCCTCGATGCCCGGTCATCGTTATCCCTCCAGCGCGACGGACAGCGCGGCATGCCTGCCTGGCACTGCAAGATGGCGCAAGGATGACATGGACGCGTGGCCGGACAGCTGGAGGGCGGGGATTTGGCGTTGACGGCGTCGAGGTCGCCGAGGTCGGCCTCCTGTCCGGAGACAACCGGTTCCACCAGTTGTCCAAACCGATGTTACCGGATTTTTTTGCCGCCGGTCGGGGTGACGCAGCCATCTTCCCTCCAACTTTTCTCACAATTTTGTGCAGCAACCCCAGGATCGCCCAATACAAAAGTTATAGAGCACACCTAGGTCTACAGTTCCTAGAAAGGAAGTTCTAGCATTTGAGCAATGGTTTGAAAGTTACGGGGCGACGAATCTGGGCAAAAATTCACATTTTCAGACTTAGTGAATTTCAGCTAAGTGCTGAAATTGTTGGTTTGACCCGATTTTGACCAAGATTATGAGTGATCAAACAAAGTTTTCCTTGATCCACATCACCACCATTGTAAAGAGGGTACTTTGTACTCCAACTTTTACATTGGTGGAATTTCAAGTGTTTAGGCAAAATACAAAGATATTAGCCTCTCGAGAAGGGTAAAACGCAAAACTCGCAACACATGAAATGACGGTCAAACGATTTTGAAATTGAATTTCGAATTTTTGTTTGAACTTCCCATACTCATGTGAGTTCATAAACATGTATTTGACATTATTTGTGACATTTTGGTATAAGTTTTGTATTTTGACATTTTTGATTAATTCGGTTGACCGCGTCAACCTAAACACACAATTATGCACAAACACCACAATTATGCAATGATGCATTTCATAATGAGTTTAATTAATTTAATTAAGGGTTTTAATTACATTAGTGACACCGGGGTATCACAGCCCTCCCTCCTTAAAAGAATCTCGTCCTCGAGATTCCAGTGCAAGAATTTAGTGCGGAAAGCTAGATACTTAGACTTAATTTTAGAGACTTGAATAACTGGTGGTCAACTAAAATCACAGTTTGCATTTGGAGGGAAAACTACACTCATCATAACTGGTACGCCTTGTGGTAGTTGATCCATGGTTACAAGGTTGACTCTTCCTTGTCGAACAAGAGGCACTTGCTTTTTGCCTTGTTGATTAGTTTAAAGCATTATCCATTGCATTGAGAGCCAATTCTCTAACTTGCTGGACAATGCTTAAGGAGCTACCAAAGATTGAGTTCACCAATGGAGTGAAATCTGGTATGCTAGCAATTTCAGCAGTGAACTGAAAAAGTCGTATATTCTGTGGAAGGGCTAATTCCAATTGGAAGAAAAATGAAACCTTCGATATATTGTCTGTCTGCATTCTGAAATTTTCCAAAAACTCGGCTATGGTATTTTGACCATAACTTTTGTTGTACTGCCCCAATAGAGCCGACTTTTTGACATCAATTAGCTGATCAAACTTTTGGACCAGTATTTTAATTAAGTAATCTATGAGAGATGCCGTCGTAATATGAAAATGATAATGCAATGCATTAGCGATGGTGCAAATGCTTGACTGCAAGTATATGGTGCACTCATGAGATGCATAGTTGCAATGATGCAATGCACCGATGAAATGACCCATGCAGTAAATGAAATGGTGATGATGCAATGCACCGATGAAATGACCAATGTAGCAATTGAAATGGTGCATATGGATGCACATGCATAGTATGTTATGGTGCATACCATGCAATGCATGTTAGCATTGGTGTGACTTGCACATGTTCATACCCAGTTTCTCCGTTGTTTCCACACTGTGCCGAAGAAGTCAAGAGGATATAAAACATTGGTAAGGGTTGCACAAAATCGTAGTGAAATCACACCCACACATCCCCAGGCACCAGTGCGCCCCTAGTGGTTGACTCATGTGGCTGCAGTCCACGTGAGGCCCTAGGTTCCGACACGGCACCCTGGTTGTGTGGCAGATGTCACCTCTAGATAAATCAATACATAACCGGCTTAGAGTAGAAGTGGCAGCAAGAAAGGGAATAGAGGGAAACAAACATAAGTGGTATTAAAAACAAAATATACCCTGTTAGTTACTCGATAACTTTCCCCAAGATGCATATGCTCCCTCATGATACTGGTTTAAACATGTGATATGCAAAGGTGCAACATGATGCTATGCATGACATGGTAGTGATGATCGTGTTATGGCCAGTGATCCAATTCGGTGTAGTCAAGTGTTATCTATATAAGGAATAATTCAACAGGACAGATTCTGTGCTAAGCTAGAAAAATTCATAACTCAGAATTTATTGAGCCATAAATTCTCAAATTTGGCCAACATATTCCTAGACAAGTTATCTACAACTTTGGTATTCTAGGACAAAGCTAAATACATCAATAGGATGTTCAAATCCTTAGAGTTTGATAACAGGTGCATGCTGGAATTTCAGCAGAACAGAGAGGTAGTAAAAATACTATATCTCCCTATCCACTGGGCCAAATGACCTGAATTTTTGGCAGGGGACAGATACACAAATTTGGAACAACTTTCCTATTCATGAGTTTCAGAGAAAACATCCCTAAGACAGGCCAATCCCAGCATTGAGCAGAATGGTCAGATTTGGACAGAAACTAACCTGATGGTAAAACAATCATAACTCTCAATTGGCTGAGCCAAAAATATCGAAATTTTCACTGCAGCTGGATAAAAAGATTCGGAACAACTTTTCTAATATGAGCTTTTGCAGCTGAGGTGATCTTGTTGGTAAAAAAAAATTCATACCAACAGGGAGGTCTAAAAGACAATCTAGAATATCCTTAGGTGCTTGACATGAACTCCCTTGGTGGTCCTCCTTAAAAACATTCTAGTGGCTTATTAACCCATACCTTAATGATTTCATGATTTATATGTTATTCATGATATGATGCATGCATGAAACGGTCCTATTCGTCCTCACAAAAGAAACAATTGCCAAGTAACCTTGGACTTACGTGGTTAGTCAATGGTGGCACATATAATACGGCTCTCCTTATAATAACTAGTCGACATTCTAGCGAACACAACCTATGGTTTCGTGGTTAGTGTACCTGCAGAAAACATTCATCACTGAACCGTTCGTGTCAGCACTCACGAACAGCCCCCATGTACCTCACGCCACATGGGTGACGCATATGCGGTTGCCCACATATGATAACCACATCCTGTTGCTCATTATAAAAGCAACAGTTCAACCAGTAAAGTAAAAGCACTACAGTCATTATAACACCAAAGATGTTATATTGACTGCACCCCAAGTAGGCCACTGCTTGGGGAACAGCGTCCAGTATTCACACCCTCTGGCAATGGGCGACCATTTACTCACCTGACGTCTGTTTGCGTCGTTACAGAATTTAAATTACAGAAAATAATGTGCTGGAGGTCAGTCATATACATATACTATATAAGCCACCTGATGACTACCCATATATACCCTAGGGCTCACGTTCTATCCTCTCCAACCCTAGCGTAACCAACGGTGTTTTCAAAAGTCCAGTTTAAGTTTTGCAAATCAAGAAAAACATTTTTAAGACTCGTCATACCACCCGCTGCCTATTTTTCGGCTCTGATACCAGCTGTGGCAGACCGCCCCAATTAATCCGGTTTAAAAGCATGGGCCCACTATCACAGCAGTGCTCCACGCCCTTAAACCGAGCTAATCGTGCAATCCGTCGGATACCTTCCCGATTAAACCACCTTGTTCTCTCGACCGAAACGAAATAGCAGCAGTCTCACTCGAAGATGGGCTCAGGCAGTACAACTCATCACAAATTTTACAACACGAGGTTCACATAGATAATTATACAAATACAGTGCATATGTTTTAGTTATTACAAACCAGAGTTATAATACAGCGAAAGTCTAAACGTCGGTACAAATAATATCACATGGAGCCCTCATATGACATTTAATTCCCGCGGCCTGAGTCGGACTCAGACGGCCCCCACTCGACTGTCCAACCATCAGGGAGCACACCAGGCCAAGTCAAAGCAGCAACAGGGTAGTAACCAACACAATCATCTGCAAAAGATAAGCCACAAGCAAGGCTGAGTACTAATTACTCAGCAAGACTTACCCGACAAGGTTAAATACTAGACATGGCAGGCTTTTTGGCTCTGGGGTTTGTTTTGCCAAAAGCGTCTACAAGTTGATCCCTAATTTCAATATTTTAGCCAAGTTTTAAAGTGAGACTAACCATTTCTAGATTTGCCAAACTATCCAATAATATTCAATGTCGAAAAACAATTAATTAGTCATTCATCATTATTACTCAACTAGCCACATCTCTAAACCCATTGGCCCAAGGCACTGATGTGTGAAAAGAGATCAAGCAGCTTCATGTAACCGCGAAGGACGGACAACTCGAGTTGATTTTAACCATGCATGGGACAACCTAATCGCATGACCCGTGAGAGACACCCTGGACCTCACGGGGCAACCGTTCCCATCTCTCCCTGCCATCTGCCATCGGGGACCACTCCGCCCGAGTGCACGCCCCAACGGACCCCAGGTGCCCCAGGCAAACCTGTGCCGCGGCCACTGCTACACTCGCGACAACCCCTCGCCCAAGGGAGTGATAAAACCCGTCAGACGTCAGTTTGAATCAAGTACTAGGTTTACCAGTTTACCATATTTTCCGGCATACGATTAGTACCTTCAAAAGCTTGACCAACATCGCCGCACCCTCAATGCCTTAGCCAACAACCAACTGTGCAAGCGGGACATCAACCAAACAGAAATATCGCACAAGCCCCGCTTGCCGAACATCATAAACTGGTATAAAGTAAAAGCCTATATCTCGCGAGTGACAAGGCAATCACTCGACTTCTACCGGTCCTAATTAAGAATGGCAGTCTAAACGACCTACACATACTAGTATTAGGACATAGGTACCAAGGGATCATGCAACTAGGGTTTCATTCAATTCCTCAAAACTTAAATGCATAAAGTAAGGCATAAAGCAAGAGTGTTAGTTTTGAACAGTGGGTAATGCTTCGGGGCTTGCCTTCCTGATCACCGCTGGCCTTGGGCCCTTCCGAACTTTGGTTCGGGTCTTGTGCAACAGCAACGTTCAACTCGGCAGCAGCTGGATCGTCCGTGGGCTCGACCTCGATCTCGTACACTCCGTCAGCAAGGGTTTGCTCTACATGAAAATGCGGATGCATGAGATGCAGCAATGCACGAGAAACAATCACAGAATAACTGCAACAACTCACTAATACATCACGGGGCAATCATTTACGGAATATAAACAATTAAGAAGCTCACAAATAAAGCGGGGTGGGTTGCTTTTAGTTGGTTATTAAACCTATTTGAGATCTGAATTAAAGCATAAAGAGGTTTTATTAAACATTTCAAATATGTTAACAACTTATATCACCACATAAACCAAGTAAAACATCTATACATATCCACTAGTCCTACAATGGAGTTCCCATTGCTAAATCGAACATTCAACATTCCTGGTTGCTGTACAGGTTTGCAAAATTATTTTTTTACCACAAGAAAACTATTTATGAAATAAGCATTTCCTAACTAGTTCTTACCAAATAAAGCCTAGAAAATATATTTTCATAAACACAAATTAAGGTAAACATGTTTCTATGTTCTTTACAGTTAAACATATTTTTCAGGAATTTTTCAGCATTTTACCTATTTATTTTCTATTTTTCTTAACAGCCAACATTTACCATCAATCAGAAAATCATAATAAATCCTACAAAAATGTTCTGCAGCTAAAATTTTTACTACAACTACTATTCCACTAGAGACATTTTATGTGAATTGTTCAGATTTTTCCGAGTTGTATAGAATATTTGGTGATTTATCCCTTCTCAACTAGCTAGCAACAACTTAATTCCAAATCTACTAAAATCATGCACAAACTATGGCCAACAGATACTCAATTCAACTCCACTGGTCACAACAGATCCAACAAAAGTGGTTTTACATTTTTAGCACATTCCTATGATTTATAAAGTCATAAACATCCTTTCAAGCACATTTTCATATATTCAAAAATACAACAGGATTCACACATATTATACATGCATATGATACACCACTGGAAAGATAATTTCTGAAGGATTCTAAAAAGTCTAAGTTTGTGATTTTACGATTTTTCTGTGATTTTTGGTGATTTATTGAATCTCAGACGAATTGAAAAGTAAAAGAAATCATGAATAGTAAACTCGGATTTACATCCAGGCCCCCGAGGATCTGAAAGTAATTGCAGATCGGTCCTTTTCTCGTGAATAGGTACTCCAAAAATTGCAACCAGGCCCCTACAAGATTCCACTCTTCAACATAACTCCGAAAACTTTATGGAACACCCCCTAAAGTTTTAGACTTCTCACCCTTAGGTCCTATCTTCTTCCACCTCTGTACAGACTCGTACAGAGTCGAGTTCGAGCAGGCAGGGGCTCCGGCCGGTGGGGGAAAAGGGCGCCGGGGCCTCCCTACCCTGGGTGCTGGGCCTGGGGTTTGCCCACCCTCCCTGGGACCTGCAGGACCGGCGCAGGAGGCACGGCCGGCGCAGCCCCTGGGCTTTTTGCGTGAGCAGCGGCCGGCCGGCTGCAGTGACCGTGGCGCCGCCCCCTGATGGCCTGAATGGGATGGGAAAGGGTTGGAAAAAGATCAAGAACACTTGGTGAATGTGTTTTGATGATTGGTTTGGAAGGAGAATGATCAAGGAGCTACGATTTTGGAGGATGATGGAGCTCGGCCGTGACTGTCAATGGCGGCCGACTTCCTTCGATTTCGCGGAGTATAGGCTATGGCAAGGAATGGGAAAGGCTCTGGGGCGGAGATGGCAAGGTGATAAGGGCTTGGGTGCGGTTAATTGCTCAGTGGGCGAGTAGGGGGGCGAATTTGGACCGAGGGAGGACGACGGTCTTTACTGTCCTCGATGCCCGGTCATCGTTATCCCTCCAGCGCGACGGACAGCGCGGCATGCCTGCCTGGCACTGCAAGATGGCGCAAGGATGACATGGACGCGTGGCCGGACAGCTGGAGGGCGGGGATTTGGCGTTGACGGCGTCGAGGTCGCCGAGGTCGGCCTCCTGTCCGGAGACAACCGGTTCCACCGGTTGTCCAAACCGGTGTTACCGGATTTTTTTGCCGCCGGTCGGGGCGACGCAGCCATCTTCCCTCCAACTTTTCTCACAATTTTGTGCAGCAACCCCAGGATCGCCCAATACAAAAGTTATAGAGCACACCTAGGTCTACAATTCCTAGAAAGGGAGTTCTAGCATTTGAGCAATGGTTTGAAAGTTATGGGGCGACGAATCTGGGCAAAAATTCACATTTTCAGACTTAGTGAATTTCAGCTAAGTGCTGAAATTGTTGGTTTGACCCGATTTTGACCAAGATTATGAGTGATCAAACAAAGTTTTTCTTGATCCACATCACCACCATTGTAAAGAGGGTACTTTGTACTCCAACTTTTACATTGGTGGAATTTCAAGTGTTTAGGCAAAATACAAAGATATTAGCCTCTCGAGAAGGGTAAAACGCAAAACTCGCAACACATGAAATGACGGTCAAACGATTTTGAAATTGAATTTTGAATTTTTGTTTGAAGTTCCCATACTCATGTGAGTTCATAAACATGTATTTGACATTATTTGTGACATTTTGGTATAAGTTTTGTATTTTGACATTTTTGATTAATCCGGTTGATCGCGTCAACCTAAACACACAATTATGCACAAACACCACAATTATGCAATGATGCATTTCATAATGCGTTTAATTAATTTAATTAAGGGTTTTAATTACATTAGTGACACCGGGGTATCACACCTACCCTTCACCACAGATAGTGCGGTGGCAGTGAAAAATCCTTTGAATAGGTAGGGGTATTTTGGTCTTTAAACTCATTTAGCTAGGTTCAACCAGTATGCATGTTTTGGCATGTAGCTAAAGTTTAGTTACCCTATCACCTAAAGTTTAGATGGTTGGTCTAAATGGGGCCATTGTGGTCTTTGACCAAGCGATTTTTTTATTTTGTTAAACTACTAAGATCTAACTTGGCAAGTCAAAACTCCGGATTTGTGAGTGGAGGACTCATTTGCTACAACAAGAGCTGTCATAAATTGAGTAACGGTAGGAAAAATAATAGAATACTTCCACCGTCCCAAAAAGAATGCAACTCTCGCATCTCGAGAACTCAAATTATTTCAAGTTTAACTATATTTATGCAAAATAATACTAACATTTATGGAACAAAATAAGTATCATTAGATTGATCATAAAATATATTTTTATACTAATATATTTAAAAGTATAAATGTAAGTAATTTTTTGTATAAACTTGGTCAAACTTGAAATTATTTGACTTCTCAGAAAATGAGAGTTGCATTTTTTTGACAGAGGAAGTACGTAATTGCATTGGTAACCAAAACTTACCAACATGACAAATATTATAGATTTCTATGTTATTGTTGCTAAGTTAGAAAATGAGTAATATTTGAAAAGAAAAATAATCATTTTTCATTAGTGGTGTGCCTTAAGTTTATCCATGAACTTGTAAAAGTGATTCCTTGTCTGTGCAGGAGCACAGGTTAACGTAACGGTGTAGAATATCACAAATTTTACGACTACTTAATACACAGTTTCACAGTTACCAAGTCTGAGAACTAGGTAACTATGTCAGATAGGTTTTATGGGGATGCAATTTACGTCACATATGATGAAACCCTCTCTTCTTATAATGGTTTGCCATATCAGCAAATATGCTGATGTGGTATACTATTTAATACTGATGTACTACTCATGAAACTTACGCTGAGACTAGCTTTACCTTACTTTAACTTGTGTCACAAATGCAATTAATAATGCCCTTACCTTACCTTAGCCTTATGTGCTTGACGCAACAAATGCAATTAATAATGCCCTTACCTTACTTAGGGTCTGTTTAGTTCGGTGAGAAAGTTTGTGAAATTTACTGTAGCAATTCTAAATCAAAGATTAGGAGGACTAAACATGATCTAATTATAAAACTAAATACACGGATGGACGGGAAATCGCGAGACGAATCTATTAAGCCTAATTAATCCATCATTAGAGATTGTTTACTGTAGTACGACGTTGTCTAATCATGGCCAAATTAGACTCATTAGATTTGTCTCGCAAAGTTACCTGAGGGTTATGGAATGGGTTTTATCATTAATTCAGTTTAATACCCTTAATTAGTGTTCTAACATTCGATGTAACAAGTTTGCAAACTAAGTGGGTGTTTAGATGCAGCGTTATACATAGTGTTTTTGCGTTATGCATAGTATTTACAGAGAGAAAAAGTGCATTGATAAACATGCGTTATGCAAAACGTTATACATAGTGCGTGAACTAAACAGGGCCTAAACAGGACCTTAGCCTTGTGTGCTTGACGCAACAAATGCAATTAATAATGCTTCTTGTTTAGCAGGTAGCACTTGTCGGTAGCTACATACAGGCCTGGTAGCGCAATTAAGCATCGGGTACAAGTTTCTGATGGACGGTGTAACTACGTGCGTCTGTGTGTGCCCTGGACGGAAATGAGACACGGCATGCATGCGTTTGGTCCCGGTCCCACCCAGCACAACCCCTACGTACGTCATCAGACACAAGGATCAGAGAGAGGTGCTCGTCTTGGATTGGACATGCCGGTCAATTCGCAACGCATAAAGTTTTCACCTACACAGCTGTGTCAGTTTATTTTTTCTCTTCATACACGCGATACAATACATAAACACTATGCATAACGGGTGCATCTACACCCCTAAGTGCTCGTTGGTTGCTAGTATTTTGATCATGCAACCAACACAGTTTTTTTTCTCAGCACAACATCACCTCCTCACTATCTATGTTGTTGATGACTTGGGTCTGTTAAGATTAATTAGTTTAGTGATCAATTAGGATAATTACAATATCTGTAACTGCTCCCAATAGTATTCTTCTATAGACACCTTTTCATTGTAGACACCCTTTCACCAACAGACATGTCTCTTGGGCTAGTATATATCTGTACAACACTGTTCAACAAAGATATACAATTCATTCTTTCACTTTTCATTCTAACACGTTATCACGCACGCACGCTCTGCCACCGCTGTCGCTGTAAGCCGAGAAGAACTCGTCGAGTAGGAAGAAAGGGAGAGGGGACTTGCCGGACTTCTTGCGGACCTCGCTGGAGTTTCTGCACAGTAAGAACTCATGACGACTCCCAACGTTCCTTCCATGAACGCCATGGTCGACTCCATCACCGATGCAGTGGAGTCCGCCATCCACCGTGGCCACACCGCCGGCGGACTTCGCCGCCACATGCTCCAGGGCGCCGTCCGCCGTGCCCTTCGGGACATCTCCGACCGCCGCATCCCCCCTCGCCGCTTCTCTGGAGTGCGCGCTGGAGATTGCAGTGGCCACCGTTTGGCACCACGCCCGTCTTCCCCGCTGCAGTTGGCCCCCGGCGTTTGCCCGACGCATGGCCCGCCCATGGCAGTCCGGCACGTTGGAGCCCCGCCGGTGACGCCACGACTGCCGGCGACACTGCCTCCACCACCACCGACGCTCCTGTCACCGCTGGCCCAGCCATGGAACGGAGGTGGCGTTTCCATGGCTGCACGCCGTGACGCCCCTTCATCCTCCACAAGACGCGCAGACATGGAGCCGTGGCCGCCTGGCTTCGCATACGACTTCGACGTTGTTTTCCCGCCGCCTTCTCCACCACTGGGACGCCCCTCCTACGCCACCGTGACAGCCAATCGACCGCGCCTGGCCGACCTTCCGCACGGGAGTGCACTCGGCGCTGGCTTCGTCTCTCCTTCGTCGCAGGGGGAGGCGGCCGCCCGCCACTGAGCGGCGCCCGAACGGCCGGTGGGGGGCTGATCCGCTACGTCCCGGCTTGTAGCGACGGTCCACCGGACCGAAGCTCGCCGGGGACGTGCGGGCGCCCCCGCCGGCCGGCCTCCATGGCCGGGATCAGGTCTGCCATGCGAGGAAGATGATGGGGCCCGAGGTGGTGGCGGTCATGTGGCTTGCGCAAGAGGCGGCGGTGGCTGGACGGCGGTGGCCGGACCACGGCGGTCGACGGCGGCGGCCAAGCGGCGGCGGCGGCTGCTTCTGGGGGCGGTTAGGGTTTCAACCCTAACCGTCGACCCTATATAGGCCGGCGACGACTGGCTGCCAGGCCGGCTGGGCCGCAAGCCTGGCTGGGCCACGCCAAGGCCGCTGGCCACATGCAAGCTTGGATGGCTGTGGCTGCTATTGTTTTCTTTTCCTTTTATTTACAGCAGTTTAGTATTTTAATTACTATATGCTTTGGCTACTTTAGTTTATTTTCTTGTGAGAATAATTGAATTATTTGTTCTGTATGCCATTGTTTTCTACTGCTGTACTTGCCATTGTCAAATAATTTGTGGTTTGATTATTTTATATTACAATGGCATTGGTTATTCTATTATGTATTTTGGAGTATGTGGTGGGCCAAATTCCCCCTTAGCACCACATACATATTATATTTGTGACTTTGATTATTGATTATTGTTTGGTATATGTTGGTGCCTCCAAACCCCCTACTTTGCACCAACATATAGGTCACACTTGTAGTTGCATCATAGATTTAAGTATGTTGGTGCAATCAAACCACAATCTTGCACCACATACAGGTTAAATTTGCTAGTTTAAGTTAATGGCAATTTAACAAAGTTTCTCATAAAATAATCAAATTTTAATCATTATATGATTATAGGATTAAAATTGCAATATAAATATCTTGGTTATTTTGGTTAATTAACACATGGTAATGGAGTCTATAGCAGTGATTTAATCACCTATTACTGAGAGGCCTACATCTTGTTTCTCTGGAACTTGATGATTACCTACAATGTGTTTTTAATCAAAAATAAAGGTTTTGGATTGATCTTCGTCATCATATTATTTTGCTATTACACAAAATAGTAGAGCCCTAAATGCACTGGCTGCGTTTAATTCCTCAAGAATTATTCTGCCCTGAGACAGTGCTTAGGCAGCAAAATATTTGCCTACTATAAAGATCTACTCTTTGTCTTTGACGTCGAGATTATCTTGTCTTGTGTATGCAAAAATTTATGATGATTAAATTGTATGGTCTACACATTTATGAGACTACCTACAATAATCCAAAACTATGATAAGATAAACAATTATAAAATATTGCATTTCAGATTACAACATTACCATATTGATTTTCGAGTTTTCCATAATTGTAAATTCATTAAATCAATGGTCTATGTCTGGATATTGACTTCAGAGGAGTTTGTTGAACTCGCTCTTGACGACATCAATATCCCACATGGACACTGGACATTATTATTGGTTTTATCCCATAAACTAATAGAAGAGTTTAATGACGCTCTTAAGGATTATTTATTATAGATCAAAGAAATTATGCCTTGCTATTATTAAGATACTACATCCATAAAGATTATCGATAAGGATATCTTATGGCAGGAAATGCACATATTTTATGGCATACTCTTCTTGAGTATTATGAACACTGAAAGTTGATTGTGTCTTTAAGACTATGATCAAATTGTTCATACAATTTGTTTCCAATATAGGAAACAATAGGCCTAATGTGCAACTAAGTCGTGACCATATCACGCTCTTAAATTTGAAATTGATCTATACCCAAACCAATAAGAGATAAAACATGAGCTAAGACATAAGATTTGAAAATTTTTCAATCTTAAATTTAAAGCTCCTGAGGAAGTTTCAAATGTCCATCGAAATATGTTGTAACACTTGTTGTCATAACTATTGTGAGTATCATTTTGATAAATTTGATACTTGACAATATTTATGGATTTCTATATATTAGACAAAATTCTATCAAATTCTTGTCTATATATAATTGTACAGGAATCATCCCAATAGGGATTAATATGTGTCTAATAGATATTTGTGTTTTTAGAGAAACACAAACAGACGAAATTAGATATGGCACATAAGTCATAAGATAAGTCTCATTTTGGTTGTATGATGCATACAACTATCCCCGTACAACATGTTGCGCATATAAATTTTTCACATTGTTGATCCATTGAAAGTTTGGAATTATCAACTTAGCTATCCAAAGAGATGCGTAAAAAAATTAATAGCAATTTTTTTGGTCAGGATTTCCCCAAAGTATGGATACGGTAGGTACCATAGGGAAACAGATTTTAAGACCCTCTTATCTTAAAATCAAATTGACTTAGATTCCAAGATCGTATTCAAAAGAATATTTTGAGTCCGACACAAAGATTGTCTGGACAATTCAGCTATTCATGGTTGTATAGATACATCTGTGAGATGATCTAGAGTGTGAAGAGTTTCCACACTCAGCCATGCATTTGGTAGATAATGGCTCTTGGTATGAGCATTATCTTGAACACTACTAAACTTATGTACCTTCAATGACGATTGTTTGGTATAATAAAAGTTTAGTTAGCTATCCAAAAGATAATAAATTAGAATCTATAAGTATGACATTAATGTCATAGCAGGACCATTGTTCGTAAATTGCTATTTGCCAACTTCGTGTTGGAGTCAGGTAGATTTACACACTCCTGACTTATGATTAACTGTATATCCCCCATATGCATTTAGTACGTGGGAATCTATGAAGATTTCCTATTTGCGTAAGATCAGGCTACGTTGTATACGTACCAATCTCACCACCACAGCATACATTGATGAGTTCACACAGAAAACTGGGGATCAACTTGAGATTTCAAATCTCCGTCGATTGTTCAGTATCTAGATCTCTTAGAGAGGATCTATTTACAACCTGTATGCTGGTTTTTTTTCATATAAATGAGCTTTTCCAGGCATTAGGGGGAGATTAGTAGTACCATATATAATGCCCGGAAAATATTTGAAATGCATAAAGCATTTTAAGCTCAGGATCACGTACTAAATGAGTTGAAAGAATTATTGATTTGCACAACATTGCAAATAAACTGCCAAATGCATTTACTGATTATTAATTCTACTGCAAGTATGAGCCAGAAAGAGTAGTGGTACTAAGTAAAATCACTCGACTCCCATTTGCAAATAAGAGGGGGAGAAGTATGGTCATAAAGCAGGATTACTTATGCTAGCAATAGAAGGCTTTCCTTCTAAGATAGTAAATGCAAGTCAACCTATGGTTGCTAACATCTTGTGGGTAAATATTGGTTATTACCTGTGGATAGATATCATCCACAAAACCCAGCTCAAAGGTGCACCAAGATCCTGATGCTGGGATATCGGAAAGCCGTGACTCTCGTTTAAGGAAGTCATGATGAGTCATTTAGGGTTCATTTTTAATTTTGATAACAGGAGAATTATATCATATAAAGGCTACACGAGTCGACTCATACTTCTCTGAATAAATTGTATACAATATTTCAAGTTATCCAGTTAATAAGACCTAGGCAGAGTGCTTTGTCACTCTTACTGGAACTTGTTGAGTTGTACATACAGAGATAGTCTTGCTCACCAGAAAAGAGGAGTTAGAAGCTATAAAGCTAACACCTCATGTACCTTTACTGTGGGTACAAAGTGTTTTCATCCTAGGATGGATTGAGAACAACGGAGTGGTGAGATATAAAGCAAGACTAGTAGCATAAGGGGTTTACGCAAAGCCCAGAGCATTGTTTTCAATGCAATTATTCTCCATAGTAAATTGTAAAATTCCGATACTAACTTTGATTGGCAGTACAAAAGCGTCTATCTTTGCAGTCGATAGATGTAGTGGTTGCAAATAATCACTTGATTTGGTATATTTGTGAAGTTTCCGGGAAGGAGTTCACATACCAAACCCTCATACATAAAAGCGCAACACATATTGTGTATTGCTTAAGTCAATATATGGCTTAAAGTAGTTAAGTCGAATTTGGTACAATCGACTTTGTGTGTATTCCTTATATTAAAGGATACAAGATTGATTACGCGTGGTGTTCATTTCGGAATCCTTGATTGGATTTCCTAGTATTATATGTTTGTCAATAATCTTGACATCATTGGTAATGAACACTTGTCAAGAGCACGTTGTAATCTAAAGACGGAGTAAAGAGATGGGAGATACAGTCTAAATCAAAAATTTAATTTTGTGTTTAGGATCCAAATATCCTCTCCCAGGTTTTGTAGTAAAGCTATCTATATCCACATCATATTGAATAACTCAATATGAAAGGGAATCCTATGGTTGTTCTACCTCATGATAGAGGAAGATTGTTTTATGTCATAGTGATTGAGATGAAATTTTGGAACATATGGTCCATTATCTTTGTGCTATTTATGCGCTAGTATATATATTGCAAAAGTTCCCGGCCGGATATTATCTTTGCAATAATTTGCTATCCAGTAGCAGCGCTACTCTACCAAATGTTGGTAGGTTGAAGTTAAGAATATCGTTGATATATCAAAATAGCACATGCAATCTTGGTATAATCCAAGATCCAGTTACATGGATATTATGATTCTGGTTATCTATTAGATCCCCAAATTCCAGATCATTGAGATAGCCTTTACATAAATATGGAAAGACCAATTTATAGTAGTCTTTAAGTAGACATTTAACGGTCAATTCCATTAATCATTCTAGCATTGTATTATACAAGGCAACACATGAATGTGCATAGCTTGGCAGAATGATATATCACATACTGAAGTTATGTGGTATTGATTCTCTTGAACCAAAGGTCATTATCTATATAGGTAATGCAGCTTGTGTTGTTTAGATGGTGATAAGTTATGCTTATTGCAATATTTTGCATCAAGATGGTTCTATTCCATAGGTCATATGGACATATGAACATTTGCAAACTAAGTATTGTGATAATCTCGAAGAGATATTCACAAAGTCTTCCATACTCCTCATTTCTCATGTGTTGAGTACATCGGTGTGAAAGGTTTGCAAGTTTCAGGGGGAGAGTCTCTCGTCTCTCTGATTAATAACTTGTTGAAAACATCATATTGCACTCTTTTCTTTTTATGAGTTTTTCCCATTGGGTTTCTCATATAAAGTTTTTAATGAGGCAATATCAACACAAGATTATGTCATATCATCCATTTTTCATAGAGGTTTTTGGTGGATGATATTGGGACATATGATACATTGTACTCTTTTCTTTATTTGAGTTTTTCCTTTCAAGGTTTCTCATGTAAAGTTTTTGATGAGGCAATGCTTATATAAAATTGTATGCTATATCATCAAGTTTTCCCCACCGGGGTTTTTAGAAGATGATATTCAGGCATATTGACCATATGGTGACATATTGATCTTTGATCAAAATTGTTTTTAAACTATATCTTTAGGGTCACCTAAAGGGTCTATAAACATTGAGAGTTCTATATATATCATGGTTGTTCTCCTTATTCTTCCCACTGGGTTTTTAAGGAGTTTTACCTGGTATATCAATATACTTTGGTTTTTCCCACATGGTTTTCCAAAGATTCAAGACTACAACTGATGAACAAACAACGATGCATATACAAGATTAGACGGTGCCTACAAAAGATTAAATGGAGCCTATACAAGATCAAATTGATCAAGGGGAAGTGTTAGGATTAATTAGGATTAACTAATTAGTGATCAATTAGGATAATCACGTCATTAGCAACTGCTAATGACAGTTAGATATTAGGCCCCTTCGAGGCACCCTTTAGACATAGGCAGACGCCTTTTGGCCAAGGGATACCTGCCCATTTGCTTTGTATATATACTTAACTGTTCATCAGAATAAAATACAGAGAATCATTTTGCATCTCTCTCGCTCTTGCATTCTAATATAAACAATCTTGGAAATGCATACATGCCGCTCTCTTGACATAAATGATAAGTGTCTAATATAAGTCCTATAAATAGAAAACTAATCTTTTGGCAAACCCTAGTAGGCACTAGGCAGTACCCTCCAGATTTAACATCAAATGCAGCTGATGAGCGTGGACTGACAGAAGTAATAAAAACTTTTCGTTTCTTTTCCATGCATTGATATATGTCCCATTCTTATTTGCGGTTTCTTACATCCCACGTGGAGCAATTAGGCAAAGTACATTCGTGTCGTCTAATAGGTGGTCTCGTGCAGTGACACGTAATTTTGAGACGGTTTAACACATTATTTGTACAATGAGTTATCTTATAAATTTATTCGTAGTAATTAAATAGCTTTTTAATTTGTGCATAAAAAATAAATATTTGTGAGTTGCATGGTAACTACAATTCATACAATGGTGATTTGAGTGGTCTCATAGTCCAAAATTTTAGCTTTGAGGTGACTGCCTCGCGAGGCAACCGCCTCATTCTCTCACCTCCCTCTGTTTCCTCCACGTCATAAAAACTCCTACGTGGAATTGTATGAGACAACTTATGAGACTGTTTACATGTAGTAATGTACTTGCCCCTATTGTCTTATTGTTGAAAACATGCAAGGAAATTGCCTCTTTTTCCATGATCAGATATGCCCATGACAACATTCAATTGTTATTCCCTCGGTTTCAAATTGTCCCCTGGTCACCACAGCCCTATTGTCTCCAGTGGCTCCCACCACCAGATCCACTGTCGCCGTTTCACCTGCTAACCTTGTCGTTGCTCGCCCAACCGTCTCCACCATCTGGCCCCAGCGGCACGTGCCGCCTCCACTCCCCCGTCGATCAGCCAGCCACCTGAGGTCCTCCCTTTACAACCAGAGCTTATCAGAGCAACCCCCACCACTAACAACCTGAACCCCAAACCCTAACCCTACGATGATGATGAGAAGAAGGCTACAATGGGTCGTGGTGGACCGCATTGCGCACGCATCATCGTTTCAGGTGACAAACGCCGCGTTGTCGCTCGCGCAATGAATAGCCATCGCCACAGGGACCCGACTTGATCAGGGCAAACAGGTTAATGTATCTCGATGAGAGCATTGGTGTGGGACCCCAAGTTCTTATCAAGGCGGGGCAGTGCGATTTTTGCCCGATGGAGCACCAACTGGGCCAGTAAATAATAAAACTTTTAGCAAACCTCACCATCCAACAATATATACTTCCAGTCCAATAGCCCTAGTCGCTCTACCGCCCGATCCCATTGCCGGTCGACTATCCCGCTGCGGCTCGCTATTGAATCCTCCTCCCTGATAGCTTCTTGCCATCTACATCGTCCATCGCCCTCGGCCCTCATTTTAGCGAGAATGGGTGCCTTTGGCCTCTGGCCTCCTGCCGTCGATGTCGTACTCTCTCTCTAATCGGGTCGTCATTGACGGACCAAGATCCATGGGAGTCCTTATTGGCTGTAGGTCCGCAAGGAGATTGTACAGGTTAAGGGAACTAGTCGGCTACTAGGAAATAACCCGGCTTACTCATGTTAGGACTCTGTGTATAGTATCCGACTAGAAATCTGTATTGCTTGCCTTGTAAGACCCTGTCTCCCGAGTATATAAGATGAGGCAGGGACCCCTTGTAAAATTATAACCATCAATACGAAGCGATCCCCATACAGGACGTAGGGTATTACGATCTCTCTCGAGGCGGCCTCAACCTGTCTAAATCGTCTCGTGTTCACCATCGTGCTTCTGGTTCTGGTGAGGCCCTTGCGAACAACTCGACTACTCAGGGACCCTCCCAATAGTAGGCTAGCCGGTATAAAAAACCGACAGCTGGCGCGCCTGACGGACCAAGATCCATGGGAGTCCTTATAGGCAGCAGGCCCGCGAGGAGATTGGGCCGCCAACTTAGACAGATACAAGGAAGAGATGTATAGGTTAAGGGAACTAGTCGGCTACTAGGAAACAACCCGGCCTAATTATGTTAGAACTCTATATTTAGTATCCTACTAGGAGTCTGTATTTCTTGCCTTAAAGACCATGTCTCTCGAGTATATAAGGTGAGGTAGGGACCCCTTGTAAAATCATAACCATCAATACAAAGCGATCTACCATACAGGACGTAGGGTATTACGCTCTCTCTTGAGGCGGCCTAAACCTGTCTAAATTATCTCGTGTTCACCATCGTGCTTCTGGTTCCGGCGAGGCCCTTGCGAACAACTCGACTACTTAGAGACCCCCTATAGTAGGCTAGCCGGTATAAAAAACCGACAGCGCTAGTTAGGGGATCTCGTCGAGAATCGTCAGGAAAGCTCGATGGCACCAGTCATCATCAACTTCGATAGTGACATGGCATTCGAGAAGGGCGCCGCCTTCGTCTTCGGCTCCTGGGTCTGCACGGCGGACGACGCGGGCAACTTCGACCGCGTTCTCAAGATGGCGACAACAGAGCAACTCGCCGACAAGCTCGACTAGATCGCGCTCCCGGGTCCGATCCCGACTCGGGCTTGGGGAACCTCGAGTCTCAGTTCGAATACAACTCAGACTGAGAATAATTCAAAGTGGACTAGGCAGTCCATAGACAGTTTCTAAACCATCGGCCGTGCCAAAATCCAACTCCTCAAAAACCCAGAAGAAGAGGGGCTCAGCCACTGCTAAGCGTGAGATCGACACCCCGAGCTAGATTCCCTTTGGTCTCGCGGGAACCGCCTCCGTTTTTCAGGCGGCATCATCTAGGCAGCTCCGATCTCTGCTTGAATTCGACGAACTTTCCTTGAGCGGAAAACAAGTCAGACTCGTCATCACCATGACTCCTGAAGGGAGATTCGTCCACTGGCCTGGACGCAAGCCAAAGATGGGAGATACACCTCAAGAAAAACTGGACATATCCCGCATCATCACGTGCATTGATCCATTGCCTTACGAACCCGGCAAAACCTTGGACTCTTCAGGAGAGCGCGGCTCAACTGTCCCAACAACTTCAAGCACAGGAAGCTTTTCACCGGGGCGTCAAGCCAAAGTGACATTGGCCAAGAAGAGCAAGTCTCCAACGACGAGCCAACTGTGGAGAACGAGGCTGCGGATGAACGAGAAAGACGTAGGCAACCAACGTCGCTCGCGCAGAGCATCGACGCCGAGCCAACCGTAGAATCAATCCGCAGAATCTTAATGAACGATTCGTGCAAATCGCTGGGCAAGATGTCTACACCAACGCTACAGCCAACATCTTGGCTGTCGCAACAGAGCTCGGTAATATGAGCCAAACTCCAGAAATCCAGAGGATGAAGACGATGCTCGAGACAACGGCAATCCAGCATGACGCGGTCTGCCCTGCCCGAACCATCACCAAATCTAAGACAACAAGTCGCCAAGCAAGCAGTCACCCTCCCGAGGCTGGAAACCATGGCAACCCGTCTCATCACCCAAACAGAGACCGCCCTGAACCTATCAATGCGGGAGGCATGGTAGTTGGCGCCGGCGGTAGAAACCACGGCATCAGACCTAGCCACCACGTTGCTCAGCAGAGCCACAATCATGGACAGGGCGGCAACAGGGACAGAGAAGGGCGTCGCGACAACCGTGATGACAACAGGGACCTATGACACCAACTGAGGAGCAGAGATGCACGCACCGTCATCTCCGCACGCGCTCGCAACCGCGAGGAAGAAGAGCGTAGGCGGCGGCAGGAGTACGACCAGATCTACGGGCCCCCAGGACAAGGTCACCACAACCTTGACAAGTACGAAGGATTTTCAGTTTTCTCAAACCGCATCCGAGCTACTTCCTGGCCCGATAAGTTCAAGCCGGCCGGCATCGAAAGATACGATAGGAAACATGATCCCGAGCAATGGCTGCGTATCTACTACTCTGCGATCAAGGCTGCCAGGGGGAAAACTAACACCATGTGTACCTCTTTCGCCGTGGTTCTCAACCAAGCTCCACTAACTTGGCTGGAAGGATTAAAACCAGGCTCCATTGACTCTTGGGATGAACTCTGCAAGGTCTTCATCAACAATTTCCAGGGCTCGTGGCAGAAGTCGGGTACTCGCTTTGACCTTGCCAAGTGCAAACAATGCCAAAATGAGTACCTTCGAAGCTACAACCGCCGATTCTGGGAAAAGCGTTCAACATGTGTGGGGCTCTCCGATCAAGACATCATCAACTGCTTCCACAACAGTCTCATCAATCCCACGCTGCATCTCGACTTCGGAAGAAACATGCCCAAGATGCTGGAAGCCATGCGCGACCTCATCAACCGTTGGGCCAACGCTGAAGACATGCAATGTGAGAGGTTCAACCGAAACAAGTTAGGAGGCGACAGCAACAACAACAATGACCGTAACAAGGGCAAGCAAGTTGAGAACAGCGGAAAGCTCGACTTCAATGACAAGAAACGCAAGCCCGAGGATTCAGTCAATATTGCTGAGAAAGGTCCCTCTCGCAAGAAGTTCGAGAAACTACTCGACAAGCAATGTCCCTTCCATCCAAAGGACAAGCACTCCAGCAGGGAGTGCATCGGGCTCAAGAAAGCTTTCGGCACCGGAGGCGCTCCCAAACCCGATAACACTGACAACAACGGAGGAGGCAAGGGTGACAAGGATACCGGCTATAAACAAGCCAACAAGGTGGCCAACGTCATCTTTGGCGGGATTGCTCAGACAGACTCAAAGCGCAAGCAAAAGCTGATCCAACGCGAGATCGGATGCATCAAGCCTGCTATTCCCACCTTCGTGAAGTGGTCAGAGGTCCCAATCAGCTTCTCCCGTGACGATCAGTGGACCAACATCAAGAACCCAGGATGATACCCTCTGGTACTCAACCTGGTGGTGGCCGGCGCGCGGCTAACAAGAACGCTGATCGATGGCGGAAATGGACTGAACATCCTCTTCACCAAAACATTGAAGAAGATGGGCTTGGACATCTCCAACCTCCTCAAGCCCGCTGACTCACCCTTCTACGGCATTGTTCCAGGCAACGCTGCTGTACCTCTTGGCCAGGTATCACTCCCAGTCACATTTGGTACCGAGGCTAATTACAGGACCGAGTACATCATATTCGAGGTCGTCGACTTCGAGTCATCGTACCACACGATCCTGGGGAGACTTGCTCTGGCGAAATTCATGGCGATACCACACTACATCTACCTCATCCTGAAGATGCCAGGCCCTAAAAGGATCCTCTCCCTGAAGGGCGACTTGAAGACCTCCTATGATTGCGACACCGAGGCAGTGACGATTGCTGCAAGTCTGCAGCAACCGAGCCAGACAACAATCATAGCAGCGATGGTGAAACAACTCGGCGAGGCAGAGTTGGACATCCCAACGAAAAAGCCAGCCACATCTACCATGAAACCCTCCCAAGAAGTATCAATTAAGGCGATCGACCTAGGGACGGGCGACCCCTCGAAGACTGCGCTGATTGGCACTGACCTATCTACCAAATAGGAAAGCGCGCTCACCAGCTTCTTACGGGACAACCGCGACATCTTTGCATGGAAGCCCTCTGATATGCCGGGAGTCCCAAGAGAGTTGGCTGAGCACAAACTCAATGTTGATCCAGCTGCTAAACCAAAGAAACAACGCCTGCGACGCTTCGCCCAAGACAAGAAAGAAGCCATCCGTACGGAGCTGGCGAAATTACTAGCAGCCGGGTTCATCAAGGAGGTGTTCCACCCCAACTGGCTAGCTAATCTGTTTTGGTGCGAAAGAAGAATAACAACGAGTGGAGGATGTGTGTCGACTACACCGACTTGAACAAGCACTACCCAAAGGATCCTTTCGGGCTATCACGCATCGATTAAGTGGTGGATTCTACAGCCGGCTGTTCTTTGCTCTGCTTCCTCGATTGCTACTCAGGCTATCATCAGATAAGCCTACATGAAGATGATTAGATCAAGACGGCGTCATCACCCCGTTCGGCGCCTACTGCTACACAATGATGTCCTTCGGACTCAAGAACGCAGGGGCAACATACCAGTGGGCAATTCAGAGTTGTTTAAAGGCTCAGATTGGCCGCAATGTTGAAATCTACGTTGATGACATCGTAGTCAAGACAAAGAACCCGGACAGCCTTATTGCTGACTTGTCCGAGACCTTTGCACATCTCAGGGAATTCCAATGGAAGCTCAATCCAACCAAGTGTGTATTTGGCGTGCCCGCAGGCAAATTGCTGGGCTTCATAGTCAGCCACCTTGGAATTGAGGCCAATCCCGAAAAGATCACCGCCATCACATCCATGAAGCCTCCCAAGTCCCTCAAGGATGTCCAGAAGCTGACTGGGTGCATGGCGGCCCTCAACAGATTTATCTTAAGACTTGGTGATACAGGATTACCGTTTTTCAAACTCCTCAAGAAGCAAGACAAATTCGTATGGACTGCAGAAGCTGATGCGACGTTTGAAGACCTCAAGAAATTCCTCCAGACACCACCAGTACTGACTGCACCAGCTGATCAGGAACCACTGCTCCTCTACATTGCAGCCACAACCCATGTGGTGAGTACTGAGTTGAGCGGGAGGAACCCGGCCATGTATTCATAGTACAATGGCCTGTCTACTTCATCAGCGAGGTGCTCACGGAGTCAAAAATACACTACCCTCAAGTCGAGAAGCTATTATATGCTGTCTTGATCACATCCCGCAAACTGCGCCTCTACTTCGACGCTCACTAAGTTGTTGTAGTCACCTCTTTCCCAATCGGCGACATCCTCCACAACCGAGACGCAACAGGGCGAATCTCCAAATGGGCGGTCGAGTTGGGCTCTCATGCCATTGACTTCGTCCCACGCGCTGCGATCAAGTCTCAAGCTTTGGTCGATTTCGTCGCTGAGCGGACAGAGATACAACAAGCAACACCGTAAGAAACCCCCGAACATTGGATTATGTACTTCGACGGGTCAATGAAGCTCAAAGGAGCCGGTGCAGGAGTTCTTTTCATATCTCCAAAATGCGATCAGCTCAAGTACGTGCTCCAGATCCTCTAGAAAGCCACCAACAATGAAGTCGAGTATGAAACTCCACTGCACGGGCTACGCTTGGCTGCTTCCCTTGGCATCAAGCACATGGTGGTCTACGGCGACTCCTCGGTGGTCATTAACCAAGTCAACAAGGATTGGGACTGTACCAAGGAGAACATGGACGCATACTGCATGGAGGTCTGCAAACTCGAGAAGCATTTCCACGGAATCGAGTTCCATCATGTCCTAAGGGACAACAACATGGCTGCTGATGCACTTTCAAAGCTTAGTTCGCACCGAGCGCAAGTACCGGGCGGCGTTTTCGAACAAGAGCTGCTATAACCATCCATAAGGGAGCAGGAAGTACAGCCGACTACAACACTCCCTCATCAATAGGTCATGGTGATTACGCTCGAGTGGACAAAACCCTTCATCGAGTACATCCTACATCAGAAAGAGCCCGAAGATAAGGTGGAAGCAGAGCAAGTCATTATTTGCGGCACTTAAGCGCACCAATTACGAACCGCAAGCGCACGGATCGGTTGTAGCTTTTCCCTTAGAGTAACCCCCAAGGTTTATCAATCCATGGAACAAGTGGATTGCTACGCTTAACTAAGCACTAATCTCGTTGATTGAAAGCTCTTTATTGAATGATGGTGTGTATGAGTAAAGAACTTAATCTAATCTAAGTTAAAGAGAACAACGTAGAGAGCAATGATATGAGAGAACAAGATATGTGGAATGCTTGTCCAAGGGATCTAGGATCACTTAAAGATACAAACACCGAGCAAGAATGAACCGATCTTATCTATCAAAGGTAAAGGTGCACCAAGCTCAACCCTTTCCCTCCCGCATACTGTCACTACACGAGGGTAATCCGTGATAGAGCAACAAGAGCACAAGATTGTCGATATAATCTAGATATGCAAGACTACGAGCGATGCATCCACAAAGCAATGTCGGCCGACTATTAGATGAAAAGCACCAACGACAAAAATATGATAGCAAAGATCTAAAACAATGGTTCGGCGATTACAACTTAAGATCTCCCTTCAACCCCAAGGACAAACAAGGACTTTACCCCATAATGTTATACATTGTAGCGCTAAACATGGTGTAGAATCCTCCAAAGTAGATGTAGACCGACGAGGACGACGATCCTTGCTTCCTCCCTTGTAGATCCAATCTCCTCCTTGTTCTTGATCTTGTGGCGGCACCGGAGGGACCTTGCTAAGGTTCCCAGCATCGCTCCTCTCTCTGGAATGTGGCTCCCTCTCTTTGTTGGTTCTCCAGAATAATGGGATCTGACTCTCCTTCTCTTGAGGGCACCTAGGGGTTATATTTGTACCCTAGGGGAGCCTTGTGACGTGCTCCACCTTTCCTTCCACAAGATCCTTGCATGGGAGTTAAGCAAACTTAGTTTCCATAAGATTTGCCTCGCCTAGATTTTTCTAATTCGCAGCCCTGAATTCTCAACATCATATCTTCCATGTCCGGACTCCAAATAGAGCAAAATCAGATTCTAAATTTTGTAGCATGAAATTATCTCCAATTTTGGTACTCATCAATTTTCTTGGAAATGAAGTTAAGATCCCAAAAATAGCATCGAAAGATAATCTGTCTGATTTTGGACTTCTCTACGCGGCATGCATTTCGGGGGCCATATCTTCTAGCTCCATATTCCAAATTATACTTTCCATATATCTAAATTGAAGATCTCGACGATTGCTACAACTTTGGTATTCAATGTTTTGTCATTAGAGGCCATTTAGATCTTTGAATCTGCACCGAAAGATTATGTTATCCTGGGCTGCGTGAATATCTCTGAGGTTGACTTGATCTAGTGGATAACTTTCCAAATATCCAATTCCTTCATGCTTAAATCTCTCATGCCTAAGGTTCATTGAATATGGACACCTAGGACCATCAGTTGGGCTATGAAAGCCCACATGGTCCATTGGTTGGGCTCCGCTAGGCTCGATTCTTTTGGGCCCGTAGTTGGTTTTGGGCTTTGAATATAAATGCCCCTAATTGGGCAGTTTTCCTGCAAAAACACAACATGCTCCAAAATACAACACATATGGGAAAATGGAGTTATTTCAAGTGCCAAGTGGCGGGTTAGTATATAAATTAGGTTAAAAACACCGCTTAAATTACACCAAAAGTGTGACAATAACGAGCTCCAACAACCCCCCACGCTTAGCTCTTGCTCGACCTCGAGCAAGTCAAGTCACCACAAACTTTCTTCGGGGTTAAACAAAGATCTTGTTTGCAAATCATACCTAGGCAAGCAGTCAAATACCGAGTCCTTCAAGCAAATATCAGAGGAGCAGCAAAGATAATCAAGGCATGGGCATTCAAAGATTTATCCAAGCAAAAATTACCCCACAACTTCTCACCTATAGCTAAGTAACTTCATGGATCAACGGTACTTACTTTCTTGCTTTTCTTTCATTGCGAAAACAATCTCCCTGCAACAAGAATTAAACCAAGTTCTCTTCCAAGCATTCACATGTTGCTCAATATAAGGTGGCTATCCTATTTGTTGCGAGCTCTCATCTCTAAAAAATAATCACTCAAGTATATGGTGGAGCTTGGGAAAGGGCTAGCAAAGTTAATACAAATATCATCAAGTTAAGAAAACTCTCTAATGGTTGCTTACCTTCTGAGCCAATGATCATGAGAATTTCACCATAATGTGAGGGTTCCAAGGATGAGAAGATATAAAATGGTGGACATGTGCAAGGGCAAAGAAAATGATTGATGTCAAGGCACAGGTGTTGTCCTCATTGTCGGATTGCACATGGTTGGAATTGAAGATTTGTTCTCAACAATAAGGCAATCTTCCTTTGCACTTCTCTTGTTCTTCCAACAATAGAATTCTCCCTCTTTTATTTTTTTATTCCTTCTCTCCTCTTTCTTCTTCTTTTTTTCTTTCTTTCTTTCTTCTCGTTTTTTCTTCTTCTTTCTTCTTCTTTTCTTCTTTCTTTCTTTCTTCTTTCTCTCTTTTTTTCTTCTTCTTTCTTCTTCCTTTCTTTCCACAAATTTTACATTTCTTCTCCAAATCTCCTCTGAACAAAACCTCATATAAATAATTTAGGAAACCTTCAAAGCATATCCCCATTTTTTCTGCAACCGAGCTGGCGATGGAATGGCTTGGGCCGGCCGGCACAAAGGGGACCGGGCCGGCCGGCCTGGCTCCTTTATAGCTCGGCTCTGGCTCATCTTTTGTATGCATCTTCCTTATTTCTTCCAGAGCTCATATATATTCCAACTTCACCCAAAAATAGAACAAATCTTCGGGTAATAGGTTGGAAAGGTAATAAATCAAAGAAATTTTGGTTCAGGTTTTGGAATCCGGTAGATCATATGAGTGTTCCAACAAGGAACTCCCATTACCGAACAATGTCGAGGCTAGCAATAAGAGCTAGAAAATATGGACATGATCAATGCCTGAAATTAAAGCTACCAAGAGAGAAAGATCCTAACCCAATTCATTGCATCAACTCCGCATATGGTGGTACGATTAAAATTAAAAATTTAAGCTTTGGATACGATAGGCATAGCTCTCAACTTGGAAAAGAATTAGTCAACCTTGTTTTGCAGAGGTTTTAGATAGGCAATAAAACAATCTCCTCCAATTCTAGCCTTACTCTTTAGCAAAGTCGAAACAAAAAGCCCTAGATCAAGATGAAGCATGGGTATTGCAAGAATATATTATCTACTAAGCTCCACAACCAAGATTTTAATTCAAGACATAGCTCATGATCAAATGCTTAAAAAGGACAAAGAAAGACAAGCATGCATAGGTAGATAAAAATAAAACTCGCATGATCCAAGGATTTATTCAAACAAAAAGAAAAGACTCTTTATTTGATTTTCTTGACTCGCACTAATTTAAGACTATCAAACCAAGCAAAAGAACACGAGCAGTAACACCTTCCCCCCACGCTTAAAACATACGATGTCCTCGTCGTAAAATAAATGCAAGGGGAAAGGAGAGACGCTCATAAAGAAATAAAGATAAAACTATTTACAAACTTACCTTGTTTTTTGTCGTTAGGCTTGATGATCTGGGTCACCCTCCAAGATATAGATGTCAATGTATTTAATGGGCACGATGTTAGGTTCCAAGAACACCTTGAGTCGTTGTCCGTTCACCACATATTGATCTCTCTTGACGTCCATGATTGTTACCACTTCCAAAGGCGACACCGAGTGCACGACATATGGTCCATCTCATTTGCTTTGCAATTTTCCTTTGCCAAAGACTTTGTGCCTAGAGTTGTATAGTAGGACCTTGTCTCTTTCCTTGAATTCCTTCTTTTGCAATCTTTTGTCGTACCATCTCTTCATCCTTTATTTGTAGATGCTTGCGCTATGATGTGCTTTCAATCTTAGCGCTTCAAGTTCACTTATTTGAATCCTCCGTTTTAATTGCGCTGCATCAACATCAAGATTCATCTCTTTTATTGCCCAATAAGCCTTGTTCTCTAGCTGTACCGGCAAGTGACATGTTTTTCCATAGACGAATTGATATGGAGTCATACCTATTGGTGTTTAATGCGCGGTCCAGTATGCCCATAATGCTCTGTCTAGCTTCTTTGACCAATCTTTTCCTCCTTTAGTCACCGTCTTCTTGAGGATGTCTTTAAGTTGCTTGTTTGAAGTCTCCGCTTGGCCATATGTTTGTGGGTGATAGGTGGTAGATACTCTATGCTCAATTCCCAACTTCGACAAGCATTTGCCAAAATCTTTGCCCGTAAAATGTGATCCTCCATCACTTATTAAAACTCTAGGAACACCATATCTAGGGAATATTACTGTCTTGATCATTTGAATAGATTCTTCCATAGATGCTTTCCGACATGGAATTGCTTCAACTCACTTTAATACATAATCAACCATGACCAAGATGTGTTCATATCCATGCGAGTTCACAAACGGTCCCATGAAGTCGATCCCCCAAACATCAAACATATCAATTTGCAAACTACAATTTAGCGGCATGGCATTCCTTTGTGACACATTTCCCGTCCTTTGGCACTCCGGGCAAGTTGCAACATACCTTTTCGCATCTTCGTGCATCTCTGGCCAATAAAATCTGCTTCCCCAACCTTTGCATGCGTTCTAAAGTGACCATAATGTCCCCCATATTCCGACGAGTGGCATTTTCTTAGAATTTGTTGTCTCTCTTCCCATGGTATGCATCTTCTTAGCACTCCATCATCTCCATATCTATAAATGTATGGTGCATGCCAATAGAACTTTTTACTCTCAGCGATCACTCTTTTTTGCGTATTTATCCAAGTGATCCAAGGGCATCCTCCGTATGCACCTTATAATATCATTCATCCATCCATCCTTATCAAGTACCCGATATAGATGATCATCTCTTATTTTATCTTCAATAGGCTTCATCCCATCATCTCCATGATGTATTCTAGATAGGTGGTCGGCTACAACATTTTCCACCCCTTTCTTGTCCTGAATTTCCACGTCAAATTCTTGTAATAATAGAATCCATCGAATCAAACGTGGCTTGGCATCTTTCTTGGACAAAAGGTACTTGATCGCGGAATGGTCGGTATACACAATCACCTTCGAGTTCACAATGTAGGATCTGAATTTTTCAAAGGCTAATACTACGACGAGCAATTCATTCTCTGTTGTTGCATAATTAACTTGAGCTTCATTAAGAGTCTTGCTTGCATAATAAATTGCGTGTACCTTTCCTTCTTTCCTATGTCCAAGAACAGCTCCAATGGCATAGTCGCTTGCATCGCACATTATCTCAAATGGAAGATTCCAATCCGGCGGATGGATAATCGGTGCACTAATGAGAGATTGCTTCAATTTTCGAAATGCTTGCAAGCAATTTTCGGCGAAGTCGTATGCCACATCTTTTTGGAGAAGTTGCGTCAATGGCTTTGTGATCTTTGAGAAATCCTTTATAAATCTTCTATAGAATCCGGCATGTCCGAGAAAGCTTCTCAATGATTTGATATCCGTTGGAGGTGGCAATTTCTCAACAGTCTCAATTTTAGCTTTATCCACCTCTATACCCCTCTCGGAGATGACATGCCCCAAGACTATCCCTTGTTTCACCATGAAGTGACACTTCTCCCAATTAAGCACAAGATCGACTTCTCCACATCTTTTTAGAACTTTATCCAAATTTTCCAAGCAACTTTCAAAACTTGTCCCGTGAACCGAGGAGTCATCCATGAATACCTCCATAATTTCTTCAATAAAATCTGAGAATATAGCCATCATACATCGTTGAAAGGACGCTGGTGCATTGCATAAGCCAAAGGGCATTCTTCTATATGCGAAAGTTCCATATGGGCATGTACATGTGGTCTTGTGTTGATCTTCCGAATGAATAGGTATTTGGAAGAATCCCGAGTATCCATCAAGGTAGCAAAAATGTGAATGCTTTGCTAACCTTTCAAGCATGTCGTCGATGAATGGTAGTGGAAAATGATCCTTCCTCATCATCGTGTTCAATTTCCTATAATCGACACATATTCTCCATCCAGTCATGGTCCTTTGTGGTATCAATTTATTCTTCTCATTTCTCATGACCGTTAATCCTCCTTTCTTTGGCACACAATGCACCGGGCTCACCCATTCACTATGTGGCACGGGGTATAATATTCGGGCATTCAACAATTTAATCACCACCTTCTTCACCACATCACACATGGCATGGCTCAACCTTCTTTGATGTTCCACAACCGGCTTGTATTGATCTTCAAGTTGTATGCGATGAGTGCAAAAGGCTGGACTAATACCTTTCAAGTCATTTATTGTGTACCCAATCACCTTCTTATGTCTTCTCAATAAATACAGCAATTTATCCATCTCTTCTGGACTCAATTCATCGCTCACGATGACCATGTACGTCCTGTTTGCTCCCAAAAATTCATACTTCAACCCCTTGGGTAATGGCTTTAGTTCAACTTCAGGTGCTTCGGGTTCTCCTTGTTGCAAATCTCTGATATCTTCGAATTTTTCCTCCTTCAAGCTTCCATATTGTGCCTGCAATCCCTCAGTTGCTTCCACTAGATCTTTGTCTTGATCATTATGAATAACATCATTCTCCATTGCACGTTGGAGAGGATCCCTGAAATTGTCAACAAAACAAAGGCTGTCTACCTCTTCGTTATCAAGAGGTAGAGGTAAAGCAATACGAGAAGCGGGTAGGAAATCATATGTGTATTTAGTTCCATCAAGATCAATCATAACTCTACCCTTTTCGGCATCAAGAACGGCATTAACCAACTTAAGAAAAGGCCCACCAAGAATTATATCATCATGTTTATCATGGCAAGCATCAAATACAAAGAAGTCGGTTGGAATAGCTTTACCCGAGATTGCAACATCTAAATCTCTAAGCACACCCAATGGTTTGGTTGTTCTACCATCTCCCATGATCAATTTAATTGGTGTAGGAGCAAGATTCAAAGTTTTCCTATAATGCTCATCATAAAACTTTGAAGACATGACACTTACATGGGCTCCGATGTCGCATAAAGCTTTACAAAATATTTCTCTATTGATCGTGCAACTTATGTGAGGTGTAGGTAGCGGGTTACCTTCAACATGATTGGCTTCTATGGCATACACCTCGGCTAGGTGCGCGAATGGAGATGCCTCCGGCTTCACTCCCATAATTTTCTTCACTTCGGCAATGTGATCCGAGTCTATTTCTTCTTCTTCATTGAAAAGTTTTTGAATAATCTCACCGGCCGATTCTTTGTCCAACTCATACCCCGAGTGCTTCTCCAGTGGAAACCTCGATTATATGGTTTTCACCGATCCTTTATGATTTGGGTATGGTCTTCTCTTGTCGAATATTTCTCCAAACTCGATCGGGACCCAATCCATTTGCTCAAATTCTTTTAGTGACCTTGCATTCGCCAAACTTATTCCTTTTACTTCTTCCGGCTTACAATTTTTGTTGCTTTGGATTGGTCCTCCATCGTGAGTTGCTTCTTCAATTTTTTCTTGCTTCTGTTCTTCTTTCTTCGCTTTTGGGGCTTCTTTTCTAAAAATTCCAGCAAACATTCCCACTTGAGTTTCTTGCTCAACTCTTCCTGAAAGACGATTTTCCCAATCTCTTTGCATGACTGCCCCCTTGCTTATTCTTTGTAGGATTTGGGCGGCTTCCGTGGGTGTTTTCTCCATAAGATCTCCTCCTGCACACATCCAAACAAATTGCAAGTATTCGGGGGTTAGGGAAAAATAAAAAGTATGCAAGAGTACATCACCGGAGAATCCTAACTTTGGTCCTTGCTCGATTAATCCATTGAATCTATCCCAAGCTTGATCTATTCCTTCGTCCTTTCCTTGCGTGAAAGTGATCACTTGCCTCCGAATGTATTGAAATTTGCTTATCGGAAAGAACCATCCACAAAATTTCTTCATCAACTCATTCCAATTTTCTTTTGCCTCAAAGGATGCATGTGCGTACCATCTTTTTGCTTCATCTGCAAGTGAGTATGAGAAAAGATTACATCTAAACCAAGCTAGTGGAACTCCATCTTGTTGTACCGTGTTGCATAGCATCATAAACCACTTGATGTGTCTATATGGATTGTCCATCTCCATCCCTCTAAATGGATTTGCCACCGCCATCTTGATGATTTGAGGCTTGATCTCGTACTCGGTGGCTTCGAGTGCCGAATCTGATTTTTGCATGTCGAAGTCCTCCGGTCGCGGGCTTGCATAATCCCTTAGTGATTTTTCTTCTTCCTCCATGGGCTGAGCAACAAGAGCCATCTAGACAACAAAAACAAAAACAAAGATTTTTTTCTAAAGAAAATGTTAGGTGTTAGTAACCAACAAAATTAATACAAAGATAAACATAGCAAACTAGCTTGTTGCCCGGCAACGGCGCCAAAAAAGATTGTTGATGGCACTTAAGCTCACCAATTACGAATCGCAAGCACATGGATCGGTTGTAGCTTTTTCCTTAGAGTATCACTCAAGGTTTATCAATCCGTGGAACAAGTGGATTGCTACGCTTAACTAAGCACTAATATCATTGATTGAAAGCTCTTTATCGAATGATGGTGTGTATGAGTAAAGAACTTAATCTAATCTAAGTTACAGAGAACAACGTAGAGAGCAATGATATGAGAGAACAAGATATGTAGAATGCTTGTCCAAGGGATCTAGGATCACTTAAAGATGCAACCACTAAGCAAGAATGGACCGATCTTATCAATCAAAGGTAAAGGTGCACCAAGCTCAACCCTTTCCCTCCTGCGTAGGCGCGTACTGTCACTAAACGAGGGTAATCCGTGATCGAGCAACAAGAGCACAAGATTGTCGATATATTCTAGGTATGCAACACTACGAGCGATGCATCCCCAAAGCAATGTCGGGTGACTATTAGATGAGAAGTATGAACGACAAGAATATGATAGCAAAGATCCAAAACAATGGTTCGGCGATTACAACTTAAGATCTCCCTTCAACCCCAAGGACAAACAAGGACTTTACCCCATAATGTTACATATTGTAGCGCTAAACAAGGTGTAGAATCCTCCGAAGTAGATGTAGTCCGATGAGGAAGACGATTCTTGCTTCCTTCATTGTAGATCCAATCTCCTACTTGTTCTTGATCTTGTGGCGGCGCCAGAGGGACCTTGCTCGGGTTCTCGGCGTCGCTCCTCTCTCCGGAATGTGGCTCCCTCTCTTTGTTGGTTCTCCAGAATAATGGGATCTGACCCTCCTTCTCTTGAGGGCGCCTAGGGTGTTATATTTATACCCTTGGGGAGGCTTGGGGCGTGCTCCACCTTCCCTTCTACGAGATCCTTGCTTGGGAGTTAAGCAAACTTAGTTTCCATAAGATTTGCCTTGCTCAGATTTTTTCTGATTCGCAGCCCTGCCTTTCTGATGTCATATCTTCCATGTCCAGACTCCAAATAGAGCAAAATCAGATTCTAAATTATGTAGCACGAAATTATCTTCAAGTCTGGTATTCATCAGTTTCCTTGGAAATGAAGATAAGATCCCCAAAATAGCGTCAGAAGATAATCTTCCGATTTTGAATTTCTCTGCACAGCATGCATTTCAAGGGCCATATCTCCTAGCTCCATATTCCAAATTATGCTTTTCATATATTCAAATTGAAGATCTCGATGATTTCTACAACTATGGTACTCAATGTTTTATCATTAGAGGCCATTTAGATCTCCGAATCTGCACCGAAAGATTATGCTGTCCTGGGCTGCGCGAATATCTCTGAGGTTGACTTGATCTCGTGGATAACTTTCCAGATATCCAATTCCTTCATGCTTAAGTCTCTCATGCCCAAGGTTCATTAAATGTGGACACCAAGGACCATCAGTTGGGCTATGAAAGCCCACATGGTCTATTGGTTGGGCTCTGCTAGGCTCGATTCCTTTAGGCTTGTAGTTGGTTTTAGGCTTTGAATATAAATACCCCAAATTGGGCAGTTTTCCTGCAAAACATGCTCCAGAACACAACACATATACGAAAATGGGGTTATTTCAAGTGCCAAGTGGCGGGTTAGTATATGAATTAGTCCGAAAACACCGCTTAAATGACACCAAAATGTGTCAATAACGAGCGCCAACAGTCATCCGACGAAGCAAGAACTACGTAGCAGTCGGCTCCACCCTCTTTCGACACGGGGCATCCTCTGGCGTCTTGATGAGGTGTGTTCCCCCAGAAGTCGGACGGGAAATCCTTGAAGAAATTCATGCAGGAATCTGTGGCAATCATGCTACCCACCGCACGATCGTCGGCAAGGCTTTCCGGTTCGGGTACTATTGGCCATCTGCAGTAGCAGACGCAGAAGAAGTCGTAAGGACTTGCTAGGGCTGCCAATTCTTTGCCAAGCAAGCTCACGTCCCCGCAACGCTCCTCAACACCATACCACCCTCTTGGCCCTTCGCATGGTGGAGGCTGGACACGGTTGGACCACTCAAGGAAGCGCTAGGGGGATTTGAGTATCTCTACGTGGCAATCGACAAGTTCACGAAGTGGATTGAAGTCAAGCCGCTAGTCAAAGCTATAGCTCCAAAGGCGGCCGAGTTCATCCAAGATATTGCCCACCGCTTCGGTGTCCCGAATCACATCATCACTGATCTCGGTTCCCAATTCACAGGGGATGAGTTCTTTGACTTTTGCGATAGTTTGGGAATCGAGGTCTGCTACGTATCGGTGGCGCACCCACATGCTAATGGACAAGTTGAGAGAGCTAATGGCCTCATACTCCAAGGACTCAAGCTAAGGCTTTACGAACCACTCAAAAAGTATGGCGGCAAGTGGGTGCAGGAGTTGCCAGCCGTGGTTTGGGGGCTAAGAATCCAGCCTAGCCATGTGAAGAGGCAATCACCCTTCTTCCTGGTCTACGGCTCTGAGGCAGTACTCCCGGTGGACATCAAGTACAATGCTCCAAGAATTTAGAACCACTCGGAGGAGGCAGCAGAACAAAGCAGAGCAGAGGATATGGACATGTTAGAAGAAGCAAGGCTAGCCGCATTGATCAGAACAACCAAGTACCAGCAAGATCTTAGGAGGTATCACGACCAAAAGGTCCAGGCAAGGTCATTCAACATTGGTGACTTGGTCCTCCGAAGAATCCAGAGTACAAAAGATCAGCACAAGCTATCTTCGCCTTGGAAAGGCCCGTTCATAGTATCAAGGATTATCGGCCCGGGTACTTATCAGCTACAACAGGAAGACGCAACAGAAGTGCCCAATGCTTGGAATATCGAGCACTTGCGACGTTTTTATCCTTAAAAGTTTTTTAGGAGTCGTTAAAAGTCAATAAAGTCAGTCCTCTCAATGTACTGATGTCGGCTTTAAGCCAAACGATAATAAAGTGTCTATATTCCGTTGTCATCAAGCTTGGAATTCGGATACGAACACTATGCTACGCTTGCTTGTCAAGTAATGCATATAATAAGGTTTTTGAATCATGCCGAGTTGTTTAAACACAATTCAATCAGGCTACAATCACAAACCAATGCCATCTACTTTCTATTTTAACACAGAGAAATCGGGCGCTTCAAAATACGGATAACAAATACTTTTGTTGACAAGACATCAATATTTACATCTAACTCAGAGTTCATTACAAAAGGTTTCTTTTACATAACAAAAGAACCTAGAGCTTAAGGCGGGAAACTATTTTCTTCGCCGTATCCTTCTCCTCCTCCATATATGCATTGAACATATCTTGGGTACATGCTGGATTGATCTTCCCCTGAGTAATGCTTAATTGCTGGGTAGGGAACCATGATCAGACTAAGCCGAGTACTTGCCTAGTGCAAGACTTGGCTATCCGTTGGCAATAAGCCCGCACCTGCCCAGGAGTAGCTCGGAGACGATCAACCAGCGGAGGAGCAGGACTGCCGGTGGGTACTTTGGCGTACACATCGACTAGCGGAGCAGCAGCATCCTTAAAGGATCCGAGTTCCGCACCGAGCCGGTTGACCTCCGTGTGGAGAGCGTGGATTTCATCTTCCTGGTTGCGGATCTTCGTCATGTCCTAGATGAGCTGAGCATCGGCATCCTTGCGCATCTGCTTTTCTTCAGCAAGCTCCGCCATGCAATCCCGCTCCTGCTGCTCGGCTTGATTCGCGCATTCTTGTTGCCGATAGAAGAGATTCTTCATATCGGTGGCTTGAACCTCAAGCGCCTCAATCTTTTTCTCTTGTTCTGCATATACAAACATATTATTAACATACTATGTGATTTGTGCTAACTCTGTGAGAAGAAGCCGACGACGTACCTGCAAGCTTTTGCTTAAGTGACTTCGTCTTCTCCAAGACATCGTCGCGCTGGTTCTGGTACGAGTTCATCTTCTGATATGCTATGTCCAGATCCAGCAATAGCTTAGCCCGCTCTTCTTCCCATGAAGATTGACCCTGGGCCAAGTCATTCTCCGCCTTCTCCGCTCGCATGACGCATGCGCTGACTCTATGGAGCGTCTCCGACTTCTGGTGCGAGTGGTGAAGGATACTCTATTTTCAAAACAAGTTGCCAGAGCTATCAGCAAAAACATATAGAGGAGCTAAGTGTACTTATAGTATTAATTTACTTTATACTGACCTCTGTGAGCTTGGTAAGTTGCTTTTGTAGCTCTACGGCCTTCTCAAGATCTTCCTGATCAACCTGGGAGTTGAACAGGAAGGCATTATCATCATCGGCGCCTGCGCTTGGCATTCCCGTATAAATCCGGAATGGTTTAGGCGATGACGCTCGGGCTTTCTCCTCCTGGATGATTTCTTCAATGGAAGCGGCCTTCATGAGACCTGCGACTGCGTCGAGTTCCTCGGTACGCAGACTAACCATCCGAGTACTTTCTGCAGCTTTAATCCATGCGCCTTGTGCAGAAGCACCCAGAGCGGCTTGTGCTGGTACTTGGGAGGATGACGAGGCCTCGATCCTCATTGATTGGTGCGGCGGCTGTGGCGCTACCCGAGGGCTCGGTTCCGGCTCCACCTCCGCCTCCTTGGTTTGAGTATCCACGAACGGGTTGTCCTCCGGGATCTCTGGCGATTGGGTGGGCTGAGGAGTAGGCGGACGACTGTACAAAATATAAGAGCAAACGAGCAATACAATGGACATAATAGATGATCAAGTGCTGTGACCATCAAGACAGACTACTTACCAGGCGAAGTCCATATCAAACTTAGGTTCATCCAGGTCGAAGGAGATCCCTCCAGATGGGATGTCTTGAAGCTCAGGAGTTCTCTCTTTGGTGAGGGAACTCTATCTTGAGTTTGCTACACAAAAATAACTCGGATCAGTTTATGATTCAAGATCTCGAGTACTATTCACATACAAGATAGGCATACCTTGGGAAGGGACGCGTGGAGAGGGATACCCATCAGTATTTCCGCGTCTCTCTCGGCTTCTGTGCTGACCTCTTGCACCTCAGGCAGGCCGGTATCAGCAGGCTTCTCAACAGAAGATTTGATTTTCTTCCATACCGCCCGTCTCTTCTTGGGGACTTGGGGGTTTGGCGTGTCGTCAGTGATGGGCCTTTTCAGGCTTGATCCCCCCTGACAAGATCACCAGGGCGGCATAGTGTCATCTCTTCATCTGACGAAGTGTCTTCAATTAACACCTCTTCTTCAGCAGTTGGTTCTGCAAGCTTCTTCCCTTTTCCGGAGCCACCAGTGGCTTGCTTGGGTGGCGAGGAGAGGGGTGGCTCGGGCAGTCCAGTTTGCATCTCCTCTACGGCAGGAGGAGCGGAGGCAAACCTAGTGCGCAACTCCTACAGATGGGTGCAAGAAGAATTGTTAGTAACATGTTAAAAAAGAAGCTGGATAACAAGTAAAAGTATTCAGAATGACTTCCTGCTTACCGCTGGTGGAGGGCGTTTAGCCGAGTACTCGGATACCCGGCATGGCAGCTCATGCGCGTCCATGAACAGAGCTTGGACGCGGACCGCGACTACATCAGACGACAACTCGGCGGAGGAAACTCTGGTCGGGTCGTTGGGTCCAGTATATTCGTTGCCAGCATGCACCCGCTTCTGGCAGGGTTGCACGCGACGGCGAAAGAATGAACTGGCTATCCCGATTCTGGTCAGGCCCTTCTTCTTCAGATCGTAAATCATCTTCAACAACCCGGTGAGCCCGCTTACCTCGTCCTCACCGAGTGCTTCATTCCAATTGGCCTGAGGCTGTGGCAGATGGCCCGAGTGCTTGTTCAGCCTTGGGGGCTGGTTCTCTACATAGAACCATTTGTTCACCCAGTCCTTGATGGAATCATTCAACTTGAAATCAAAGTATATGTTCTTCATCCCTTGACGAAGTTGGATTCCAGCTCCTCCAATCACTTTGACTTGGCTCGATTTGACTCAGAAAAGCAGGCAGAATAGATTGAAATGGGGGTTGATTCCTAAGAAGACTTCACAGAGATGGATGAAGAGAGAGATTTGAAGGATGGAGTTCGGATTGAGGTGAACTAGCTCTAGCTTGTAGAAAGCAAGCAGGCCGCGGAGAAAATCATGAGCGGTAGTGGCAAATCCCCGCTCATAGAAAGGAGCAAAAACTATGATCTCATGAACTTCATCAAAAGGCCATGGCTTACCGACATCCGTGTGCCAGCAGGAGATGGACTTGTCGAGTAAGTAGTCCTGATCGACAAGTTCTCGCACCATCTGGTCTGTTGCCTTGGATGGCTTCTAGACTAGAGCGGGTGCGGGGGCTGTTTTGAAGACCGGCATACCTGTGATTGGAATTTTGGGGGCTTTCTTGCTCGTTGCAGGCTTGCTCGGCGCGGGTTTGCTCGCTGCGGGTTTGCTCGGCGCTGGTTTCTTTCCCATCTCACCAACCGGGGTTTTCTAGTGGATGAAGATCTTCGGTGCGGCTTGAGTGGATTGGAGTGCGCGCGTGAGTATGGAGGATTTTCAGATTTGGGAGTGGCGGCCAAGAACAGATGTGAATATGAAGCGGTTCCCCTCTATTTTTATTACTGAAGCGGTAACCCTAAGCGTATTCTACAGAAGCCGTTTTCACCCAATACGCCAACAGATGTGTATTCGCGGTTTTTTACCAGATGCATATCTGTGCGGTGGTATCCTAAAGGGATAAATCATTTCTCGAGACGTTATCACGCTCGGGGGCTGATGCTTATTGGGATTAGATTTTTCCGAATCAAAGAATATACATATTTCCTTTAAAAGTCTTCAAGCTTACTACATTAGCTTTAAGCTTGGGGTTGGGGGCAAATAATATATTTTCTTTGGAAAAGTTTTTTCATTAAAGACCCTGGAATTATTTTTAATTCTTGAAAACATTTCTAGGCTCAGGGGCTGACCCATAATGGGTCCATTTTTTTTCAAAAGCTGGACACCATTATATTAAATGGGGAAGTTTTTGCATCATCTTTGATTTAAAAATCGAAGCCTGGGGGCTGATTGCAAAAGACGTCGGCAGAGAACACATCATGTTCACTTCTGAAGATTTTCAACAAAGACGCAAGATGACGAGGGAACAACTTGGCTGATGCTCAAAATATTGAGAAACAACTCGGCAGGCGTGAAGACATGAAGATGCTCGGGGGCTTGACGGACCAAGATCCATGGGAGTCCTTATGGGCTGCAGGCCCGCAAGGAGATTGGGCCACCAACTCTGACAGATACAAGGAAGAGACGTATAGGTTAAGGGAACTAGTCGGCTACTAGAAAACAACCTGGCCTACTCATGTTAGGATTCTGTGTATAGTATCCGACTAGGAATTTGTATTGCTTGCCTTGTAAGACCCTGTCTTCCGAGTATATAAGGTGAGGCAGGGACCCCTTGTAAAATCATAACCATCAATATGAAGCGATCCACCATACAGGACGTAGGGTATTACGCTCTCTCTCGAGGCGGCCTGAACCTGTCTAAATCGTCTTGTGTTTACCATCGTGCTTCTGGTTCCAGTGAGACCCTTGCGAACAACTCGACTACTCAGGGACACCCTATAGTAGGCTAGCCGGTATAAAAAACCGACAGTTTTCTCCCCCTATCATCTCGCCTCAGCTCTGCTCCTCATGGGCATCTCCCTCTATCATCTCGCCTCCGCTCAGCTCCTCGTGGGCCCGACGGGGTTGAGGATATGTCAGGGCAAGGCTAGGACTGAGTCCTACCCACTAAATATTTTTGGGTAGACATTCCCTGGCCCCATCTGGACATGTATTTGTAATTTGTTGTTTTCCAGTCCAAAATCCATTTCATCATAATTTGAAAAATTGTATATTTTATTACCATTGGTGTTTAAAAGTGCAAACAGCAAGAGATATGTTGATATGATGGGCGATTGGCCTAGAAAGGGCTCAACTCTTACTTGTGTGGTACTTATATCCCTTAGTTTCTTGGGAGAGTTGAGGTGGATTATTAGTTTGTCCCAATAAGTATTTGGGAAAAGAAAAAGATATAGGGAAACGACTGGAGCACTATTTTTCCATTAACTTTCTCAATATGTTGGCCTAGTTGGATTGGTGTCTCCAGCTAGTGCGACCACAAAAAATAAATACTGTAGATAGAGTAACACAAAAAAAGGGAGCTTTGATCTCTTGATGTAATGCTTGCATTTGTTCCCATAACTTGTATAAGGTGGTTGTACACAAGATTTTTGAAGCTACGTATGGAGAAGATAAACGGTAATTTCAACTTCGGAGAATCATTTTCAAGATTTTATCGGTTCTGGCCTAAACAAAAAATAATAAAAACAATACAGAAGCGAAAACTATTTAAGTCGCTTTTGATATCGTTTTCGAATATGACCATTTTGGGCCGATATTACAACGGTAAAATATCTTATTTGGGCTGCTAAACGGCCCAAGCCAGACCAAACTCGCACTCTATCCTCTCACCAAAAGCCCAGCTTCCCTAAAAAAAGATAGCCCAGCTGTCCAGCAAATCAGGTCCAAGTCAAGATTCCCGAACTTCTTTAGTTTATTATTTTTTTAATTAAACTCACATACGACTTTCCCGAATTGATATCTCGCTCAACCGAATAGTTTCTTTGGGAGATGCTCTTATCATTATTAGGAGTAGTCGGACTGGGATAAGATTTATTGGAAAACTGCAAAAGCAACTCTCTCAATAATTATAAAAAAATTATTGGATGATCCCTATTAACTGCTTATTAGAAAATATTTATTGTCAGAACTGCCGGAGATGCTCTAATATCCAATAGAGATGATTTTGACTTTATCTTGTAGAGCATGGTAGAAGCCATGCATTCTTGTTTATTTGAAAATCGCCTCAAGTATAGCAAAGTTTTTTTGGTTACACATGATTAACATATTAGCATTTAGTTTTGGTGTACTCGTCTGTGAACTTTGTGGTAGAAGTCAAGTTCATCCCAAATTTCAAAAGAGTCAATCTAGTACCTCAACCATTGTTTTTGGGTCGAACTCACCCCATGCTGATGTAGTGCATATGAGTATGAAATCAATGTGTAATGTCATTTTTGCCCTTGGCATGAGAAATGTTCAATTACACTCTAATCAAATAAACCAAACAATTTAAGTTTAACATAAAGATTTTTAAATTAAATAAATCTGGACACAACCATTTTACTTTCACTCTAACGAACTGGAAGTCAAAAAAAGAGCAGCCCAGTCCAAGAATAACCATGGTGTCCTACAATTTATATAGATTAGACTACCCATCGCCACGCTTCAAAACATGACATTTTGAGCTTCTATTAGAAGCATGATCGTACCATTTCTTAGCCTGCAAAACTGTTGTATCAGCTGTCCCAGCATCAGTGCAAAGGTAAAAAAAATCGAGGCTAAATTTTGTTCGGTACTTTGGTTAGAGTGCAGTTAAGGAGCGTTTATGTCTAATACCAAGGGCAAAAATTGGCATTCAACATTTGTCTCATACCTTACCTGTATGCAATGCAACGTCAGCGCAAGGATGAGTTCAACCAAAAACAATAGTCAAGGGACCAGATTGATCCTTTTGAAAATCAAGGGACGAAAAACGATTTCTGTGAACATGAAAAGGCATTATGTCCAGATTTGTATAAACTAAAGAAACTGAGCATATGCATGATTTATTAAATTTGAATATGATGCGGACATGACATAATCTTAGATGATTATTTAGTATTTTTGGGGAATGTTTGGATAAGGGAATACCTCATATTATGGTTTTGTGTACGGACTTGTGGGGTGCAATGCATGATGCATGTAGGGATTTACTGGATGTTGTGCGGCTGGCGCGTGGTGTCAGTTCTGATTGGATCCATTCAGCTAAAGTTTAGCTGATTAGTTGGGTTGGGAGCACCTAGCTAATCAGCTAAAATTTAGCTAGGAGTAGGTAAAACATAGGCTCAACTTTAACTGGGGATCCAAATAGCCCCCCTCAGCTAACTATGTGGATTCAAACAGGACCTTAGCAAATCTAGTTTTACATTTTGCGTTAAAGGCAAAATCTGGTCCGATTTAACAAAGAAAGGGGTTAAGTAAACCTTTTGTTACTTTAGGGGGTCATCAGGACATATGCTCTACTTGGGTGTAGTAAAATATATGTTTTGCTTAAAGGAATATTTTCCTTCTGGAATCAAAATTATCTTCTGTCTCACCGGAATACAGTAATTTGGGAATTAGTACAAGTGGAACTATGTTTCGATTGACTACATACACCTTGTATGTAAATCTACACATATCACAATCTATAAATATACTATCTATTCGAGGTTTCCCTATTCTTTCCTCAAGAAAAAGAGATGCTCAAAATAGAAAAAGTTATGCACACTATTACCCTTTAAGCTTATGTAGTATATAACATCTATGGTAACCATGATTCTATACATTCTCCCATTCCCTTATGAAACATGCACTCATGAAAAAATTAGATACATTGGCTCAAGGCAAACAACATGACACAATAAAAAACTATCTGGCAGTTGTGGCAGATATGGTCATGTCATTGATACTGCATAACTCAGTACCAGTAGTGGACGCCTCTTCGTTCCCTACCCGTACATTGAAGTACGCTGGGTGCTTCGGCTTATCCAGGATCTTAGTCTTGCTGCCTAGCATCGCAACAACGTCTAACATGGTCGGCCGATCAGCTGCATTCTCTTGTACACAAAGCAATCCAATGTTCATGCACCTCATCATTTGATCAGCTGATTGATGCATGGGTACCAATGCAGCATCAATGAGTTCACTCCATCTTCCCTCTTCACATAATTGCCATGCCTGTTTTACAATTTCATTGTAAATAATGTATATATTACGATAGAAAATCAATTAATAGAATTTTGCATGCTACATGTGTGCCAATAAACTTACATATCCAATGATATTGATGAAATCTCCACATTCATTGCTACCAGAATTTCTTTTTCCGCTGAGAATCTCAATAACGAGAACACCGAAGCTAAATACATCGGATTTGATAGAGAAGAGGCCCTCGGAGGCATACTCAGGTGCCATGTAACCACTAAAATGATACATAAATGTCAAATTACTGTATACGGTTGATTTATTAGGTGCATATAGAGATGTAATAGTTTCTAAGATACTTACTATGTACCAACCACTCTCCTTGTAATGCTTTCTTCAGGGTTATTTGAGCTAAATATTTTTGCTAGCCCAAAATCTGAAATTTTAGGATTCAGTTCGCTGTCCAAGAGAATGTTGCTTGGTTTAAGATCTCGATGTATGACACGCAAACGGGAGTGCTTATGCAGGTAGAGAAGTCCTTCTGCTATTCCTTCAATTATTGCTAGACGTTTGTTCCAATCCAGTAAAAAAGTTCTATCTTCGTCTGCACATCAATTTAAAATGTTAGTATAAACAGGAAACTAACAACTTGAGAAACATTCAGGAGTTGGAAACAATATACTGAGAACTACTGAGAGAGTGAATTCTACTGAGGAATACCCAAGGGAGTAAACAATAATTTATTGAGGAATTCTCATTCATTTTGAGACAAAGATATGACAAACTGTGTCTGAAACCTAAATAAAAAAATGAGAATACTTACCAAAGATAAAGAAGTCCAAGCTTTTGTTTGGCAAATATTCATATACCAAAATTTTCTCGTCCCCTTGAGAGCAACATCCCAAGAGCCTAACCAAATTGGTGTGCTGGAGTTTTGCTATGAGTTGTACCTCATTTTTAAACTCTATGAAACCTTGTCCTGAATGTGAAGCAAGTCTTTTAACAGCTATTTCAATTCCGTCAGGAAACTGACCCTGTGAAGAGAAAATATCCAAAAGTTGTTTAATGGTCTTTTGCCACAACAGAGTTAAGATTGCTTAATATGCACAATTCAATGCAGATTTCTCAAGTAACTACTAACTAGTGAAAGAAAACATTTTCCTTGTTGGAACTATGGCTGAAACTATTCCATTTTCTAGATAAGTATGTATTCTCTGACAAAACTATCTTGGTATGCTGGTTTCATTGTTTTTGTGAGAATGTAAGCTGAAAATTTGACAGGCATAGCCTATTAGATCTCATATATATAGAAGTAGGTCATGCACTTATGTGTTGCATATTTATACCTTATATACTGGGCCAAACCCACCTTCCCCAAGTTTGTTTTCTTCAGAAAAGTTATCTGTAGCCTCCAGTATCTGATGAAAGTCGAAAACTGAAAACTCTGAGAGCTCCGCTTCCATTTCCCAATCTAGTTCATCTCCTCCTTGCAACTTGTTAGCATGCTTTTGTCGTAATCTCAAATTACCTGCATGATAATGGAGATTGGTGCGATGATTTCAAATCCCCTCAAATAGTTTACCGGAGTAACTTCTGATTATAAGATGGAGTGATGGACATATATTACAGTAACTAATGAACCCACCTTTTCTGCGCCTTCTCCTTTTCCAACGACAGTAAAAGGCAAAGCAGAATGCTCCAATGGCTAGAGGAGGTGCTACAATCAAGGGAATCACCCAGGGCTTGAGCCCACGTCCTAGATAAATAAAACACGTAGATAATCAAATCATAACAATTAAGAGTCTGATCAATCGACAGGTATTAATTAACCTTTTAGGGAACATTGATTGAAAGAGAAATGAACTTCATCACATACTCGTATCCGTCGTGGGAGCCGGGACGGGCGGCGCCGGAGGGCCGGACGGCGGCGTGACCCGCTTCATGGGTGTGCCGTCGTAGAACATGAACGCCTCGAACCTGACGTTGCAGCGGAGCACGAGGATCCGGCCCCCGCTGCGCACGGACGTGGTGGCGTTGACCATGCCGATGAGCCACTGGAGGCACGCGAGGCAGTCGGCGGCGGAGAGGTCCGGCGTGCACTGCGCCAACGAGTAGAGCGTCTGGGTGGCGCTGCTGGAGGCGTCCATGACCGCGGTGGCGAACCGCGGCGGCTGGGTGTTGGCGGCGGCCAGCTGGGCAGTCTGCGTCAGCAGGTCGCGGACGTTGGCGCCCACCAGGGTGGCGTCGCCGGCGAGGTTCCCCGGGTTCCAGAACTGGAACAGCGTGCTGATGTCTTGCGTGACATTGCTGCTGGCCGCCGGGGCGAGGATGTCGCGGTCGGAGAAACCGGCGAGGCAGGCGTCGTCGTAGGCGCTGGCGGCCTTGTCGTTGGGGCACATCTTCTGCGCGTACCGGAACGCGCCGGCGACGCAGGCGCCGCAGCCCGTGAGGTTGCTGGCCATGTCGCCGCGGCATAGCGCGAGCGCGTAGACCGCGTCGGGGCCTTGGCCGGCGGTGGCGTTGGCGAAGAGCTGCGGCGAGGAGGAGGAGGAGGTGTTGGTCTTGGTCGGGAGGGTGGCGGCGAGGGAGGCGAGGTTGGACTGGTAGGTGCCGTTGGCCGTGTAGTTGCCGGCGTGGCCGCAGGTCTCCCCTATTGCCGTTACTGACGGCAGCACGAGGAGGAAGCTTGCGACGACGACGAGCACGACGGCCGCCATGGCTGAGGCCAAGGACGGCCACGCCGGCTAATTGATTGTTGTGTTCCTGGTCAGGTATGCATCAGTTGTTGGTCTGTTGCTGTCAAACAGTAAGTCAGTCAATACCATAATTTGAAACCATCAAGCACGGCAATTCTATTTTCTTCTACAGGTCCCGGCCGGCAAGATCATAGAATAGCTGGCTCTTATGTTCCAAGTCTGTGGAAACTGGAGGGAAGAAACGTTCCTAGTCACTATCTGTGTTGCTTTCAGCAGTGACTCAGTGAGTCAGTCAACACCTTACTTTCAAACCATCAACACACGGGCACGGCATAATTTCTACAATATTCACCGGCCGGCATCTTGTTTTATTGCAGGTCATGATCACTTGGAAGTTTGGAACAGAAATTTCAGTTGCTTCATGACTGAATTTGAGAGCTTCAATCACGGCATCGCCAGAATAGAATAGCTCACTCGTATCTTTGATTTCCTTCCTGACAATAGACACATTTATTTTCCTGCACGCTTTGATAAATTATCATTGCTTCTACTTGTTGCTATCCTGCTGCTTGATATCGGAGGCCATAATCTGGAAGTCTCATGCTACCTAAAAGCTGATATCCAGACTCTTCGATCAGTTTGAATTTTTGAAACCGTAATTTCGAAGCCAACGCGCTTCATATTAATTAAGATTTCGATATTGCATTATTTGATTTAATTAATTTTCAAATAATTTCCAATGGACAAAATGCACTCTGGGCGTTGTGCTTTGGTATCTCGGTTTCGTTTAGCCTGCTGATATATATCCAACCTTTATGGATCAAAATCACCATATTTCAGAGAAAACGTTAAAGCTAGGTAAAACTGCAAACTTTAAACTCCAACTAGAAAGCCTCTTTCATGCTATCAAGGTGCATAACTGAAACACCACTTAACACAAAGAAAAGAAACTACGCAATATACAGCATTCACTGTATATATCGTTACTACTACAATGGTACACAGTAAAAAACCACATGACTGCAGGGGAAAGAAGCTATCTAAGAGCAGTGACAGACATGGTCACATCATTTGATACTGCGTGACTCTGTAGAGTAGTGGATGTGGATTCCTCTTCGTCTCCCACCCTGACATTGTAGTATGCTGGCTGCTTGGGCTCACCCACGATCATAGTCTCACTGCTTAGCATCGAAACAACATCTGCCATGGTCGGTCGATCAGCTGCATTCTCTTGTACGCACAACAACGCAATGTTGATGCACCGCATCATTTCTGCCGAGTGACTCTTGGGAACCAAAGCTGAATCGACGAGATCAATCCACTTCTCCTCTTCCCATAATTGCCACGCCTGTATGCAATTTAGTTACACGTTGTAAGTTTGGTAGCAAATAAACAAAACAATCGCTAAATTTGTGTCTATAAACTCACATATCCAATAAGATTGATGAAACCGCCACATTGATTGCTAGCAGAATTCCGTTTTCCGGTGAGGATCTCAAGAACAAGAACACCAAAGCTGAATATATCGGACTTGATAGAGAAAATGCCCTCTGAGGCATACTCAGGACTCATGTAGCCACTAAAATGTTATGCAAAACATGTCAAAATTACTGTGTGTGGTGGACCTGCAATATAAATGCTGATAAGTGGATTTATTTATGTGAAACTTACTATGTACCAACCACTCTTCTTGTAGTGTTTGCTTTAGTGTTATTTGAGCTGAATATTTTTGCTAGCCCAAAATCTGAAATTTTTGGGTTCATTTCACTGTCCAAAAGAATGTTGCTCGGTTTAAGATCTCGATGTATGACACGCAATCTTGAGTGCTTATGGAGGTAAAGAAGTCCATGTGCTATTCCCTCAATTATTGCTAGAAGTTTGGACCAATCCAGTAAAGCTCTTTTCTTTTCATCTGCACATAAATCACAATTACCTAGGAAATGAAACTATATTCATGGGATTGATAGGAACAAAATCATAAAAAACATTTTGACATCCTTCTAGTGCATTGACAAAATAGTATTTAAACCAAATTATTAAGAAATGCAAACACATACCAAAGATGAAGAAATCCAAGCTTTTGTTTGGCAAGTATTCATAGACCAATATTTTCTCCTCTTCTTCGGAGCAACATCCCAAGAGCCTAATCAAATTCCTGTGTTGGAGTTTGGCTATGAGCTGGACTTCATTTTTGAACTCTGTGAAACCTTGGCCTGAATGTGAAGCGAGCCTCTTGACTGCTACCTCCAATCCGTCAGCAAACTGGCCCTGAAAAAACAGAATGTTCAAAAGTATAGTGACTCCACTCTATTTCATTTGGTAGATTAGACTGTCAAAAAAATATCCAATAAAAGATACTGATACATATCTGCTTTTCCGAATTTGTTTACCTTGTAGACAGCGCCAAAGCCACCTTGTCCAAGTTTGTTCTCTTCTGAAAAATGATTTGTGGCCTCCAGTACCTGTTCAAAGTCGAACACTGAGAATTCTGAGTTCTTCCCATCCCAAACAAGTTCTTCATCTCCCTGCAAGTCCTGAGTACGCCTTGATCCTGCTTGTGACCTCATCGCTTTACCTGAATCAATATATACAGATGAGAATGTCTCATTCATGCATGTTTAGTCATTAATAAATGAACATATAGCATTAATTGGAACTAATTTAAACAACATGTACCGTTCATTTGAACTGATTCAAACAACATGGTTGAAAACCAATTCAGTAAACAATCGACATACCTTTTCTGTACCTTCTGAACCAAGGGGAGTAGAAGATGAAGCAGAGGAATGCTGCTGCTGCGGCTGCTACAGGAACTACAACTAGGGGAATTACCCAGAGCTTGCTCGCACGCCCTGAATGCGACATGATAGCATGCCAATTACTGTTAAGCTTTGATTGGCAGATAGTACTGAATGTTTGAGTTCATGTAACTTGTAGTCAGAAATTACAACCATGGCAACTCACTCTTGTGTTCGGCAGGGTTCGGAGCCAGCGCCGGCGGCGATGACGGCCCTAGACGGAACATGGGTTGGCTGTCGTAGAACACATACGTCTCGTACCTGAAATAGCACCGTATGACATGGATCTGTGCTCCCATCCGCAGGGCCATGGTGGAGTTGACCATGCCGAGGAGACGCTGGAGGCAGGCCAGGCAGTCCCCGGCGGACAGGTCCGGCGTGCACTGCGCCAGGGAGTACACCGGCGGGAACGTGGTGCCGCTGTCCATGACGCCCGTGGCGAACCGCCGCGGTGCCTCGCCGGCCGCCTTCCGCACCGTCTGCAGAAGCAGCTCCTGCTTGAGGCCGACGATGAGCCGGACGTAGTCGGCGTCGCCGGGGATGCTCTTGTCGTTCCACAGCACGTACGGCGAGTCGTCGGCGATCGCCGCCGTGGCGTTGAGGGGCGCGAGGATGTCGTCGACGTTGTACACGACGATGCAGGGCCCGCCGAAGTAGGAGACGGCCGTGAAGCACTTCTGCTCCGGCGGCAGCGTAAAGTTGAATATCTTGGCGAACGTGCCGGCGACGCACTCGCCGCAGGCGGCGTCGTCGAGGATGTCGCCGCGGCAGAGCGCGAGCGCGTACACGACGTCGGGCGCTTGGCCGAAGGCGGTGGTGGCGAAGTGCAAGGGGGAGGAGGAGGTGTTCTTGGGGAGGGTGGCGGCGACCTGCTTGATGTTGTCGCAGACATCGGCGGCCGCCGGGAACGAGGTGAGCGTGAGGCCGGCGAGAACGAGGAGCATGACGACGGCAACGACCTTCATCTTGCCTAGCTAGGCCAATAACCTCACGTGCAGTGGCAGTGCCGCCCAGATGATCATGCTCAGTCTTATCTCCCTATCGATGGCAAGTTGCTTTCAGTAGCTAAAATACCTTTGAATGTTTGAAACCATCAAATGCCAATCACGCAAGCTTAACCGAATATTAACAAACTGAATCATTCCCTTGGTCTTAGATGTCCGGCCAGAAGGAATAAAGTAGTCTGATTAGTGTTCTTTTGATCCTCTATATAAGACAAAAAATTGATGTTATTATCTTCTCTAAAAAGAAGTTGATGTTAATCTGTATTCGGTTACTATGAGCTAATGTGCATCATGGTTTTAAATAGCCGGCTATAGCCTCCGTTATAGCCCGCTATAGCTGTTTAGAAGGAGCAACGCTAGGATATGGTCCTTTTAGCGCTAAACGACAAATCCGCTAATAGCTGGATATAGCCCGCTAAATCAGGCTATTGCTTGATCAGGTCGAACATAACATAGTTCATGCAAGATCCAAAACTACCATACACAAGATCTTTATAAAACAAAGGTGTAAAGGTCTTCTGTGTTCGTGACTTGTGTCTTTGTTTGATTTGTTGTACTAAATATCCAAAATTCTGAACACAGTTTATAAAACCGCTAAATGATTTAGCTATGGCTATAGCCCATTATAGCTTTTTCTTAGCCTCCGGAAAACCAACCACTAAAGGTCTTAGTCCGCTATTTAAAACCTTGATGTGCATCGACTAGTCAGACCTCATAAAGTCTAACCGATCCAACTATTGCTAAAATGGCTCTAGCTTTGGGCTCCTATGATAAAACAACTTTTCTAATGGGGCCGAACATGTTTGGTAAAGCGGTTAGCAAAGCAGTTTCTCAGTGGCAAAGTGGCGGAGCTGGTGGAGCCACTTTTTTTGGCTCCTCCATTTTAGTGGTAGTTAATTTGCGGCTTCATGGGTACTCTTTGAGTGGAGCCGTTCTAAGCATTTGGAAAAGCTCCAAATGACCCGTTAGGATCAAACCGACCCTTTTAATAACTTACAATGGTATCCAGTATCCGAAACCATAATAAATGGAGTACTATCTAAAACGCTAGGCCCTGTGAAGCCAAATACTCCCTCCATACCTATAAAGCAAGTCGTTTAGGACAGTGACACGGTCTTCAAAGCCTAACTTTGACTTCTTATTTTTCTAAAAATATTTATTGGAAAGTGATATGTGTATACTTTATGAAAATACTTTTGAAAACAAATCTATTCATATGGTTTTCACATTTCCAAACTCAATGAATGTAAAGTTATTCATCATTTAGATTTCCAATGGTTGACCCAAGTCTTGTCCAAAACGACTTGAATTATGAGTATGGAGGGAGTATAGGTCATTTTCAAATATCTTGAGTCTCAGCTGCCTAACCACATTGTCCTGACTGATTTCCATTTCTAGGATGGGATGGGACAATGCAACAATCAAGTGTCAATTTTAGTGGCCAACCAGAGGTATCAACAGTTTCCACAAGTTGTATTGATTAGGGCACTGATTGTAAAGAAACATAGGTGAAGTACCCATACCAACTGCTCATGTGCTTGCCTCTAGCACCCCTGCCGGCCGGTCGGCCGGGAAAGAAATTGGTCACCGTCAACCATGGCCAACCACCACTGTAGACTAATGGTTGACTCACAAGTCTTCCCTTGAGAAATTTTAATTTCAAGACCAACACTTGCAGAAAATGTGTCCACCAGATGATGTACAAGTAGATCATTTCTGGAGTAACTGAAGATGGTAAAAATATAAAGGACGTCAAGTGGTTCAGTTTTTACATTAACCATCACTCGTGATGACTGAATAGTAGAGTGCATAGTACTAACAGACAAATCTTACTTTTGCCATACTTGTTATTTGGTAACTAGCCATATAAAAAAATCCTACTAATGTCCCGTTTGGATCCACCCTAACTAGAATTTAGCTAACTATTTGAAAGAGCTAAATTTTAGCGGGGGTAATTGGACCCTCCAGCTAATTAAAAATAATGGACCATGGTACCTTATGGAAATAACAGAAAAAAAGAGGATGGTGGTAGCACTGATTGTAGGAGGGGCAATTTTGTCTTTAAACATATTTTAGCTAGTTTTAGCTGGGTTCAATCAGCTAAAGAAATATCATACTTTTCGACCTCAAGTTAAAGTTTAGCTAGGTTTTAGCTGTCCCACTTTAGATCCCTGGCAGCTAAACTTAGCTGGTGGATCCAAATGGGGTCTAAAATGAAACACTTCATTATTACTCACCTCATTTTTCAACCTCAGAAAATCTTGTTTCATGTCCTTCTCACTTATCTTAATGTCAGTAGATCCACTTTTTTTAACTAGATTGTTATTAGTATCAATCAGTCTTTAGGATACTTCATAATTGTAGTATGAAACATGATATGGAATAATACGTGGTTGCACATACATACTGTTATAATCCCAAGACAAATAAGCCATCTTTTTATTGCTGCCTCTAAAAGCTGTTTGCCGGAGAAGATGCTATTAAAAAAGGCGAGGTGTTTGGCATTTTGGCTTCTCTACTGCTTTTTCGGATGTTGTAACATCCCGGATTTTTCCGGAATGTTCCTTTGTTTGCAAAATTGTGGATTTCAAAATTTTTCGTGCAATGTTGTGGAAACACCTAGAATGTCTTCTTGTGAATCTTCCTAAATTCCTAGGAAATTAAAATCAACCTTTAAATTTCTGCTTAGGGAAAAATTGAATGTTGGAATGATTTGGCTCTTTTTGGTTTATGTGATTGCTTGTGTGGAATTTATATTTGAATTCAAACCATTAAAATATAAATTCAAGCCTAAACTAACAAATCCTAACTAACCCTACCCAGGCCTAAACCCTCTAACTACCAGAGCCCGGCCCACCTCTCCTTCCTCCCACTTTCTCCCGCACCTGGCCCAACCTGGCCCAAGACCCCGCCGGCCCGAACTCCCTTTTTCCCGCTCGGCCCAGATCGCGCCAGCCTGATCTCCCTCACCCTCGCTTATCGCCCAGCTTGGCCCGCTCCCGAACCGGCCCGTCTCTCCTTGACACTCCGGCCCCACCAAATTCCCCCTGTGCATCTTCTCCGCGACGCAGCCGCGACGCCGCCGCCCCGCTCCGCTTTCGCCCCCGCGCGCGCCAGCTCGCACCCGCGTTTCGCGCTGCCGCGCAACCACCCGGGGCCCACGCTCTCCCTTGGCTCCCAAGGAAGCCGCGCGCCCACGGCACCTGCCCTGCTACCTTCACGCCCAAGCTTCTTCCCCTTCTCTCTCTATAAAAATCCCCTTTCTCTCTACCGCGCTGTCCTCAATTCCTTCGGGCGGAAGCCCTGCTCGATTCCCCCACCACGCCCAATCTGGAGGAGAAGCCGCTCGGCGTGGGGACCCGGTGCGCCGTGACGCCGCCTGTGGAGGATTTGGACCGGAAGCCACACCACCGCGACGACATCGCCGCGCCGCCCGGAGCTCCGCCGCGGACCGTGAAGACGAAGAGGAAGCGCCACCTGAAGCTGTACCGCGCCGCGACATCAAGCCACCACCGCGCCGGAGTTGGAGGAGAAGCCTCGCAACACCACGAAGACGAACCGCGAGCCCGCGTCGAGTCTACCCCGAGCTCGGCCACACCTTCTTCATCGCCCATCTTCTTCTCCGTTCCGCAGTGAGCACCAACGCCGCCTCGATCTCCCTTCCCTCTCTCTCGGTCTTGCTCTGTTCGGCCGTCGGACCGCCATGAACGCACCTGTGTTGCTCTGCCCCGAAGTGTGTTGCTCGGTTTGCTCGGCCTTCGTGCCGCACTTGTTCTCCCCGCAGGAATCCTTGATCTCTCGTCCCTTCCCTCTCAATTCTCCGCTCGCCGCCGTGAGGCTCGCCGTGAATTGGCTGCTCGTTGTCCGCCCGTTCCGGTCCGCTTCACCCAAGGCTCTCTGCTTGCATCCTTGCTCACGCCCGGGGGCCACGGACAGGCGGTCCGTGCCGTTCTCGCCGCGCCGTAACTCCGTTGAACTCGCTGCCGTGTCCCGTATCGCCGACGACCGCGCACACGCACTCCCCCTTTCCTCTGGCCATCGATCACTTCTCTGTTTCACGCCGCACCCTTGATCTGCTCACGCTACGGGCCGTGGCCAGGAGGGCCACTCCGTGCGCACCTCGGACACCACCAACAAGCCTCGCCGGCTTGGACACTCACCGAGCTGCTCCACTCTGCTCTGCACAGAGCCGCCGCCGTTCACCCACCGCGTTCGGACCCGCCGTCGCAACCCAGCTGCCTTGATCGTCCTCGTCTCGCCTCAATCCCTCGGATCCTTGTAACCCCCCCCTCGCCGACGCTCTGGAGGTGCTTGGTTCCGGGCAGGAGGCCCGCGCCGCCGCACAAAAGCGTGCCGCCGCCGACGAACGCTCCCGCGACCGCGTCCTGGAGCTCGACGCGCGACGCCACAGGAAGACCCACACGGAAGCCACCGCACAAAGCCGCAGAGAATCCCGCCTCCTCTTTCCCCTGTCACTGAACCATGGGCCCATGCGCCGGACTCACCGCCATGCGGGCCCGCCTCGTCAGAGCCTCCCTGATCTCCCGTCCGCACCCGCAAAACGACCATGGGCCGAATCTGTTTTGACCCATGAACCCCGTGCCTCCTTTGAATCCAACTGGAGCCCAATCTACCGGACAAAACGGCCCAAGAACAGCCCAAGCCCTTTTCTAAACTGGCCCGTGACTTTTCCGACCGCCTGGCCCCACCTGTCAATCTCTAGGCGTCGCTGGCAAGTGGACCCCACTGACCTGTTGACCCGATCAACGCTGACCGTTGACTTGATCAACGATGACGTCATGGTGATGTCATCAGTGGCGGACCCCGCTGCTGACGTCATGGTGACGTCATCACTGCCACATGTCGACTCCACAGGATGCCATGTGTCACTCTGCTGTGCTGCCACGTGTCTCCTCTGCGGGCTGCCACGTGTCAGGTGTTTTCTTTTTCTTTTTTGGAATTTCAGAAATAGGCTTTATCAAAGAAAATTCATAATAAATTGATCCTAGCTCAGAAAATCATGAAACCAGTTTCTATAATTTTCTAAAATCATGATCTACGCGTTAGAACAGGAGTTGAGTGCTTTTGGCTCTTATTGCTTCTTATTTGGAGTTTATTCGCTTAGATGCCGTTGTTTATTTAAACGTGTTCTAGGAACTAAGGAAGATCTAGAAGACTTCGTGGACTTCGTCAACTTGGATTTCGGCAAGTAAAGACCTGTACGACTACGACAAGATGAGTTTGGATCGCAAAGTCACAGGTGTCCACGCCCATCCTACTTTGAATCCTATTAGGCATTGCTACTAGTATGCTAGTGCTTTACTTTCTCGCATGATGATGATAATGACCTATTGCATGACCTTATTCTATTACCGTATTCCTTGTTAAGCTTGTTACACTTTGATGCTATGAGATTGCTATGCTTGCATGTGTATGGGATGGATGTGATAGGATTCTTGGCGTGTGTGGGGCAAAAACCCGGGAAAGGAGTAAGGGGTTTTGAGAACTTTGCGGGGGTGAGCAGCTTAACTCGATCTCGTATCGAGGGCTTGGGGTGCGAACTTAGGCGCATCCTGTGGTGTACCTGTGGCGGGTACGAGTTCTTGTGCTACTTGAGGAGTTTGGCGGCAATACCTGTAATGGGTGCGCGAGCAGACCACTGAAGGTGGATACGCTATTTGACGGTGACGCTCACCCCGGCACCAAAAACCGAGTTGATTATGACTTTCCTCAGGACTTTCCGTGCTCACCACTTACATCTACTGGGGGGTGTTCCAGCCAGCCTAGTTAAGTGCGGTACCCGGACTGTAAGGAGTTAGCGGAAGTGTGTGGGGGAAAAGGCGGTGACCTTTGTTCCCCCGAAGGAGGCTCATACCCCGGGATTGGCCACCGCGGGGGAGGCCATCACAGTTCTCGGACACCGAGTTGCGTCTTCAGTGTATCCTAAGCCGGGAAAAGCAGGAGGGTACCGTTCACTGGCTAGGGTCTGTGCTGTGGGCTGCATCTCGAGGCGGCCGTACACCGTCTCGCAGCCCGAGTGGGTCCAGGAGTACAAGCTCTGCAGAGTCTAATCTATATATATAGCCGCCGTCCGCGGACAATGGACGATTCCTGTGTGAAACTGTTATTTCCGCCATTGTTTTAGGGATTTCTACCTCCCCTCTAGAGTAGGGCCTGCCTCGGGCAGTTGAGATACGAAGGGAGGGAGCTTTCGCATCGCCTAGAGAGTGAAGAGTGGAAGATGCTTGGTGACGGGTACCTGGTGCGCCAGGATTGCTCGTAGGTGATGTGAGAATGGTTTTGGGATGGAGATGCTGCTGCTTGCATAGGATGAACCTTAAGCCTATCCTTGATATTTCTTATACTAGATTTAGGCCACCTTAAAGCTTGTATTACGGATGGTGACGTGGACCTGTCCCAATCCTTGGGGGCAGTTTGTGAATGAACAGGTGAAGACTCGGAGTGCTAGACCAATTCCAGTGGAGTTGGTGTGAAGGTTGTTGTGCTATGCTCAAGTGTTGCCTGTGGAAGTGGAGCTCTGAAGATGAAGCTGGCTTAAAGCTTAGTTATCGATGCGTTGGTTTTCATATTGTCGCTTAGCCCAAGGGGCTTGTAATAGTATGCTTTCTGCTATATATCTTTGTTGTAAGCTAACTCTGATGATTGTAATCGTTGTATGGATGTGATATCCTGCTGAAATGAGTTCTGTACGTGATAGCTGTTGATTCTGGGACTATCACAATGGTACAGGGATTCGGATTCTCGTAATTGAAAATCCGGGTCGTTTCAGATGTTCTACGGTGGGACTCACATGTCATGCACCTTCTCTTCCCCTTCCTCCCGTCGGAGCCTCTCCTCTTCCCCTGCGTCCCACTCATGCTTCATGCCTGACGTCGGGCAAAGGGACTGCTTGGAGACATTTGGTCTTGTTGTATTTATCATAATCTATTTTATTTCTGACCTGGAATAAATCCTGGTATCTTGTTGTATTTATCATAAACTTTTGTTATATATATCGTTCCTAGTATGGAGTCAATCCAAGGTAAGTGAACAAGCCGTGACAAGCCAGCAGTGTGCGCCGTCATGAGGACGTTCGCGCCGTTCCCAAGCAAATCTTGGCGGAGGGGCAGCAGCTGATGCGAGGGAGTGGAAATAGTCGATTTAGGGTTTAGGAGGTGCGGGCTGATGAAAGGAGTAGCCATAGAGGGAAAAAATGAGTTGAGAAGTGCGTCGCGGCCAAAAAGAAGGTTGGTCACCCTTCGCTTTTGCGCTTCTTGGTTGGGTAGTTGAAAACGGAGAAGCAAGAAATTCACTTAAAAAATAATACTAGTATATCAACATTCGACAGTACTCCCTCCGTCCCAAAAAAGAAGGCATTCTATGAATTTTATGACAGATTAATAAAAATGTAAAATGACCATGCTAACCCTATTTATTTGTCATATTTAGCACTAATTGACTGCTGCATGTCCGCATGCACACATGCACATACCAAATGAGGTAGAATGCCTTGTTTTTGAACAATTTTGAATCGTATGATGCTTTCTTTTTTGGACAGAGGGAGTAGTTCAAAATCAGAAATGCCAACAAATCCTCCTTTATGCAAGCATCTCTAATAGCAATACAGCATTTTGAAACTATTTAAAATACTTGCCTAAAATGCTAGGCCTTTTTAAGCTAAATATAGGTCGTTTCAGACATCGTCTGAGTCTCGGCAGCCCAACTTTGTTGTCATGACCGATTTTCATTTCTAGTAGGATGGGAGTAGCCAGACAAATGTAATAATCAGGTGTCAATTTCAGTGATGACCAACAAAAAAGTATCAACAATTTCCACAAGCCGTCTTGACTCCGGCACCGCTGCAGGCCGGCCGGCCGCGACAAGAAATTGGTCATAGTCACAGTCAACCACGACTGAGAAATAAACAAAAAGCTCACTTTCACATATTAGCCAAAAAATGATAGCCCATATATTTTAAATATACGACATATACATATATGACATTAAAAAAATGAAGCAAGGTACACCAGCAATTTTACACTCCTACTAGGCAACCTCTTTCATATATTGTTCTCTCCAAAAGTGCCTTATTTATTGAAACACTAATTAAACTTTATGCATTATTATGCTACAATTATTGTATCGTTTGCTCCTACAATATGGGTGACCGGGAAAGTAAATCCATTCTACACGCGCGTGTAGCTACTCCTCTGTTGTCATATATTTATATAAAACCACTTATCTAGGAGTTGTGACAGATATGGTCACATCATTGATACTGCATGACTCTGTGGCTGTAGCGGATGCCTCTTCATTTCCCACCCTCACATTGAAATATGCTGGCTGCTTAGGCTCAGCCATGATCGTAGTCTCACTGCTTAGCATTGCAACAACATCCGCCATGGTCGGCCGATCAGCTGCATTCTCTTGTACACACAACAACGCAATTTTAATGCACCGCATTATTTCTGCCGAGTGACTTGTGGGAGTCAATGATGCACCAAGGAGATCAATCCACCTTCCATCTTCCCAAAGTTGCCATGCCTGCATATATGCGATTTCGTCACACATTGCAAGTTTGATTCCAGATAAACAAAAAATTTGCTAAATTCATGTCTCTGTAAACTCACGTATCCAATGAGGTTGATGAAATCACCGCATTGATGGCTACCGGAATTCCGTTTTCCGCTGAGGATCTCAAGAACAAGAACACCAAAGCTGAATACATCAGACTTGATAGAGAAGATGCCCTCCGAAGCGTACTCAGGAGCCATGTAGCCACTAGATTGTATGCAAAACGCGTGTCAAAATTACTTTATGATGTTGACTTGCAATATAAATGTTGGTAAGGGGATTTACTTCTATGAAACTTACTATGTGCCAACCACTCTTCTTGTGGTGTTTGCTTGAGTGTTATTTGAGCTGAATATTTTTGCCATCCCGAAATCTGAAATTTTTGGATTCATCTCTCTGTCCAAGAGAATGTTACTTGGTTTAAGATCTCGATGTATGACACGCAATCGGGAGTGCTTATGTAGGTAAAGAAGTCCATGTGCTATTCCCTCGATTATTGTTTGAAGTTTGGTCCAATCCAATAAAGCCCTTTTATTTTCATCTGCACATAAATTACATATTAGCTGAAAACACCTGGAAATTTTTTTCTGTACACCTCAATTAAACAGGGAATGAAAATATACTTGTGGGGCTGATAGAGTGATAGAAACAAAATCTCGAGAAACTTTTTGCCATTCTGATGTGTTGAAAAATGATATTTTAAATAAATTAAGAAATGCAAATGTATACCAAAGATGAAGAAATCCAAGCTTTTGTTCGGCAGGTATTCATAGACCAATATTTTTTCCTCTTCTTGAGAGCAACACCCCAATAGTCGCACTAAATTCCTGTGTTGGAGTTTAGCAATGAGCTGCACTTCATTTTTGAACTCTGTGAAACCTTGTCCCGAGTGTGAAGCAAGTCTCTTGACTGCTATCTCCAATCCCTCAGCAAACTGCCCCTGGGAAAACAGAATATTCAAAAGTACAGGGTCGATATCTCTAGCAGGTTTAGAACGTTGAATAATTCCGAATAAATGAAAAAATTGCATACACATATATATTTTCCTATTTAATTTACCTTGTAGACAGCACCAAAGCCACCTTGTCCTAGTTTGTTTTCATCTGAAAAATGATCTGTGGCCTCCAGTACCTGTTCCAAGTCAAACACCGAAAACTCTGAATTCTTGCCGTCCCAAACTTGTTCTTCTCCCTGCAAGTCCTGGGATCCTGCTTGTAGATGATAGAGCATCATTTCAGTAACTGATGGGAGCATAATTTTCATGAATATGTAAACCAGAACGTCTTTTTCATGCATGTTTGGTCATATCTTACATGAACATATATGCTGGGGCTTATTTTATATAATATGACGACAGGACAGAGCGTCATTTCAGTGACAGATGAGAGCATACCTTTCCTGTACCTTCTGAACCAAGGGGAGTAGAAGATGAAGAGAAACGCTGCTGCCGCTAGAGGAACTGCAACTATGGGAATTGCCCAGAGCTTGCTTCCTGATGTCGTCAACATGATAACATATATGCCAAATAATTGAGCATCCATCAGTAAAATAACGTTAGCTCTAACAAATAATCTTTATCTGTTTATTTCAGCACATGCATTTAGGCAGAGATTACAACCAGACCAACCAGGGGAACGAACTACGAACTTACTCTTGTGTTTTGCCACGGTAGGTGGACTCGGAGCTGGCGCCGGCGGCGATGGCCCAACGCGCAGCATGGGTTGGCCGTCGTAGAACACATACGCCTCGTACCTGAAAAAGCACCGCATGACATGGATCTGTGCTCCCATCCGCAGGGCCATGGTGGAGTTCACCATGCCGACGAGACGCTGGAGACACGCCAGGCAGCCACCGGCGGACAGGTCCGGCGCGCACTGCGCCATGGAGTACACCGTCGGGAACGTCGTGCCGCTGTCCATGACGCCCGTGGCGAACCGCATGGGCGCCGTGCTGGCCGCCGCCGTCTCCACTGTTTTCTCCACCAGCTCGTGGATGAGGCCGGCGATGAGGCGGACGTCGCCGGCGTCGCCGGTGACGCTCTTGACGTTCCACCTCTCGAAGGGCGTCTCGTTGTTTTGCTCTGTGGTGTTGGAGGGGACGGCGATGTCGTCGCCGGAGTAGAACACGTGGCAGCTGCCGTAGTAGCCGGCCCATACGTAGCACTGGTAGGTCGCGTTGAATATGTTGTCGAACGTGTTGGCCACGCACTCGCCGCAGGCGGTGTCGTTGAGGTCGCCGCGGCAGAAGGCGAGAGCGTAGACGGTGTCGTTGCCTTGGCCGACGACGGAGGTGGCGAAGTGTAGGGGGGAGGAGGAGGTGTTCTTGGGGAGAGCGGCGGCCACCTGTTTGACGTTGTCGCAGAATCCTCCGTCGGCTGCTGCCGGGAACGGCCTGATCAGGCCACTGAGGAAGAAGAAGAGAAGGACGCCGAAGACGATCTTCATTTTTGGCCTCAGTCCAAACCTGCTTCAGTTTTTTGCACTTTTTTTTTTTGCGAGGAAGTTTTTGCACTCTCGGTTTCGGTGCAGATGAGCATCCCGGGCGGTGGTGCCCTTATATTATTATTAGAGAAGAAGCGAGTCGATCGCCATCGTTAACATGGAAAAAAAGACGGAAAATCTTGCAGTTGACTTCGGCACCGGTCGATACGCAGTTGGGTTGGTTTCTTCAGTCAGTACACGACCCTGTGCTAGCTATTTCAGGATCATCGGCCGGTCGATATTGATTTGGGTGTACCACAGACCAAGTCCTAGATTGAGGCTATATATCATCGGGTGTCATTCTTAGTGACCAACAAATTTCAGATACCATGCATGCAACAACTCTCCCCAAAAGACTGTCTTGACTACGGCGGCCTGGACAATGATATTGTTCATAATTAACCTAACACGGCTAATATTTTTAAAAACTATTATATTTAAAATTATTTAAAAATTAAAGTCCTATCTAATAATTAAAATTATTTACATAATACTTTTTTATTTTTGTCAATACTTCAACATAATGCTCATAAAGACGTGTACTTATCATTTTCTATTTGAAATTGATTTTTAATTTCAAATATGCTCATAAAGATACTCATAAAGGCCACTGTTGAAGAAGAAGAGAAGGACGTCGAAGACGACCTTCATTTTTGGCCTCAGTCCAAACCTGCTTCAGTTTGGGTATACCACAGACCAAGTCCTAGATTGAGGCTATATATCATCACGTGTCATTCTCAGTGACCAACAAATTTCAGATACCATGCAACAACTCTCCCCAAACGACCGTCTTGACTGCGGCGGCCTGGACATGATATCGTTCATAACGTAATTACACACGACTGACTGACAGTACTAGTAACTAGACTATGATCTATACAGGTATTTTTGTTAGAGAGAAATACCCCCAAAAAAGTCCTCTAAGTATCCCGGCCAGTGGCCTTTGCCACTGTGCCATGAGCCCCTTCGCATCTATTGATCTATACATGTATATCACAATCTTTGCTTGTCCAACTATTGATAGTTTCACTAGAAAACATCACCCAACTATACTTACAATCTTGTTTTTTTAAATTCAGTAGATCACTTAGGGAAAAAGCATGGAAAAATCATTCATCAGTTGATTTTCCACACTGTTCGGTTGCTTTCAGTGGACGTACTGATTACTCCCTCCGGCCAAGATGAAGGGCTCGTTTGGTGCGGTTCCGGCGGCTCCAGCTCCAGCTACTGTAGCACCCTGTAGCACACTGTAGCGCGAAGCAGCCGGAGCCACTTTTTTCCGCTTCGCTCGCTCCTCCCCCCGCGCCGTTGTCTGTAGTGTGGAGCCGTTCGGTTTTGCTCCATGCTACAGTGCCACACAGTGCCTGTTACTGTAGCACAAAGCTGAATCGGCTGCGGCCGGAGCCGCACCAAAGAGGCCCGAAACATTGACGTTTCAGACAGGTAATACAGTTGTTTGCTGCTTGTCTGAAGGTCATCGTTTCTTGGTTGAAACGGCGGGAGTACCTTTGAATGATAGAAAATATCAATCACGATGGCTCAAATTTTAATTTCTTCGATCACTCACTTGGTCCTCGCAGGGCTGTCCAGAAGGATGAATAAAGTAGTCCACTTGAAATTATTTTCTCCAAAGATAAAAAAAACTGAACTATAATAACGTTCATATTCTTGGATGAATTCTTCCATTTACTGCTTGCTAAGCAATTTGCACCGACTAGTTCATCTTAAAAGTCTTACGTTATGAGGAAAGAAGGAAGCCTCATATCTTCCCAGGATCTCTCCTCTTCGACTCAATGGGTAACGTTTCTGGGGGAATCACAAAGAGTGAGATGAGGAGTGAGATGAGGTGTATGATCCAGGAGCTCATGGGGATGAGCCTGATTGGTGGCAAGGCAAGTGCAGGTCCAACTGAGTTGAAATTGGAGCTCGTGCCAAATGATGTGAAGCTAGAGGGTTATTACCTGAGCTGGTCTAGAAGAGTGCGTGTGCTTCTGGGAGGCAAGAGAGTGGAGCACTATATGGAGGAAACTTCCGTTGAGCCAACTGATAAGCTCAACACTGAGTGGAGAGTTTGGCATGCAACAAACTCGGTAATAGTGGCATGGCTGCTGGCATCCATGTCTCCCACTGTTAGCAAGAGAGTGGAGGCTATGCGCATTGCATCACAGATATGGAGGACCTTGAGTAACATATACTCTCGGAGGGGAAATGTGATGATGATGGAAATTCAAGGCAAGGAAGATGCAGTGAAACAGGTAGGGAGATCAGTGGAGCAATATGCCAGTGAGCTTCAGTACTTGTGGGAAGAGTTGGATCCGTATGCTCCTCTCCAAATGGAGACTCCATGAGATGCTCAGGTTGTCCATAAGTGGGTGGAGGACAGGAGGGTGACCCACTTCCTAAAGAACCTGGATCCTCAGTTTGAGAGTAGGAGAGCCACCTTCTGTCACCAGGAGAGTCTTCCCACCATGAATGAAGCCATGATTGATGAGGAGAGCAGGCTTTGCGTGATGGGTGGTGGTAATGCTGTGAAGTCGACCTATGTTGCACTTGAAGACAGGGAGTGCTATAATTGTGGGGAAAATGGACACTTGAGTTATGATTGTCCATAGAGGCGGTGGTGGCCGAGGTGGATCTCGTGGAGGTCATGAGAGTACTCGTGGGGGCTTTGGAGGAGGTCGTGGTAGTCGTGGTGGAGGCCGTGGTGGCCCTAGGGCCAATGTAGCTACCACTGAATAGAGTCCCTCTATTACTCTGGCTAGGGAACAAGTGAAGCAGTGGGAACAATGGCAGGAGGACAAATCTTCTGAGAGCTCCACTCCACCTGATGGGCAAACCATCAACAATTTTGGTAACTTTGCCAACTACGCCCATATGGGCGAAGGTACTCAAGCACAGGCACTTACATCTCCATATAGGCATCACATAGATTGGGTGATAGATTTAGGAGCATCCAAGCATGTCACGAGCATGTCTAGTTCTTTCAAAACATACAATCCATATACTCATTCTGACTCTGTTCAAACTGCTGATGGCACATCCCAACAAATTCATGGTGTAGGGTCCATTGAGTGTACACCGTCTCTTAGCTTATCTTCTGTCCTGCATGTTCCTTCATTTCCAGTCAATCTCATCTCTGTAAATTCAATCATTGATCAATTCAAGTGCACAATAACATTTGATAGAAACTCTTGTGTCTTTCAGGAGAAGGGGACTGGGAGAAGGATTGGGACTGGAGTCAGGCTAATGGGTTGTGGTTCATCAGTCATGAGGAGTCAGCGTTGGTAGCAGCAGCAGCTGAAAGAGATGTGAAGGAAACTCTTCTACTCCACTGTCGGTTAGGACATGTATCTTTTGAGAACTTACATTGGTTGTACCCTACTATGTTTAGGCGAGTGGACAAAAGTAGACTTGTGTGTGATGCACGTGAGCTCGGCAAGCATACTAGATCCATCTATCCTAGTATTGGACTTCATAGTTGTGAACCATTTATTCTAATAAACTTAGATGTTTGGGTCTCTATTCAGTCATCTATGTGAGTGGTGCTAAGTGGTTTGTCACATTTATTGATTGTTACACTCGTATGACTTGTATCTATATGCTTAAGCATAAGAGTGAGGTATTTTCCTGCTTCCAAGACTTCCATAACTTGGTAGCAAATCAGTTCAATGCAAGGGTGAGAATCATTCGAACTGATAATCAAACAGCGTATGTGAATAATGAATTCAGATCATATATATCTCAGACCAATGAATCATTCATCAAACAACTTATCCTGGAACTCCACCTCAGAATGATGTGGCCGAGAGGAAAAATCGCCACTTGTTGGAGGTAGCAAGGTGTCTTATGTTTTAGATGAATGTACCTAAATATTTGTGGAGTCAGGCACTGATGACAGCCACATACCTCATCAATTGAAGGCCTTCAAGAATCCTTGGTATGAAAGCACCTGCTGAGCTCCTGGTGGAAAAGTGTGATTTTAAAGTTCCACCCAAGGTCTTTGGTTGTGTTTGTTTTGTAAAGGATCATCGACCTACGGTGGCAAGTTGGATCCCCAAGGAGTCAGATGCATATTTGTGGGTTATGTCTCTACTCAGAAAGGATACAACTGTTGGGATCCTATTGGCAGAAAACTATTTATGAGTATGGATGTAACATTTTGTGAGAAAGAACCATACTACATAAAGAAGGGTGATCTTGATTCATTCTTGGAGGAGTTCTCTTCAGTCACTCAGAGTGACAGTAGAGAGAGGGAGAATGAGAAGGTGGATGAGAAACAGGACGATGGTGTGGCTCATGAAAAGGTGGTTGTTGGGACAATCCCATGTCCCATAAATGGGAATGGAGATTCAGGGGATTTAGCGAGTGGGGCTTCAGGAGGTGTGAGTGGGGATCATGATGATGCAAGTGTTGATATTCACGAGGACGATGAAGTTGCGGTTGCTGGGGAGAAGGTGATTGAGAAGAAGGGGGAGAATGTGAGGGAGGAGCATGGGGAGAAGGTGAATGAGAAACAGGGAGAGCAACCCATTGTGTATTTTCGGAGGCGAACTAGGAAGCAGAGGGAGCAACCACAACCTGAACAAGCCGAAGCTCCAGTCCCATGTCCCTCCTCGGAATCCTCTCCGTCAAGCCCATCACCCCCAGTCGGTAATGTTAACACTCCCACCTCTGAACATGTAGAGTTACCCCTTGCACAAAGTGGAGCTCCTAGAATCAATGCAGGAAAATCTCCTTCTCGTCTTGGCTTTGAACATGACAATGCTAAGTATGTTTCATACTCTAGTGTCTCTCCTGCATATAGAACTTTTATTGCATCATTACAAGCATTGCCTATTCCAAAGAATTTGAGGTGTGCTAAACAGGATCCAAAGTGGAAGGATGCAATGAAAGAAGAGTTATTTGCCCTTCAAAAGAACAAGTCATGGGAACTTGTTCACCTTCCAGCAGGGAAGAAGGCAGTAGGTTGTAAATGGATCTTCACGGTAAAATAGACTCCTGAAGAAAAGGTGGATAGGTACAAAGCAAGATTTGTCGCGAAGGAATATAGTCAGACATATAGAATTGACTATGATGAAACCTTCGCACCTGTGGCAAAGATTGGTACTGTGGGGACCTTAATCTCATGTGCAGCCAACTTCAGTTGGCCACTTCATCAACTGGATGTGAAGAATGCATTTCTTCATGGTGACCTGCAAGAAGAGGTCTATATGGAAATTCCACCTGAATTTGCAAATGAACAGACTCTTAGGAAAGTGTGTAAACTCAAGAAGTCACTCTATGGCTTGAAACAGTCTCCACATGCATGGTTTGACATATTCAGACGAGCAGTGTGTGATATGGGGTACTCTCAATGCAATGGAGATCGCACAGTCTTCTACAAACATCAGGGCTCCCATATCACTATCCTGGCTGTCTATGTTGATGATATAGTGATCACGAGAGATGATGTGGAGGAGATCAAAAAACTGAAGGAAAGACTGGGTAGAGCCTTTGAGATGAAGGATCTTGGACCACTCTGGTACTTCCTTGGGATAGAGATTGGTCATCAAAGGGAATTATTCTCTCACAAAGGAAGTATGTTCTTAACCTGCTGGCTGAGACAGGAATGCTTGGGTGTCGTCTATGTGGCTCACCCATTGATAGGAATCACCAAACCTGTGGTGAGTCGGGTGACCCTATGGATCGGGAAAGATACCAAAGGCTAGTTGACAGATTGATATACCTTTGCCATACAAGACCTGACATTGTTTATGCAGTGAGTGTGGTGAGCAGGTATATGAATAATCCTAGAACTGGGCATATGGAGGTGGTTTACCAAATTCTGAGATACCTGAAGGGAACCCTAGGCAAGGGGTTATGGTTCAAAGCAAATCAGCACATAAATCTAGAGGGTTACTGTGATGCTGATTGGGCAAGCAGTAGGGATGACTCGAAGATCCACATCTGGATATTGTGTGTTTGTGTGTGGTAATCTTTGTTTCATGGAGGAGCAAGAAGCACACTGTGGTGTCACGATCCAATGCAGAGGCTGAGCATAGGGCAATGGCTTTGGCCTTGTGTGAGATGATGTGGCTAAAGGATCTTCTAAAGTAGCTTCGGATGTTGAGGAATGAAATAATGGTGCTCCATTGTGATAATGTGGCAGCGATCAATATAGCAAATAACCCAGTTCAGTTCGACCGAATGAAACATGTGGAGATCGACAGGTTCTTCATCAAGGAGAAGATGGACAGTGGGGCTTTAAAGCTGAAGTACGTCAAGTCTCATGATCAACTAGCTGATTGTCTCAAAAAAAGTTTAGATTCTAAGGATAACGAGTTGGCATGTAACAAGATGTGCATGTTGAATATCTTTAGCCCATCTTGAGGAGGGGGTGCTGATGTATTGTTGTAATTAGCAAATGTATGAGGACTAGTGTGTAAAGTGGAGAAGATAAAGAGAAGTGAAGGGCTATGGGGAGCTGAACCTAGCCAGAAAATTTCCCCCAAATTCAACAATAAGGATGCTGCTTCTCTGTTGTAGATTTTCCAGAAGCGAATCGATCGCCAAGTGGGCTCCGAAGTAGAGATAAGTTTGGTAAGAGCCCACTTATTAACCAGACTAGGACTAGGAATTCTTTTTCCCTTGCCTTTTGTTGTAACGGGTACGGTCCATGTTTTATTTACAACATCTATATGAGAGAATTTCTGCTCGATTACAGATTTCATGGCTCACGTCGTCTTCCTCCAATCTGCGAATTTGATTCGTGGTTTCTCTACCTTGCGGCTCTGAACACCACCTGCTCGACTAAATTCCCGTGTGACGCCGGTCGAACTCATGGCCGACACGATTGGCCACTCGTGCATGGTGCCATGGTCGCCACGCCGCGTTCCCGCGTCTTATTGCATAATCAACGCCCTCCCCGACGGCCTCCTCCTCCGTGTCATCTCCTTCCTGGACGCCCGCCAGGCCGTGCAGACCTGCGTGCTGTCGCAGCGGTGGCGCAACCTCTGGCGCTCCGTGCCTCGCATCAACGCCACGCGCCGTGAGTTCGACGGCATGGCCGACACCGAGGAGGAGCGTGACGTGCTGTTCAAGAAGTTGATCAACCGCTTGCTTATGCTCCGCAGCCCCGTTCCCTTGGACGAGTTCCGGCTTTCGTACTTCATGCCTGATCAAGACGAGTCAGAGGACCCTGATGCCAACTCTGAAGATGCTAATCTGTGGCTACTCCATGCTTTACAGAGCAATGCTCGGTCTGTCGAGGTTGAGATATGGGACGATAGACTGTATCTTGATCCTACAGTGTTTGCTTCAAAATGCTTCTTGACAAGCCTTCAGCTCTCCGGCGTTGTCTTGTTCCATGGTTTCTTTAGGAAACTACAAACTGAATGCACAACATTGGAGCGTCTAGTCTTAAGTAACTGTTTCATTGATGATGTTGAGATTTCCTCCCAGACACTGAAGGTTTTGACCATTAATGATTACTCCGATTTCAGCTTTGGTGAGCAGCCCTCTGTTTCTATTCCAAGGCACAGACATCTTGTCTTCTCCGCTTCTGCAAGCATACCTTTACTGAAGGACTTGGGATCACTAGTGACAACTTCAGTTTCAGTTGATTCAGTAGGTACTCAGGTTGGTCATATCCTTCAGCTTCTCAGGGCAAATCAAGCATACATTATTTTCTGTTGTCTTTCCACCTATCTATTCTGTAGATTATTATTGGCTCTCTCTTAAAAATTAAGCATGTTTTTTTATGTGTAGCATTTTTTAAGCGCAGCTCTTGCTTAAGTTGTGTCCTTTGTCATACATTGTTTTCTGAAGTTGTACTTACTTGTAATAAAAGTATGTTGATAATTACTTTCCTCCATATCGTTAAATAGAACGAACTAAGCAACATCTGTGATCATAGGTTGGAGGGAGTACTCAATAATTCTTTCTATGTAGTGTTAACTTCTTCTCAGTCCATTTTGTACTTTTGGCTGTGTCAGGAAATAATTTTCATAGAACAAAATGCATTCTTTGTCATGTTCTAACCGTTTGGACCTTGTGCAGCTGAAGATTGAAAAGAATTCACAATGGTGCCCAAAATTCAACAATCTTACAGCCCTGACTCTTGGTTATTGGTGCCTGCCTGAAGACTACTTCGCACTTAAAATCTTCCTTCAGAACTGTCCTAATCTAGTGAAGTTAACTCTGAAACTTAATCAGGTACATGCTTCTCTCTACATGTTTATTGATCTTTCTGGACAAGGTTTCTGAATGTGCCATGAAGATAAAATTTGTATGTTTGTCGTGTTGTAGTGCAATTATACATCTGAAACCATCATTGATGAGCTGAAGCAAGGATCGTTCACATGTCAGCACATTGAGATGCTTGAGATCCTATGCTCGGAGGGTGACCGCAACGTCCTGGAGAAGCTTTTGGTTGAGGGTGGTATAACCTATGGTCAGGTTCGCTTCAGGTCTTCCGACACCAGAACTAGCTGTGACCATGTTTGGCTTTGGACACCAAAACCTGTCACCAGATCACTGGTACAGTAGTTGACCAAGGAGCATGTGATTTGCATGCTTAGTTCTCATTTTTGTCGTACTCCACTGAAACCATGTCAGTTTCACTCCCGATTCGATTTCAGTTGGATTGATGAATAATGTATATTTTCACAAAACGTAGTACTTGTCTACCATAAAAATTAATATTAGAACTCTGTTAGCACTTAGCAAAATATACATCAGCAAGAGTAGCTACAGGTTGGATCATGCCAAACTTGAGAAGCCTTTTATTTGGGTTTGCAGCACTTCCATTTTACAGCTCCCATGGAGCACGTCGATGCTTATTACTTCATATGCGATTGTTATTTGCCAAAGTAAATAATCTGAAAGTTTCAGCTATCTTGCAAATTACTAATTTTTTAAACAGCGGGCTAAGCCGTTTAGCGCGAGACCTCTAAAAACAGCTAATAATTGGCTAAATGAGGCTATAGAGGGAAATAGTGGCTAAATTGCACATAGAAACAAATAGCGGGCATCCTTCTCAATAAGCTATAGCGGAGGCTATAGCCGACTATTTAAAACCTTGCAAATTACAGAAGTTGGTTTCTATGCATTGTTTTCATTGGATGAAACGGATCACTTTGTGCTCAGAAATAATACTGAAACGAAGGCAACATCTGCTGGATCAGAGTTGCTACAAGTAGAGCTATAGTTTGACCGTCTTGTGTGCTCTATTATGACCATAACAATAGGAAACAAATATGTAAATCAATACCTATCCATGCCAAGTCAATAGTTTAACTATTAAGTAGCAGCATAAGCAATTACAAGCTATCATAACAATTATGCCTTCTACAATAAAGAAACCACAACAGCATGCAGCAATATGAAACCCCTCTGCTAGCAGAATAATTCATAAAAAATGGAGGTTTTCTGGTGTAGAGTCTACTCCTAGTTGAAATGCTATAAAATTCCTCAACATTTTTAGAGTTGAAATGATATTCCATCACTAAAAATACACCTCGATATGACGATATCCTTCTGGTGTAATCTCTACTCCTAGCTGTTCCAACTTCCTGGCTGTGGTTACATGTTGTTCCCTCCGTCCTAGAATATAAGGGATTGAAGGATTCAAAATTTGTACTCAAACATAATACATCCTAGGAACTTTAAACAAATATTAAAGAAAATCATTTAATTTTCTTGGCTCTACGCTGCACACCTACCTTTTCTATTTCTTACTCCGCTGCTTAATCTTAGGAACAACTTAAATCGCGGTCACTAAACAAGAAGGTCTTGGAAGGTACATGCGCCTTTTGTTCTCTCCCTCAATCTGTCTTAAATTAAAATTACTAGAACGCCTTGTATTACTTGATGGAGGGAGTACATCAGAATGGAGGCTATCAGTTATTACAAAACAGCTAATTCAAAATGATAAGTCAAACAGCACATGTTGATACTGAAACAGAAGAGTGAGCTTTTTTTTCCCTTAGTTATCATAATGATGCTATATTTATTTCGTTCTTCCTTTAGTTATTCATGCAGGGTTTAAATACATGTTAAAATTAAGTTTACATACTTGGATAACTTAGTACAATTCTGCTGCCAAGGAGCCACCTCCAATAGTCTTCCTTCTAATGTTCACTTCCGTCTTAAAAAGGCTAGGCTATATAATAACAAGGAGCAAAACTTTAATGTTTTCCACATTCCAGGGCCGTACCTAAGATTTTGAGGCCCTGGTGCAAAATATAAAATGAGGCCTATATTAAGAAATATATAACTAAAATAAATTTTAATTTGATTATATAATGCACCATGATTGATTTTTTGTTACATGTGGGACAGTAATAAATTAGAGGGAAGTAGAGGAAAAATGGTAATAAGTTGCAGCGTAAGTGCAAGGAGGATTATTGGAGGAGTAGATTTGTCTCATGGAGACATGGACTCGCCTTGCTTGTCTACTTGAGAAGATAAACTATGCACGTCGGAACCAATCCGATCTTGTTGCGTTAATGATGGAGCCTGATGTAGGAGAGACAGCAAATTGGACTAGATGCACTTTGCTTTGCAGACTTAGTGACTAGTACAGTTGTGGATAGCTAAATTTGACACCTTCAATGGCTTAAATAATAATGTGATCAAGAAATTTATTTGGCTCCATTTTCAACTTGGTTCGGCTTTACAAATTACAATAAAAAAACTAGCTAGATCAAAGTCAAGTTGGAATAGCAGATTGCATGCTAGAATTTATTTTTGAAAAAATGAAGGCAAAGAGAGAAACAAGCAAGCAAGCATGCGTTGGGATTTTGTAGGCATGTTGAAATCAAAGAAAAGAGGTCGTATGTTGTGCTTACATGCATGCATTAGGACGGCACAGTGGAGAGATTAAAAGACAGAGAAGAAAATCAATACATACATGTACATACACGTACGGAACTAGTACAACTAATTTTGCATGCACCCCAAGTTGGGGGCCCCTAGATTTTGGAGGCCCTGTGCCATCGCTCCACTTGCACTGCCCAATATACGGGCCTGCCACATTCTTAACTATCTGATGATACTTTTCAAGTGTTAAGTATGCAAAACAGTAGCAGTTGTAAACATAGCAGCCTTATTAATAATCTGATGTTGCATTATGCTGTCAAAGTTAACATGAGTTGCAAGACACCAGGCATGACATGTAACATCGGAGCTAATAACACTAGGACTGACCATAAGAGCCTCTCTTATCTCTCTGAACAAAATCTTCATTCAGAAATGCAAAGGAAAGCATGAGCACACACACCTAGCTGGACTATTGCAACCCTTACCACTTCTAGGTGCTCGACACGATCTCACCATGGATTTTATAGATGGATTGCCTATTTGTGAAGGGTTCAACACAATACTGGTGGTGGTTGACAGATACACCAAGTATGCTCACTTTTATACCACTGAAGTATCCATTTACAACACAAGGGGTGGCTAGACTCATGTTGGATAATGATGATTTCCTAAATCCATTGTATCAAGTAGAGATAAGATATTCACCAGTGCATTTTGGAAGAAACTTTTTGCCCTTTTTGATACAAAATTAATGTGAGGCTCATCATATCATCCTGTGGAAATGTATCTTCGTTGTGCAACACATGATACCTCTAAGAAGTAGAAGTCCTGGTTGTCTGCAGCAAAAATCTGGCACTGTACTACTTTTCATACTTCAGTTGGTTGTTCACCATTCAAGGCATTGTATGGCTATGATGCAAATGCTAGTACCAGCATTATGTTGGAGGAGGAAGAACATTCTGATGCTGCAGAGTTTGCAAAGGAAAGGGAACATCATTGGACAATCTTGAAGCATCGGTTAGCAGCTGCGTAGAACCAAATGAAAGACATATGCTGACAAAGGCAAAACTGATCGACAGTTTGAGGTGGGGGATCAAGTATTACTCAAGCTTTAGCCTTATTGCAGAATTCAGTAGTGAATCTCCCATTTCTGAAACTGGCATTCAAGTTCTTTGGTCCTTATAAAGTGGTAGAGAAGATTGGAAAGGTAGCTTACAAGCTGGAACTACCAGAAGGCAGTCTTATCCATCCTGTCTTCCATGTCTCATGACTAAAGCAATTTTGTACCTGATTACTCCTCGGTATTTCATGATCTGACCAACTTGGTGGATTTGGGATCTAATGAACTAGAACTAGACCAAATCCTTTGACCGTTGTCTGGTGAAGAAGGGGACCAACGGTGTACCTCATGTGCTATTCAAGTGGTGTATGTTACCAACTACTTCAGCGACTTGGGAAGATTGGTATATCATCAAGGAATACTTTCTAGCATCTATTGCTTGGGGGCAAACAACATCTTCAAGGAGAGAGGTGTGACATCCTAGGACTCTGGCGCCAATGTGGTAAAGGAGACAGGAAGAAACAAAGGCGGGTTCGACTCGGTGAGAAGACAGCAATGTCTGAAGCGAGCCTAGACAGAGCTCCGATCGCTAATTCACTACTAGGCCTCTTGCCGCCGCCGAAACGGAAGGTGCGTCGAATCCTCGCGTTGATTCGTCCGTTTGACTGGAGGACGGCGGCGCGGCGCTATCTGCTGCGATGACTGCGATGTTTATAGAGGCCCCCCGCTCCTCGTGGCCTCGACGTCCGGCGTAGCCATTCCTAGTCCGGCCTCCAAGAGTCCAGATACAGGCTCTAAGCCTCTAGCGACGGTCACCGGATTAGTGGATTATGGTTGCTATTCTAGTGAATTGTCTATTTACAATTTGGTTTTTTAATGCCAATGTCTTTTATTTATTTAACTCTGTTGCATATCGGATCCTCTTAACTGTACCTTTAACTGTAGCCTCAGCCGAAAGAAGTTTCTCAAAATTGAAAATACTGAAAAATTGTATGAGGTCAACTATGTTACAAGAAAGATTGAATGGCTTGGCTATGTGCAACATTGAGAAAGATATCTTGAAAAAATCGATCTTGATACACTACTACACCCAAGCCCAACACCGCCGGTTCCAGACCCCCCATCACCGCCGGTTTTGGGGGGTGCTGGTGAAACTTCGATGGTGAAAGAATTTGCCATCACTGCCGGATTAGAAACCGGTGGTGATGTCCATAAAAAAAACAAAAAAAAAATTGGCAGGCCCGCGCCGACCCGCCCGCGCCGCCGCCGTGCTGCTTCCCCGCGCCGNCGCCGTGCCGCAGCGGCCCGCTCCGCCGCCGCGCTCCTCCCCCGCGCTGCTGCAGCCCCTGCGCCGCCGCGCTCCTCCCCCGCGCTGCTGCAGTCCCTGCGCCGCCATGCTTAGCGGAGGTGAGGGAGAGAGAGAAGGGAGGGAGGGAGAGAAGGGAGGGAGAGAGAGACTCTGCCTGGGAGTTTGCAGAGGAGAGATGAGAGGTGCGGACGTGAGAGTTGACTTCACCGTGTTTAACAAATTTTTCGGGTCCGGGGATTCTCATCACCGTCGGTTCATATTACGACCCGGCGGTGATGCTTATCACTGCCGGATTTTAATACGAACCGACGGTGACATCCTTGTATCACCGCCGGTTGAAATTACAAACCGATGGTGTTGTTTTTTTTTTGGCACCAACCGGCTGTGATGATCTATTAGCAACGGTTTCGAAGCAACCGGCAGTGATGGACCGACGGCAAAAACTATATCTGTGCTAGTGATAGTGCTTTTAACGATAATGCATCAAGAAATGCCCAAAGGAGTTTCTTTCTAAAGGAGTGAAGCATCATTATCAATGGAGTCATGTGGTTTAGTTATTATTTGAGGTAACCGTGCTACTTTTATTTTGTCGATCTTTTAGCTTGTACTATTGATAATGTTCTTCAAGAATTAAATATATATCATTGGTACAGTTGTCTCCTTTCATCGTATTACAGATAAAAAAATATTAAGGGCCTGTTTGGATCTTTAGAACTAATAATTAGCTAGCTAATTATTAGCTAGCTAACTATTAGCAGTGTGGTGTTTGGATCCACCTACTAATATATAGTGGGAGAGTTGGTTTTATACTATTAGCACCTATTAGTACCCTTCAACTAGCTAATGGACTAATTATTAGCAGGATGAAGTGCTAATAATTAGCAGGGCCGTTTGGATCTCCAGCTGCTAATTTTAGCTGCTAACCATTAGTTCTAATGGATCCAAACATGTCCTTAATCTAAAGGGCCATAATTTATAGTTCACTCGTGGCCCCCTAAAATTATACAGCCGGCCCTGGGGTTGTTGTGCGTGAGTCATGTGGGCCATGTTGCCCAGCGGCATGGGTGAGAGAGACTATATCTTCACTATCTTGTAACAGTGGGAAAGACATCAGACAATTAAACAAAAAAAAATAGGAAACAAGAAGAGGAACCTTTTCTCCCCCAATCTCATTAACTCATGTTGCTGGTAATCCTCCGGCGGCCGAGGGGCATAACAAAATCGCAACCATTTTCTATATCTGAGAATCTCTGCTCGATTATAGATTTCATGGCTCACATATGTCTTCCTCTGATCTGCGAATTCATGGATCGCACATACACACATTTGATGAGTTTCTACATCTATTTGTATATTTTGCAACCTGTTGGATCAAAGTCATGTGACCATATGAGTTGTTGTACAGCTGTGATAGTTTTCTTGTTTAGAATGTGTCATTTTTTACAACCGCCTACTCTACAAACTAAACCTTTGATTTTCACTCTTTGCTGCAATTGACTCGTAAGACATGGCTGCAAATTGAAGTACTATGAAACAATAGTTTGACCGTCTCATAAAAAATTAAAATCGATATAAAAAAATATGAAAAATTTCTACTCCCCAGTTCTAAATTATAGTTCACTGTTGACTTTTTTAATACACATTAGACCACTCATCTTATTTAAAAAATTTATATTAATATTATTTATTTTGTTATTACTTGTTTTATTATCAAATGTACTTTAAACACGACCTATCTCTATTTATTTGCTTTAATTTTTTGAAAATAAGACAAATGATCAAAGTTGTATTTTAAAAATGAACAGCGAACTACAAATTAGGACGGAATGAGTAATATTTTAGCCTTCTTTTACTGAAGGAAATACCGGGCTTCTGTGAGACCGTAGAAAAAACATAGTATATGCTTTAACAAGTCAGTAAAATAAACCCGGCTCCGGCTGTCTTTGTGCACAGGCAGGCGCCAGACACCGCGAAAGCCGGCAGGTTTGCTCGCTCCTCCTTCCCCAGTTCCCCTTCTTCGATTGGATTCGATTGCTCCATTTCTATCCCAGAATCTCTACCTCACTGTTGTTCCTTACGCAATCTCCGTTCTCGCTCTGATCTGCGGATTCATGGCTTCTTAATTCGCAATTTCTCTATGCTGCAGCTTGTCGGAACACCACCTGTTCGACGGAATGTCCCTGTGAACCGACCCATGGCGGAGGCTTCTGGCAACGCGCGGATGGCCCCGGCGGGCGTTGCCGACGCGGCGTGCAGGATTAACTGCCTCCCCAGTGACGTCCTCACCCGCGCCATCTCCTTCCTGGATGCACGCCAGCTCGTGCAGACGTGCGTGCTGTCGAGGCGGTGGCGAGACCTCTGGCGCTCCGTGCCTCGCATCAGCGCCACGCGCGATGAGTTCGACGGCATGGCTGGCACTGAGGAGGTTTATGAACCGCTTCTTGATGGTCAGTAACCCGGTTCCCTTGGATGAGTTCCGGCTTTGGTACAGCATACCTGACGAGTCAGTGGACCTTGATGCCGACTCGGAAGATGCTAACCAATGGATCCGCCATGCTTTACAGAGCAATGCAGAGTTTGTTGAGGTTTCTGGAGTGATCGCTAACTTGCAGCTCGATACTGCCGTGTTTGCTTCAAAGTGCTGCTTCCTGACAAGCATGCTGCTTTCCATTGTTTTTCTGAAACCTCCTTTCTTTAGGAACCTCCAAATGGGCTGCCCAGTATTGGAACGCCCTGTCTTACGTTAATGCACCATTTTGGACCCTGACATTTCCTCGCACACACTGAAGGTTTTGACCATTGATGGATGTGACTTCACATTTGAAGGATGGGCCTCTATTTCTATTCCAAGCCTTGATGATCTTCACTTCTTTGCTGACGGCACAACCGCACAAGAACACCTGTACTGAAAAATATGGAGTCACTAGTGACAACATCAGTTTCAGTTGGCACTTATGATAGTCAGGTTGATGATATCTGTCAGTTTCTGAGGAGCATTTCTGATGTTACAGATTTGGGATTCTATTATAGAGGACAAACGGTGCGCTTCTTGGTTTTACATTCAACACCCATTCTGATATTTGTAAATTCAAGTTTGAGACATAGGCATGCCATTTATTTTTCTTTGTTTTTTGCAAAACCAAGTGTCTTTTAATTATTTCTGATGTCAAGATCTAGTTGGGGGATGATTAATGCTCTCATACCAACATAAAGACAGTCAAGTTCTTATACTCAGCTTATTTGTACACTACACAGTTGACTGAACATGCTCTTAAATTGTTGTTAGACACATGAATGGAAACAAGTTCCCATTCAGCAACATCTATCTTTTCTATCATGGACTCATTAAATAGGTTGAAAGACAAAAGTACATGTGCTCTATAGGAGGGTGATTGTTTAACTTGGGTGCCAATACTTACAAGTAGCAAACAGATAGTACATTTGACTACTTCGAATCACATCTGTACAATCCAGCAGATAGATCTCATAATCCTATTGTTCTTTTCACCGGTTTATCTGCTTTAATTGCAAGGAAATCATTTGTAGATTGATGACTACCAACTACATCTACATGTGGTCATTGTTGACTCTCTCTTTAGGAAATATGCAGAGTGTTGTAAAATGTGGTCTTCTTTTGTTATAACATGATTTCCGCTTATGTTATGGTTTTTGACATATATCGTCTCCTGAAACTATACCTCTTACTGGGTAGTTCTCGTCACATGATTTTAACTTTTCTTAATTCATCTTGCAACATTGGCAAAGTTTATGCTATAATATGACATGGATTTTATGAACCATTTGCAGCTAGAGATGGGACAGAATTTACAATGGTGCCCAAAATTCAACAATCTTACAACCCTGACACTTGGTAATTGGTATCTATATGAAGACTTCTATCCACTGATAGTCTTCCTTCAGAACTCCCCAAATCTGAAGCACCTTATCCTGAAACTCAACCAGGTACATGCATGCTTCTGTCCACATGTTTATTGTTCTTGTTAGAAAGTTTTGCCCATGCCATCAAACTAAAATTTGTATGCTTATCATATTGTAGCTCTATCCGAACCAAGGATTCATAGGTAACCTAGAAGAAAGATTATTTACTTGTGAGCACCTTGTGATGGTTGACATTTTTTGCTCGGGTTCTAAAGAGTCCAGCAATGATCCTGTGGTAAACAACCTGGTGGTGCTTTTATGTGATATAATGGCATAACCTCCAATCAGATTTCTATCAAATGACAGAATTACAGTTGGAACAGGTGACTAGATCAATCGTTTAACTGTGGATGCGGTAACATCGTGCGTGTTCTGGTAAAAAATGTTATCAAGACATTTTGCTAGAGCACGCAACTGTGGTTGAGGCTTGAAGAACCTGTTATTTGTATTTGGTGAAATTGTTCTGTTGACTAGAGCTACCTGTATCCAAGCTATGGTGAACATCTATGCATATATCATATGTGAATGCTATTTGCCAGAGTAATTAATTCAAAATTTTCTTCTGTCCTGTAAATCTTTAAAACTTACATTTCTACGACACTGCTTTTTCTTTATGATTGATTATTGCCCATGACAGTCAGTAACACGCGCAAGGAATGCAGTTGATTACTACTGATTAGGAGATATAACATATTGATTCAATTCGATCAGATCGCCCGGCCACTTTCTTATTAATTGAAATAAGTTTAGCTATGTTATGTTATTTGACTCTTTTTAAAAGTCTCCTTTTTTGAAACAAATAAAGCTCTCCTTCATCAATGCGTTGCGAGGTAATACTCAGATCTTCATGTTGTCGACTCATTATAGAAATCATAGCTTCACTGTCAACCTAGAAGAAGGATTGGTCACCTGTGAGAACCTAGAGAAGCTTTTGCTTGTGTTGTCTTTTTCAAAAGCTACAGCTCAACCAAACACACTTTTTTTCACAGCCCACAGCTCACAGCTACTTTTTCAAAAGCTATAACTCAACCTAACACACCCTTAACCTGTGATCATGTTTATTTCGTAGAGTGCTCTAGCTCAGAGATTGTATTTTTAACCAATCACTGGAACATGTCATGGATCAGTTGGCACATTTGTGGATGCTTAAATGGTTCAATGTTGTATGATGCCGGTATGAAGGTCCTTGGTGAATCTTGACTATGCCGCCGTGATATAGCAGAGCGCCAGAGCCCACCACAAACCACAAGTGGCTGGGTGATGATTTCACATTTTCGCTGCCTTTGGCACAGGGGCAAAGCCAGCTTGATGCGCATGTATTCCCAAGAATATCCAACTTTTTTTACAAAAATCGAATATACGTAAGTTTATGCACATATGTTGGGCTTAAATCCTGATTTCTGATGAGTAATTTTAACGAAATATTTAATTTATTATATAAGATATAGGAAAGTTATTCTTTTTATGAAACTATATTTTAAGATAATTTTACTAATTAATTTCAAATATCTTAATTTAACACTTCAGAAGTACTCCCTCCACCCCACAATTAGTACATTTCTGGATATAAATCTAGACAAGTGGATGTCTAGGTTCATAATTAGAAATGTACTTATTTCGGGATGGAGGGAGTAATTTGCAACTGAGATTTTTAAAAATACTTGACTTAAGATGACCTCAAAACACAACTTATGATTGGGTGAATATTGTACATTTTGTATGGCAAATATGAATTTGCAAGGCGTGTTGTCACTTACTGTTTATTCTTGTTATGTTGTCACCTATTGCTCTCTCCGATTCGAAATGCTTCTTTGGTTTAGTGTTAAATTCTTCAAAAATACATCCCATCCTAAGTTTTTTATAAATAATGCCATCCCTAGGACTTCTGCAGGCATTTTTCTTTTCTATTTCATCCATTCTTTGCCTTATTAGAGAAATGCCATTGTTCTCATTTGTATAAATGATTATACATCTTTCTAATGTATTAACTATTAATGAAGAGTAACAAGGTCATTTGTTCCACTTTATTCACCTTTGTGCACAACTCTAAAGCAATATATATTTTTACTCAAAAAATTATAAAAAATCAGTTCAAGTATTTGCTCTCCAGAGAGCCCCTGATGCATCAATGGAGAAATAAGGGGGAGAAGGGACAGGAAAAAGAGAATAGAAAATGGAGAAGAAAGAAAGGAGCTCACCCCTCCCCTCTCCCGCAGCTTCCTACATGCGTCACAAGAATTATATTAGGCCTTTTAGACATAATTTATGATGCTCACTCTCGCCCCTCAAAATTTCAACTTAAAGCACCATTTGTGCGTGACAGAAAAAACAAATCTTATTAAAGATAAAAGTGGATCAATTAAGTTGTGGTACCAAATTGAATTAATAGATTATGAGGCTGGACTTAAGAGATTAGCACATTTTCCCTTTACATTATCTCGGACGGGGGATAGGAGCAAGTGGATAACCGGTGGGCCAGTCCGTGCGGGCTGCGGAGATCTGGGCAGAGCAGCGCGGGCTGCGCAGCGCAGCGCGGCAGCCCAGACGAATCCCACACGGTTTGCTCCTCTTCCTCTTCTCGCATCTCTCCTCTTCGATTCGATCGCAACCATTTCTATATCAGAGAAGCTGTGCTCGATTAGAGATCTCATGACTCATACCAGTCTTGCTTCGATCTGCGAATTCATGGATCCTTGATTCGTAATTTCTCTACCTTGCAGCTTGTCTGAACACCACCTGCTCGACTAAATGCCCCTGTGACGCGGAAGAAATGGCCGACACGATTGACCAAGCGCGCATGGTGCCAGGGTCGCCAGGCCGCGCTCCCGGAGCCGAGTGCAGAATCAACGACCTCCCCAACGGCCTCCTCCTCCGTGTCATCTCCTTCCTGGACGCCCGCCACCGCCAGGCCGTGCAGACCTGCGTGCTGTCGCGGCGGTGGCGCGACCTCTGGCGCTCCGTGCCTCGCATCAACGCCACGCGCCATGAGTTCGACGGCATGGCTGACACCGAGGAGGAGCGTGACGTGCTGTTCAAGAAGTTCATCAATTGCTTCCTCTTGCTCCGTAATCCCGTTCCCTTGGACGAGTTCCGGCTTTCGTACTTCATGCCTGCTGAAGAGGAGTCAGTGGACCATGATGCCGACTCGGAAGATGCTAACTTGTGGCTCCTCCATGCTTTACAGAGCAATGCTTGGTCTGTCGAGGTTGACATATGGGGCGATAGATTGTATCTCGATCCTATAGTGTTTGGTTCAAAATGCTTCTTGACATGCCTTCAGCTCTCCTGTGTTATCTTGTTCCATGGTTTCTTTAGGATCCTACAAACTGAATGCACAGCATTGGAACGTCTGCTCTTAAGTGACTGTTTCATTGATGATGTTGAGATTTCCTCCCAGACACTGAAAGTTTTGATCATTGATTGTTTGTGCAACTTCATGTCTGATGAGCAGCCCTCTATTTCTATTCCAAGCCTCAGACATATTGGCTTCTCCGTTTCTACGACCATACCTTTACTGAAGGACATGGGATCACTAGTGACAGCATCAGTTTTAGTTGGTTCAGGAGGTACTCAGGTTGGTGATATCTGTCAGCTTCTCAGGAGCCTATCTGGAGTCACAAATTTGGACTTCAAAGGAGAACTGGTACGATTCCTTATTTGCCAACATACATCCATACAAATATTTATAAGTCAAATCAATGACCTAAGCATGACATTTAATTGGTATTTTTTCATTGGTGCAAAACTAAGTATTTGATAATGAATCCTGATGCAAAGCAGTACCTAGAGGATGGTTGGTGTACAGTGTAGTTTGTATACTCCGACTCAATAAATACTTTATCCAACAGTATCTTATTTGGTTGTTTGGAACAGGAATGAAACTAAGCAATTTGCCGTTCCTAGTGATGATTTTAAGTTCATTTCTCGTTACTGCATATAGATTCACAAACCTGAAGGCACCATGCAAATTTCATGTGTATATATCATAGTTGTTAGCCTCAGTCCTAGTGCTCAGAATCAGATCACAAGTGCGCAGAGGCATCTCTTACTCCTATTGTCTTTCTACTGTCTATCTACATATGCTGTCGGTTATTGGCTCTCTCTTAAAAATTAAGTATGGTATGTGTATCATTGTTTAAGCGCAGTTCTTGCTTAAGTTGTGTCTTTGTCCGACATTGTTTCCTGAAGCTATACTTAAGGTATATTGATGTAAATACCTCCACGTCATTTTATCTGACGAATGAACCAACCAATTGTCACACCCGATTTTAAGGACAAAATCGAATGCATCGCATATGTATGCCAGGATCCGTTTATCACACATATGTTGACGTCATCAGTGAATATATCAAAAGACAATGATCAAAAGCGTACAAAAGAGAGTACATAACTTTATTACACTCATCGTAAATAGACACGAAGGTCTTAAACGTTCACCGACAACCTAATACGATAAAACAGCTCCTTGACTTCATCCACAGGCACTTGACTGGTTGACGCGCCTAGAACTCATCAAAGTCGCTGAAGTACTCCACATCATTGTTATTTTCTGAACAGCAGTTGTTTAGCAAGGGTGAGTACACTTATGGTTGGTACTCAACAAGTGGGGGAAATATGCAATTAAAACTAAAGTCTGCGTACTGTTTTATTAAAAACCGAGGACTAAAACACAATTAACCATAGATCTCAGGGGCTAGCAAGCGAAATAACCAAGGAAAGGACGGCGGGTTAGAATATTTAAAAGATCAGGGGCCTAAACGAATAAACCGAGGGTATATGTATAAATATTTTGTACTGCGAGTGGACTGCGGGTTGATTATCAGAAAGCACAGGGGTTCTTTAGCAAAAATGCCAGCGACCGGCGGGTTTGACTCCCGCTGACCGGTACGCTGGGGCTGATCTCAGCCGTAGGTTGCAGATCGGACGGCGCGGAAACAAATGGACGCCGGTGACGAAGGGCGACGGCGGCGCCGCCGTGGCCGCGGCAGAAACACGCCGGAGACGGCTCGGTTGAGCGCTAAGGTGCATGAGGACGTAAACAGATGGCACGGGGGTGTTCAGGAGGCCATGGCGAGCTCACCAGAGGGGTTGAGGTCGTCGATTGGGGAACGGAGATGGGTTGGCGACGAGGAGGAGCGGCGGCGAGCTCGGTCGGATGGCGAAGGGGCTGTTCCGGCGATTGCAGTGGCTCCCAAACTCCAAGTACGCGCTCCTGATGATCCTGAGTTCGAGCGTAGAGGAGCAAGGGGGTTAAAGGAGGGCGGGGAACATCGAACCAAGCCGGCGGCGGTGATTACCTCACGGCAGCGGCACTGACGAGCTCCGGCGAGCGATTCGGCGCACAGGAGAAATGGGTTTGAGGTGTGGAGTGCGTGTGCGCGAGGAGGGAGCTTCGTCGGGTTTTATAGGGCGCCGAGGAGGAGCGGAGGGGCTCGGGCTAGAGGAGGATCCGAGGGCGGCGTGGTTCACGGCCATTGATGGCCTTGAAGCCGGTCGTCCGTTGCAGGGGGGAGGAAAAGCGAGGGAGGTGGGCGTCCGGTTGATGGCGCAGTGATGATGGCCTTGACGCTGAGTGAAGAGGGGGAGGGAGACGCGGGCGCGCGGGGACGTGGGGGCGCGGTGATTGCGGCGTGCGGCGGCTCGGACGTCCGCGGCGCCGGTAGGAAGAAGGAGGTGCCGACAAGCGGGCCCGGTCGGTCAGTGAGAGAGAGAGCAGGAGAGGAAGAAGGCCGGATGGGCCGGTTGGTTGGGCCGGCGGGAGAAAGGGAGAGAAAGAGAGAGAAGTGGGCCGGGCCAAAATGAAAAAGAGGAAAGGAGGGAAAAAGGAAAGAGTTTGAACTTTGTTTGAAATTGGATTTGGAAGAATTTGATAGAAGTTTGACTTGGGATTTGAATTTTGAGAGGATTTTGAGATCACTCAAGCAAACAAAAACTAATGCAAAGCATGATATGCAACAAACACTTATTGAACTAAAATTAATTATTTAATGTTCAAGTAATTAAGGCCACAAATTAAATAAAGGAAAATAAATTCATTAAACCTAAGATCAACCTAAACAAAGTTGCTATAATTTATTACATGATGGAATTTAGATGTTACAAATCCTACCCCCTTTAAAGAGAATCTCGTCCTCGAGATTCGGATAGATTGGGATACAACTGCGGGAAGTCTGCAATGAGCTCGTCTTCTCGTTCCCAAGTAGCTTCATCTTCCGAATGATGACTCCACTGTACTTTGCACATTTTGATGACTTTGTTCCTTGTAACTCTTTCTGATGTTTCCAAGATCTTGACCGGATGTTCTGAATAAGTCAAATCATCTTGCACATTAAGCTCTTCCAGTGGTAGTTGCTCTTCGGGTACTCTCAAGCACTTTTTCAACTGAGAAATGTGAAACACATCGTGAACATCCGACAGTCGCTCAGGTAACTCCAACTGATATGCCACTTCACCTTTCCTTTCCAAGATTTGAAAAGGACCGATATAACGAGGTGACAACTTTCCTTTGACCTTGAATCTGCGGAGACCTCTGATAGATGACACCTTGAGATACACATAATCTCCTACTTCAAATGTCAATTCCCTTCTCCGGGTATCGGCATAACTCTTCTGTCGTGACTAGCAGTTCTGAGATTATCCCGGATTATCTGTACTTGTCTTTCAGCTTCTTGTAGAATTTCTGGTCCGAATACCTGACTTTCTCCTGTCTGACTCCAGTACAACGGTGTCCTACACTTTCTTCCATATAGAGCTTCAAATGGAGCCATCTTGAGACTAGCTTGATAGCTGTTGTTATAAGAGAATTCTGCGTACAGCAAACTCTTATCCCAACTGCCTCCATGCTTCAAGGCACAAGCTCGTAGCATATCCTCTAGGATTTGATTTGTTCTCTCAGTCTGTCCATCTGTCTGCGGATGATACGCTGAACTGAAATTAAGCTTGGTGTCCATTGACTCATGCAGTTTCTGCCAAAAACGAAATGTGAACTGGGTACCTCGATCAGACACTATCTTCTTTGGCACTCCGTGTAGGCACACGATTCGGGACATATACAGTTCTGCTAACTTGGCTCCCGAATATGTGGTTTTAACTGGAATGAAGTGAGCGACTTTGGTCAATCTGTCCATGATGACCCATATAGAATCATAACCATCCCGAGTGCGAGGCAATCCTACGATAAAGTCCATACCAATTTCTTCCCATTTCCACTCGGGTACCTTCAACGGCTGAAGCAAACCTGCTGGCCTTTGATGTTCTGCTTTCACTCTTTGACATACATCACACAAAGCTACGTGAGTGGCCATGTCTCTCTTAAGACCATACCACCAATATTTCTCCTTCAAATCTTGGTACATCTTGGTACTGCCGGGGTGAATAGAATATACGGAATCATGTGCTTCCTTCAATATGAGCTCACGAAGACGATGGATATCTGGTACACAGATCCTTTTCCTGAACCAAACAGTGCCTTGTTCATCTTCGGTGAAATCCGTTGTTTTTCCTAAACCAATCAGAGTCTTGATCTCTTTGATCTTAGCATCAGTCAACTGACCTTGTCTGATTTCCTGCTCAAGAGTAGGTTCAATCTCCATTATCATAGCTTCTGAGTTATAAAGAATCCCGAGATTGAGTCGTTCCATTTCCCAACACAATTCTTGAGGCATTAGTCGAGCTATAGCCATGTTAGCTTGGCTCTTCCAACTCAAAGCATCTGCTACAACGTTGGCCTTGCCAGGATGGTACTGAATATCCAAGTCATAATCCTTTATCAATTCCAACCATCTGCGTTGTCTGAGATTGAGATCCCTCTGAGTGAAGATATATTTCAGGCTTTTATGGTCTGTGAAAATCTGACACTTATTTCCAATCATATAATGTCTCCAAATCTTCAGTGCGTGCACGACAGCGGCTAGCTCCAAGTCATGTGTTGGATAGTTTTGCTCATGCTTCCTTAGCTGCCTTGATGCATAAGCTACCACTCTGCCTTCTTGCATTAACACACAACCAAGACCGAGACGTGAAGCGTCACAATAGACATCGAACCCTTTGTGTATATCTAGCATTATCAACACTGGGGCCGTGGTTAACCTCTTCTTCAGCTCTTCAAAACAATTCTGACAAGTTTCATCCCATTTGAACTCTCGTTCCTTTTCTAACGATGAGGTGAGCGGTTTCACGATCTTGGAGAATCCTTCAATGAACCTGCGGTAGTATCCTGTCAAACCAAGGAAACTCCTGATCTCGGACACATTCGTAGGTGGCTTCCAATTCAACACATCTTGAACCTTGCTGGGATCAACTGCTATTCCTCCATCAGTGATAACATGACCAAGGAAATAAACTTCCTTCAACCAAAAATCACACTTACTGAACTTGGCATACAACTGATTCTCTCAAAATTTCTGTAGTACCAATCTCAGATGTTCTTCATGTTCTTCTTCATTCCGAGAAAACACCAAGATATCGTCGATGAACACAACTACAAACTTGTCGAGGTATTCCATGAACACCTTGTTCATCAAGTACATGAAATACGCCGGGGCATTGGTCAATCCAAACGACATCACTGTGTACTCAAATAACCCATATCTGGAGGTGAACGCCGTTTTGGGGATATCTTCTGGTCGAATTCTCAACTGATGGTATCCTGACCACAGATCAATCTTGGAGAATACTTTAGCACCTCTCATCTGATCAAACAGATCTTCTATTCTGGGTAGTGGGTATTTGTTCTTGATGGTTGCATCATTGAGAGCTCTATAATCAACACACATCCTTCTAGTGCCATCCTTTTTATCAACAAAGATGACAGGAGCTCTCCAAGGTGATGAGCTAGGACGGATATATCCTTTTCCTAATAGCTCTTCTATTTGTTTCTTTAGTTCACTTAAATCCTTAACATCCAACCTATAGGGTCTTTTGAATATAGGTGCAGTGCCAGGTAAGAGATCAATACGGAACTCAATGTCACGATCGGGTGGCATACCTGGTAAATCTTCCGGAAAGACGTCTGGATACTCACTCACGACCTTGATCTCCTCCAAAGGTGTTCCCTTGATCTGATTCACCGTTGCTTCATCTGTGGATGGCATGCTAGCAACAAACTCAATCTGCTCTCCTTGAGGACTGGTCAAGAGCACTGACTTCTTGGCACACTAAATAACTCCTTGCACCCAGATAACCAATCCATGCCAAGAATCACGTCAATCCCACTGGACTTTAGGACTATCAGATTGGCTGGAAAATCTACCCCCATAATTTTCAGATTCACCCGCGGGCATATGTGATTAGCCTTCATCTCACTGCCTGGGGAACTAACTAGTAGAGTTTTCTTCATAAGGCTCATAGGTATATCATGTTTTTCCACAAATTGCTCAGTAATGAAAGAATGTGATGCTCCAGAATCAAACAAAACTGATACAGGTTCAGAATTGTCAAGGAACGTACCGAGTACAACGTCCTGAGCATCTTGAGCTGATTCAGCTGACACGTGGTTCACCCGTCCACGCATGTAGTTCTGCTGGCCCTTGTTGCCTTGGGAATTCTGATTCCCGTTGCGCATCTGTGGAGTCTGTGATCCAGGCCTCTGACCATTAGTCTTCTGGCCTTGTGGTGTCTGCATGTTACGCTTGGGGCAGTTGTTAGCATAGTGCCCCAATTCTCCACATTTGAAGCAGCCATTGGGTGGAACTGGTGCGACATGATTGTTGTTGTTGTTGCTATTGCGCACTGGGGTGCCAGATGAACTGCCAGACCTGTTCTGCTGGAAGTTAGGACTGCGCTGGGTTTGCTGATTGAAGCGTTGCGGCTGCTGCTGGCCACGATACTGCTGGTTCTGCTGATAGTTTCCACCCTGCCCTCCAGAGCGGAACTGTGACCCTTGCTGAGAGTTGAAGCGCGGGCAGCTATTGCTTGACTGTCCCTGTGACTGGGACTTTCTCTTGAGCTCACCGAGCTCCTTGCGAGTGTTCTCAAGGCCAATAGCTTTGTCTACAAGCCTCTGGAATGTGGGGAAAGTATGGCTCTGCAGTTGATACTTCAGAGGTCCGATCAGGTCATCCCAGAAGCGATCCTGCTTCTTCTCATCATCATCGACCTCATTGGGCGCGTAGCGGGACAGCTGGATGAATTTGTCCCGGTACTCGCTCACTGACATATGGCCCTGCTTCAGAGCCAAGAACTCATTCTTCTTCAGTTTCATCACACCAGCTGGGATGTGATGCAGGCGGAAACTGTTGCTGAACTCTGCCCAAGTAATAGTGTCGGCGNGAGGGAGAAAAAAGAGAAAGGAGAAAAAGAAAAGAAAAAGAGAAAAAGAAAAGAGAAGAAAAAGAAGAAAGGAATTTAGGAAAATTAGGAAAATGGATTTAGAAAAAGAAAAAGGAGGAAAAGGGGACGATGGCCGGGAATCGCGGCGCCGCGGGCGCACGCGCGGCTGTCGGCCGACCGGCGCGACGCGCGGATCGGGAAAAAGGGTTTAGGGTTTTTGGTTGATTAGATGATTTTCTGGAGATCGGACTTTGGGATTTGGATCAAGGAAGTTCAGGAGTTTGGATTTGGATTTGGATTTAGGAACTCATCGATCAAAGGATTTTTAAAACTCGTGATTTTGGGTTTTTGATTTTCTGGGACGTTACAGGGCATATGTGATTAGCCTTCATCTCACTGCCTGGGGAACTAACTAGTAGAGTTTTCTTCATAAGGCTCATAGGTATATCATGTTTTTCCACAAATTGCTCAGTAATGAAAGAATGTGATGCTCCAGAATCAAACAAAACTGATACAGGTTCAGAATTGTCAAGGAACGTACCGAGTACAACGTCCTGAGCATCTTGAGCTGATTCAGCTGACACGTGGTTCACCCGTCCACGCATGTAGTTCTGCTGGCCCTTGTTGCCTTGGGAATTCTGATTCCCGTTGCGCATCTGTGGAGTCTGTGATCCAGGCCTCTGACCATTAGTCTTCTGGCCCTGTGGTGTCTGCATGTTACGCTTGGGGCAGTTGTTAGCATAGTGCCCCAATTCTCCACATTTGAAGCAGCCATTGGGTGGAACTGGTGCGACAGGATTGTTGTTGTTGTTGCTATTGCGCACTGGGGTGCCAGATGAACTGCCAGACCTGTTCTGCTGGAAGTTAGGACTGCGCTGGGTTTGCTGATTGAAGCGTTGCGGCTGCTGCTGGCCACGATACTGCTGGTTCTGCTGATAGTTTCCACCCTGCCCTCCAGAGCGGAACTGTGACCCTTGCTGAGAGTTGAAGCGCGGGCAGCTATTGCTTGACTGTCCCTGTGACTGGGACTTTCTCTTGAGCTCACCGAGCTCCTTGCGAGTGTTCTCAAGGCCAATAGCTTTGTCTACAAGCCTCTGGAATGTGGGGAAAGTATGGCTCTGCAGTTGATACTTCAGAGGTCCGATCAGGTCATCCCAGAAGCGATCCTGCTTCTTCTCATCATCATCGACCTCATTGGGCGCGTAGCGGGACAGCTGGATGAATTTGTCCCGGTACTCGCTCACTGACATATGGCCCTGCTTCAGAGCCAAGAACTCATTCTTCTTCAGTTTCATCACACCAGCTGGGATGTGATGCAGGCGGAAACTGTTGCTGAACTCTGCCCAAGTAATAGTGTCGGCGTTGGCATGGGCAGCTGTGTATGCATCCCACCAATCGGATGCAGCTCCTTCCAGGCGTCCAGCAGCATACAAGACTCTCTCGCGGTCTGTACACTGGGTGATGTCCAGCTTCTTGCCAATGACTTTCAGCCAGTCATCAGCATCCAGAGGGTCCGCCGAGTGAGAGTTAGTGGGTGGGTGGTGACTCATGAAATCCCGGTGCCTGTCCCGGGCTTGTGGAGGCATCTGTGGTGGCTGATTCTGCTGTGCCTGTAAGTTTTGCACAGTGGCAGTAAGATCCTGTAGCAACTGCATCTGAGCTTGTAGAAACTGCTCCATTGCTGGGTTTGGGGGTGGAGGTGGTGCTTGATTCTGACGGTTGATCACGTGAGCACGTCTGACACTTGGAATGTCACGTCCTCCGCCTCTCCTGGTATTTACCATCTGATCGTTAGGGGAATGCTTTAGATAAGATAGATAAACTGATAAAGATAGAAAGAACAGAGCCAAGATTGAAACCAAGAACTGACTTTAACTTAATTATTTAATAATGTATTTGTGGCCATCACTCCACAAAAACATGACAGTTATTATAAAAACTCCAACTCAAACATAAAACAAACAAGCAAACAAAAACATCGCACGTCCTCGCAGGAACGGTTCTAACGCGATGACTTATTATGGTAGACTCCCTAAACCTGGCCTAAGAGAGCGGTGATAGAGCCTGGCTCTCCGGTACGAAGCCTCTTGCGCGGAGGTGAAGCGGCGGGGCAGTCTGCTCTCTCTGCCTCCACTGGGGGCACGTGTCCTGCCAGCTGTGCCTCCAGCTGCCTGATCCTGGCCTGAGCACTGGCCAGTCTCTCTGAAGCCTCCATGAGATCTATAGCTGTGCTCTCCACGTCGGTGTTGAGACCAGTGGCGACACGAGCAAGGACGTCGATGCGGGGCTCGTGATGTCCTCCCAGCGGCACGTGGGTCACCTCTGTGCCACTAGCACGTCGTGGAAGGTGGCGGTACTCTGTGATGCTCAACTCACCACGGTGAGTGTGGCAGAGAGACCACAGAGCTCTCCTGGCGGCGCTGCTGACGGAGGCGGTGACGGTGGAGTAGGGAATGTCGGAGTCGTGCATCGAGCAGGTCTTGTATCCACCAGTGTCAGAAGCCTCCCGGATGTGGACCCGGGTGATGTAGAAGACCGGCATCCCTGGGTTGGAGACACGCTGCGTCATGTAGAGGGGTCTGACGTTGTTCCCCAACTCCTGTAGCACATCCATGAGCATCTTGGGGAATGTGCCAGTCTCATTGACTGAGGTCTGTCCAGTAGGTCGTTTTCACAACCTCAGTCTCTCCAACTGGCACGTTGTTCTGGCCCACGCCAGAACTGTCGTCCTGTGCCTCGCTCTGGTCCTCCTGACCAAGGCCCTGGTCTGCGTCGTGGCCGTCATCCGGCTGTCCTCCAGCAGCAGGTACTGGAGCCTCCAGAGCAGGAGCAGCAGGTGGTACTGGTGGAGCGTCAACTGCAGGGTCCACTAGAACGATGTCTCCGTCCGCCATCTCCTGGAAGTAGTGGAGCTCCTCGGGCTCTGACTCCTCCTGTTCCACCACTGGTGGAAGTCGTGGAACTGGCTGTGCAGAAGCGATACGCCTCCTGCCTCCGGTGCTCTTGCGTGCTGTCTGTCTCTGCCTGACCATCTGTGATAGAGCAAGAACAAAACTAAGTACAAGAGCAAAAAGAGATAGAACAGGAACACGGTAAGTTTTTATGCAAATAAAATTTTTTCTAAGAGCAAAAAGGCTGACTAAGATAGTAAATCCTATGTTTCGACCATTTTTTAGCTAGGCTGGCGTCCTACAGTCAACACAGCTCTGATACCACTTCTGTCATATCCAATTTTAAGGACAAAATCGAATGCATCGCATATGTGTGCCAGGATCCGTTTATCACACATATGTTGACGTCATCAGTGAATATATCAAAAGACAATGTTCAAAAGCGTACAAAAGAGAGTACATAACTTTATTACACTCATCGTAAATAGACACGAAGGTCTTAAACGTTCACCGACAACCTAATACGATAAAACAGCTCCTTGACTTCATCCACAGGCACTTGACTGGTTGACGCGCCTAGAACTCATCAAAGTCGCTGAAGTACTCCACATTATTGTTATTTTCTGAACAGCAGTTGTTTAGCAAGGGTGAGTACACTTATGGTTGCTCTCAACAAGTGGGGGAAATATGCAATTAAAACTAAAGTCTGCGTACTGTTTTATTAAAAACCGAGGACTAAAACACAATTAACCATAGATCTCAAGGGCTAGCAAGCGAAATAACCAAGGAAAGGACGGCGGGTTAGAATATTTAAAAGATCAGGGGCCTAAATGAATAAACCGAGGGTATATGTATAAATATTTTGTACTGCGAGTGGACTGCGGGTTGATTATCAGAAAGCACAGGGGTTCTTTAGCAAAAATGCCAGCGACCGGCGGGTTTGACTCCCGCTGACCGGTACGCTGGGGCTGATCTCAGCCGTAGGTTGCAGATCGGACGGCGCGGAAACAAATGGACGCCGGTGACGAAGGGCGACGGCGGCGCCGCCGTGGCCGCGGCGGAAACACGCCGGAGACGGCTCGGTTGAGCGCTAAGGTGCATGAGGACGTAAACAGATGGCACGGGGGTGTTCAGGAGGCCATGGCGAGCTCACCAGAGGGGTTGAGGTCGTCGATTGGGGAACGGAGATGGGTTGGCGATGAGGAGGAGCGGCGGCGAGCTCGGTCGGACGGCGAAGGGGCTGTTCCGGCGATTGCAGTGGCTCCCAAACTCCAAGTACGTGCTCCTGATGATCCTGAGTTCGAGCGTAGAGGAGCAAGGTGGTTAAAGGAGGGCGGGGAACATCGAACCGAGCCGGCGGCGGTGATTACCTCACGGCGGCGGCACTGACGAGCTCCGGCGAGCGATTCGGCGCACAGGAGAAGTGGGTTTGAGGTGTGGAGTGCGTGTGCGCGAGGAGGGAGCTTCGTCGGGTTTTATAGGGCGCCGAGGAGGAGCGGAGGGGCTCGGGCTAGAGGAGGATCCGAGGGCGGCGTGGTTCACGGCCATTGATGGCCTTGAAGCCGGTCGTCCGTTGCAGGGGGGAGGAAAAGCGGGGGAGGTGGGCGTCCGGTTGATGGCGCAGTGATGATGGCCTTGACGCTGAGTGAAGAGGGGGAGGGAGACGCGGGCGCGCGGGGACGTGGGGGCGCGGTGATTGCGGCGTGCGGCGGCTCGGACGTCCGCGGCGCCGGGAGGAAGGAGGAGGTGCCGACAAGCGGGCCCGGTCGGTCAGTGAGAGAGAGAGCGGGAGAGGAAGAAGGCCGGATGGGCCGGTTGGTTGGGCCGGCGGGAGAAAGGGAGAGAAAGAGAGAGAAGTGGGCCGGGCCAAAATGAAAAAGAGAAAAGGAGGGAAAAAGGAAAGAGTTTGAACTTTGTTTGAAATTGGATTTGGAAGAATTTGATATAAGTTTGACTTGGGATTTGAATTTTGAGAGGATTTTGAGATCACTCAAGCAAACAAAAACAAATGCAAAGCATGATATCCAACAAACACTTATTGAACTAAAATTAATTATTTAATGTTCAAGTAATTAAGACCACAAATTAAATAAAGGAAAATAAATTCATTAAACCTAAGATCAACCTAAACAAAGTTGCTATAATTTATTACATGATGGAATTTGGGTGTTACACCAATGCCTAATATAATGGGGTGGAGGGAGTACTCAATAATTGTTTGCATGTAACTTTAGCTTCTTCTCAGTCCATTTTGTACTTTTGGCTAGGTCCGGAAACAATTTTCATACTACAAAATGCATCCTTTGTCACGTTCTAACCATTTGGACCTTGTGCAGCCGAAGATTGAAAAGAATTCACAATGGTGCCCAAAATTCAACATCTTACATCCCTGACTCTTGGTTATTGGTGCCTGCCTGCAGACTACTACGCACTTAAAGTCTTCCTTCAGGACTGTCCTAATCTAGTGAAGTTAAATCTGAAACTTAACCGGGTACATGCTTCTCTCCACATGTTTTTTGATCTTTCTGGCTAAGGTTTCTACATGTGCCATGAAGATAAATCTGTAAGTTTGTCGTACTGTAGTGCGATTATACATCCGATGAAACCATCATTGATGAGCTGGAACAAGGATCGTTCACATGTCAGCACATTGAGATGCTTAAGATCGAATGCTCGTATGGTGACCGCAACGTCCTGAGGAAGCTTTTGGTCGAGGGTGGTGTAACCTATGGTCAGGTTCGCTTCAGACACTGAAATGAGATGTGATCATGTTTGTGTCGGACACCAAAACCTTTCACCGGATCATTGGTTCAGTAATGGACGGAGGAGCTTATGCATGCTTAGTTCTCTCTCTCTTTTTTTTTTTGTCGTACTCCACGGAAACCATGTCAGTTTCACTCCCATTTCAATTTCAGTTTGGATGGATGAATGTATACTTATCTACCATACAGATATTAGAACTCTGTTAGCGAAGTCAAGAGCAGCAATAGATTGAAAAGCCTTTTATTTGGGTCTGCTGCGCTTTCCTTTTACAGCTCCCATGGTGCACGTCTATGCTTATTACTTCATGTGCGGATGTTATTTGTCAAAGTAATAAATAATCTAAAAGTTTCAGCTATCCTGCCAAATTATTGAAACGAAGGTAACATCTGCTGGATCAGAGTTGAGGCTTCATTTGAGCCGTTCACTTCTCTATTATTGCTGCAAAAAATCTCATGTCATCCCATGAAATTTAAATTCAAAACTCAACTTGTACGTAGATAGACTAATGAAAAATTCAACACCCATTGCCGCAGGCTACCAACTGAATAGTCTGGGGAGTAAATCGAACCAAAGTTTGACGCAAAAGATTAATCTGGGAAAGAGGATTCTACATCGTAGTGAAATGGATCTCTCCCTTTTCCGTCAACATATGCAGAACTGCATTGTGAGTGTATGCACAAGGCTGAAATTCAGCGACAATCCAATCCTGGTGATGCAAAACGAATGAACCAAAGGGTACATCGTGTGGGATGAGTATGGACACATGGCGGTTGGCTGAAAAGTAGCCTGTAGTGGGCTTTGTGCTCTTGTGAGAGCGCTGGCGTCCAAAAATGGTCGAACATCCTACTGGGTTTCAGACCAGCAGAGGCCCATGCTTATATTTAGATAATTCCATATTACTGATATATCCCCTGTCCAAACTTCGAATACACTAGAACCAACGTGCGGCGTTGCCGCACTTGGCATTGATGGGCCAGCGTGAATACGTGTTATACTGCCATATGCACACCACTCAAAATTGCCTGCATCAGTGACTTTCTACTTCATGCGCTTGCTCCACCCCAACTCAGAATTGGGCGTTGCCGTACTTGTTCGTAGATTAACAACCCAGATCTGTGAGTTTGGAGAGAAAAAGTTCATTTTAGAAGTAGAATATTCTACTCCCTCCGTCCAAGAGTCTCCATCGTCTAAACGTTCAGCCCAGAGACCAAGGAATGCCGATGGCCCACGGGCTGGCTCCTTAAATCGCCGCTTCGGATTAATGACGCCGCGTCGATCAGTTTCCCCGAGTAAAACCCCAGTTAACGCCGGCAAATTTTCCGTTTCCCGCTGCCTGATCGCGCGCTCGCGCAGGTGCCTGATCGCGCGCTCGCGCAGCTCCTAATCCCGCTCTTTTTTCTCGACAGCTCCTATCTTTCTCTCCTGAAAGTATCGCCCGCTCTTTTTTCTCCACGAAAATTTGGCACCAAAAATTTCAAACCTGAGTCGCCCTGTGCACCAAAATTCGATTGCCGCCACTCTTTAGTTTTCAGTGGCCTATATAAGTCGGCTTGGATGATGCAAACGCCACCTGAAGCTCTCCAGTAATCTCTCCACCTCATCCCCCATCTTTCCCCACCTCCGATTAGATGCCTGCGTTAGAACTTGATTTGAATGAGGCACCACCTGAAGCTGGCGACTTGAATCCCATAGATTGGGATAACATCGCCGAATATGATGGTCCAGCACACCAACTTGATTATGATTTCGTTTGGGATGATGGCAGCCAAGGTGAGAAACTACCAAGACCATTGTTTTGCCTTCTGTTCTTTCTGTCCAGTAGCTTATTCTTTCTTTATCAATGTAAGGTGATGGGGCTGATGGAGATCAAGGAGATGCATCAAATGGAGATCAAGGAGATGCAACAGATGTCGTCAATCTTTCTTGGTTGCAAGGAGCTGCAGCAGCAACAGATGGTTAGTCTTTCATGAGTACGATTGGTTGCAAGGAGTATTTTCAATTTCATGGCTGCCACATTCATATTGCACCATTCATATTGTCACTGTTCAGGTATCAAAAAGAGGAAGCACTATTCGGATGATCTAAAGATCGCCATATACCTTGATTTGTTGGCAAAAACTGATCCACCAGTTCTTCGTCGTGGGGTTACAAAATCAGTTTCTGAAAAATTTGGTGTCCCTTTAAGAGTTGTTCAAACCATTTGGAAAAATGGTCAAGATGGTGGAATACAACAAATTGTGAACAAGTATTCTAGGAATTGTAGTAGAAAACGAGTAGAGATTGATTTGGAAGCCATAAAAAACATCCCTCTTAGGCAGCGCTCTACCTTTCAAGACCTAGCTAATGCTTTAGGAGTGAAGAAAAGCACTCTTTACAATCGATTCAAAGAAGGTTACTTTCGTCGTCACACTAATGATCTTAAGTTTAGTTTGACCGATGCGAACAAAGTAGCACGAGTAAGATATTGTTTGTCCATGTTGCATGGATTATTTTTCAATCCAATGTACAATGTTGTGTACATTGACGAAAAATGGTTCTATAGAACACGAAAGAACCAGAAATATTATCTGGCCAATGATGAAGAAAGACCGCAACGTACAGTTAAAAGTAAGAACTTCATCGAAAAGGTTATGTTTCTTGCTGTGGTAACAAGGCCTAGATTTGATGCAAATGGAAATTGCACTTTTGATGGAAAATTAGGGATTTTTCCCTTTGTCACGGTAGAACCAGCAAAAAGAAAGAGTCAAAATAGGGAAAGAGGTAGGCCATTCATCAATCCCTTTGTCACGGTTTACTTACTCCAGTAACTTTGCCTAACACAATCTTGTTTTCATTTGCAGGTGAACTTGTAACTAAGGTAATGACCTTAGTAACAAAGGAAGTTAGCCGAGACTTCCTGATCAACAAGGTTCTACCAGTATTGAAGGCAAAATGGCCAGCAGAAGAAAGAGGGATGCCAATCTTCATCCAACAAGACAATGCACGTACTCATATCGCTGTAGATGATCCAGCGTTTGTGGAGGCCGCCCAAGCTGATGGATGGGATATTCGGCTAACATGCCAACCTCCTAACTCTCCTGATTTGAATGTCTTAGATCTCGGGTTTTTTGCAGCTATACAAGCTTTGTTTGAGAAGGGTACACCAAACAACATCACAGAGATTATACAGAAGGTAGAGGAGGCATATCAGAACTATCCCGTTGATAGATCAAACCGAATTTTCCTAACCCAACAGGGGTGCATGTTGGAGATCATGAATCATAACGGCGGCCAGCACTACAACATTCCTCACATGAAGAAGAAGACCTTAGAGCGGCAGGGACGTCTTCCTAGAACTCTAAAATGCCCTTTGCAGCTTCATAATCAAGCTTTGCAATTCATCGATACTTAGAATTGTTGTCAGATCACCTTGTATTGTCGGCAAAGACTAAGCAATGAAATGATTATCTCTGTTTGAACTTGTTTGCATTGATTTGAATGAACTAGTGAAACTGCAAACAAAAATAAAAATTCATATTACACCCATAATTCATGTTGAACTTGCATATTGTCCAGATTACATTCATACTAGTAGATCGAAGGAAACATAATCTTGAGCATAGAGGTTTTCACTTCTTCAAGCTTCTCATCGTAAGGTGCTTCATCGGGTATGATTGCCGATCACGGAGGGATACGTAGCGCAATCTTCTGCCTGGCGATGCTGAGGGGCGCGTAGGATGGAGGCCTAACGGGAGGGGACGGAGGCGGTATTTGTATCGACGAGAAAACGGCCACAACATCAAATGCGCAGCACGTACGAGGAGTCCCGTCGCTTGGGTACGAGGAGAGCCTGTGGTCCCGAGTTATACGAAGGAGACTCTTGGAAAAACGTTTTTTCCTCAGGCGATGGAGACTCTTGGACGGAGAGAGTATCAGATTATGTGCAGATCAAACTTCTATCAGAATTTCACCATCGGCGTGTCTTACCAATATATAGCTTTGTGAGGGAGCAGAAGCTCAAGATCCCATCACAAAAAATAGATCATATGCAACTGCAATACAAGGCAGATTTTGGGGATGTCCGTAGACATTTCGGTTTGAAATTGAAATTCGAGTATTTTTGAACACATCAGGGGAACCTAGCGTAATACACTTCTCACAAGTAAGAAGAAGAACATAAGATGTTCTTTGCAGTGCTTCAGATCTGCGAGGTTCCATGGGACTTGTAACAAAAGTTGGGATGACCTTGGTTGCAGTATCCACGTAACAAAGTAGAACCAATGACCTTATTCTTACAAACAATGACAGAAGAGATGGTATGACGAGTTTGAGATGGGTGCCCAATGTTAGCACTTTTTGGTTTATGTGGCTAATCATGGATTATTCTTTGAACCAGTTACCTGGATATGTTTGTCCTTCTGTGGCCAGATCGTGTATCTGAAGTATCAAGTCGCAGGGGCCTTCGCAGCATATCACATAAAAATAAAATCCAACAAGAAGCATGTCAATACAAACTTAATGAAGCTTTAGCTAATAAGAACCATGTAATATTTTGGCAGTCTTTTGAGCTTACCAACATAACAAAAAACAACCTATACATCCAGGGCAGTGCCAGCCTGCTCTGCATGGGCCGCTCCAATCATCTTCTGGGAAGATATAGATCACATAGTTGGTTTTGTTGTAGGTGTGCGAACAGATACCTTCTTCCAAAGCCTGTGAGAAATCAGGATATGTAACAACAAGAAGGTGTTTCAAAACCATTCATATAAAAATTATTATGCTAGTCGACATGTTCAGCTTGCATATGTGAACTGATTACAGGACCAGGGGTTGCAATCTTGTACCGGTTGTTTGTTATAACTGCAGTTCTTTTCATATTAGGACACAAAACATGGAAGGGACCATATAATATTTCTTATCATTGCTCTCTAGTTCTTTTTCTTTAAAAACTGGAGTTATGAGGAGATTCATGTTACCTCTTAGTTCTAAATTGTATGGTCTGCAATACCATGCCTCATGGATTTCTCATTTTGCAAAAATTCCAGTTGATGTGGTTGCCTCCTGCAAAAGATACCATGCCTCATGGATATCTCTCATTTTGCAAAATTTTCAATGGATGTGGTTACCTGTAGCAAAAAATCATTGGCAATGATAATTAGCTGCAGCAAAAAGTGAGAAAGTGTTTGAAACAGCATTGGTAGCAGTAATTATGCATCATTTAAAATAAACTAAAATTTTGCATTATTATGTCAAATTTTGTACAGGTTTTGTATGAAGTCCAATTAAGATAACAAACCAGATATGAGTAAGGTAGTATTATTCGTAGACATGGTATAAATAAAACTGGAGAAGCACATAATTAAGATAAAAATATTATATTTCATTGATTGACTTGGTGGTATTTGTAGCATGACCTTTTTCAATAAATAATGTTGTATTATTTTTATAAGAACACCTGTTGAATTAGTTAGAAACAATATGGTTGTGGTATTCTATTTTCTCCCTAGAAGTTGCATTTGGTTTGTGTACCGTATATGCTATCTGAAACTTATGCACTTTCACTTTTCAGAGTTTAGGTAAACTCCTATAAGCAATATAATAGAAATATATGTAGGTGTTCAAATTTACATTCTAAATATTAGTCCACAGAACTGAAAAACATTTTCACACATATCCTGGAAAAAAGCAAGATCTCTCATTATTACTTAGTTTAAATTGCATTTGAAAAAATTATAATCTGGTTACTAATTACGTTTAATGCAACAAGCAAATATTTGCAGGGATGATCTAATTGTAGCTATATTACGATACCGAATTGCAAATCTTGTTATGACTACAATATAATACAAACTGCATCCATAATCGAGCCTTCTCTTCAATGCCAACTGATGGAAGCACCTAACTTAAGTCTACAAGCACATTGCCTAATTCGACATATGCTCATCATTTTTAGTGTCCAATTTGATATTCTTAATAAAGACTATACAGGGAACAATTGCTTGATCAAGCTTCAGATTTTACAAACAAAAGGGAGCAAACCACATCCTGTACAGAAAAAATTATATTAGCCAGTGCACAATTCATTACAAATTTGCTAATCATAAAGAAACTAAGACCTAAGGAACGAAAACATGATACAAAATGACACATGTTATTCTGCTGAAAAAACGATCACAATATGTCAATATCACACTATGTTGATCTGCAAACGGGAGAAATATGCGACAGCTAAGGCAGAGGTGCACCAGTGGAGCGGCGGCCATCAAGGCCAGCCTTCTGCCCATCGCCACTGAAGGCACCAGAACACGGAGGCCCCGGAATCGAAGCAGGCGCGAAGCAGCGATAGAGAACTTCGCCGCGGGTTGCCCGCAAGCTCCCGCCGCCGCCTCACCCTCCGTGCCGCGCATCTCCCATCCTCCCCTGCACGACCCGCCTCCCAACTCCCGCGGCGGCGGCGTCTGCTCGGGAGGTGCCCCGTGGTGCGTCAGCACACGCAGCGGGGCTGCTGCCGAGAGCGGCGCCTCTGCCGTCTCGAGAGGAGTGGTGGCGAGGAGGATGCAGAGATCTCCGGCTTGGCCCGCCGCGAAGCGTCGCACCTCGAGCTGGTGCAGGCTGCAGCGAGGCGGACGAAAGAACCGAGGCGTTGCGAGGCGAGGAACGGGCGGGTTCCCGAAGCTTCGCGGGCGCCCCGGTCTGCAGCTTAGCGGGCGAAGACCCGCGACGACGCGCATCGGACGGTCGACCTCGCTTTATTGCCAGATCCAACGGCTAACGGGCTAACGGGCGACGTGGACCTTGTGCCCGCCCGCGGAAAGACCCGGGATTCGTAGTATAGAGATAGAGATCTCCGTTCTCTTTTAAGTTTCATTTTTTAATTGTGATTAAAGAACATTTTTTAGAAATTTTCATGAATATTTTTCTCCATGTTATATTCTAAAAAAACTTCACAAGTAATAGAAAAGATTTTACGGTCCAAATTATATATACTAGGGTAACCACATGACTAGGGATGAAAACGGTGGGACGTTTTCCGTCCGTCCGTCCGACCGAGAGGGTTTAGACACTAAATAAACAGTCTGATATCCAGATTCGGAGATTCGATATTCGATTGGTATCCGAATCCGAGTACCTAAAGTTGAATATTTCTTATAGATATGTAACATATATCAATATCCATTCCATATCCGACACATTTTACACTATCCGTATCTGAATCCAATCTGAGAAAAAAATAAATATCTATATTCGTATCCATGCATATCCGATCCGTTTTCATCCGTACACATGACCCTGTTTAAAATAAACTCGGTACCAAGCAAACCCGGCTCCGGCTGTCTCTGCTGGGCGGTGGGCAGGCAGCAGCCGCAGCAGCACCGCAGCAGGTTTGCTCCTCTTCCTTCCACCTCATCTTCGACTCGATTCGATTTCTTCCATTTCGATCCGAGAATCTCTATTTTCCTTGCGCGATCTCCATGCTCTCTCTGATCTCCGGATTCATGGCCTTTTCTTCCGCCATTTCTTAATGCTGCAGCCTGTCTGAGCCCCACCTGCTCGATGGAATGCCCCTGTGACCCCGACCCCATGGCAGAGGCATCCGGCGACGTGGTGGGGGTGGTCCCGGCGAGCGTTGCCGGCGCGGCGTGCAGGATCAACTCCTCACCTCGGACGTCCTCATCCGCGCCATCTCCTTCCTGGACGCGCGCCAGCTCGTGCAGACGTGCGTGCTGTCGCGGCGGTGGCGCAACCTCTGGCGCTCCGCGCCCCGCATCAACACGAGGGGCAAGGAGTTCGACCTCCTCAGGGCTGGCACTTTACCCGATCGGGCCTTGCTCTCCAAGATGTTTTCCGACTTCAAGAGGTTTTTCAACCGGTTCCTGATGCTCCGGAACCCAACTCCCTTGGACGAGTTCGATCTCTGGTACTACATATGGGATAGTGTTGAGCCCTCAGTTGACTTACACGCCGAATCAGAAGATGCTAACCTGTGGATCGGCCACGCTTTGCAGTGCAAAGCTTGGTCTGTCAAGGTTTCCGTAGAGGATGCTAGAATGTATAATTTGTATCTTGATCCGGCCGTGTTTGCTTCGAAGTGCTTCTTGACGAGCCTGGAGCTTTCCTGTGTTGTTTTATCCACCGGCTTCTTTAAGAATCTCCGAATGGGCTGCACACTATTGGAACGTCTCGAGTTGTATGATTGTGCCATTGCGGATGCTGAGATTTCCTCCCAGACACTGAAGCTTTTCACAATTGATACCGATTGTTTCTTCACAAGTCATGAGCAGGCTTCTATTTCGATCCCAAGCCTCATTCATCTTGGCTACTTTTCTTTTGAGACAATACCACCTTTACTGACAAACTTGGGATCATTGGAAACAGCAACAGTTTCAATCTCTCGTTATTGCAAAGGTACTCCAGTTGGTGATGTCTGCCAATTTCTCAGAGGCCTTTCTAATGTTACACATTTGGACTTCTGTTATCAAGGACAAACGGTACGCTTTTTGACCAGACACTGCACAACTATTATGATATTTATAAGTTGAAGTCTGAAACCTGAGCATTTATCTTTGTTCCATTGCTATATTGCGATGCCAAGATGTATCTATGGGATGATTGATTAATGCACTGGATGCCAGCATAAGACTGTCTAGATCGTGCATTAAATTCATTTGTAGACTTACTGTTGACTGAAAATTGCTGCAGTTGCTGTGACATCTACATGTTATAATGTGGATACATTACATAGGTAGCAGAAAATGCATCTTGTCCTACAGCTGCTGATTATTAAACTTCACTGTCTGCTTTACTGCATACATATATGTAAATTTGAAGACTCCATTAAAAAAAACAGCAAATGCATAAGTAATTGTTGGAGGCCTCATACACAATGCTAAGAATCCATGATGCTTGCCAACTACAGGTGCTGAACATTGACTCTTCAGAAAATAAGCAGAGTTCTGTCTATCATGGGTTACTTTGCCAAACATAATCTATGCTTATGCTATGTTCTTATGATATTATATTTTGTTCTCAAGATATAGTTCTTACTCAATTTCTTTGGAAACATTATCTAAAAACAACAATAACATGGATTCTATTTCACGTGCAGCTGAAGATGGAAAAGAATTTTCACTGGTGCCCAAAATTCAACAATCTTACAGTCCTGACACTTGGCGGGTGGTGTCTGTGTGCAGACTTCTATGCATTGATAGTTTTCCTTCAGAACTCACCTAATCTGATGAAGCTAACTCTGCAAATCATGGAGGTACATGCTTCCCTCCACATGTTTATTGATCCTTTTATGAATGCTTATGCATGTGCCATCAGGGTTAAGCTCGTGTGTTTCATGATGTGGCAGACTCCAGGTACAAATGAAAAGTTCATTGGCGAGCTAGAAGAAAGATATTTCAATTGTGAACACCTTGAGATTGTTAAAATCATTTGCCTGATGAACTGGAAGGATGATCCCGTGCTCAACAACCTGAAGGAGTTTTTGGTTGGGAATGGCATAAGCCCTGATCAGATTAAAATCTAGTAGTTGCTCTGATTTTATCTGTATATCAAGCATTGGGAGCATTGGGAACAGGTCACTGGATCATTCCGTTATCACTGGACGCCTGAACGTCTATGTCTTTCTGGTGTAGAAAAGATCTCTATTACACCAACGATATAATCATCTCCTAGAGCGGCTACGGATTTGATGTATTGGTCTAGATCATGCCGATGCGATTGGTGACAATGTTAGACTAGAGGCTGGAAGAACCTATTGTCAGTATTTGGTGAACTGGCCTTTTGGCTTAAACACCCATCGAGCATGTCTACACGTCACATGTATCATATTGACCTGTTGTTTTCCAAAGCAAACAGATTTCACCGGCGTCCTGCAAACATTAGTTTCTACGACAAAATTTTAAAGCCCCACGAGCTACTGAATCACTGCAGTCGGTCCAGGGAAAATTTGGAGAAGATTATATGATCTTATCATTTGCTCTTAGTTGGCATTTAATCTGGTTCGGTGACTAGTCGTCATTCGTGATCAGTGCATGTTTCGTTCAAATGGGCATCTGATACACATAGGATCAGATCGCCTGCCCGCTTTTCTTGATTTTGTCGAGCATCATGGCATGTTTCAATCGAGCATCAATAGCATACCCAAGTTCGAAATATTTTCTTAGATGATGGAAAATCAATTTTTGCCTCCGTCCGGTTTCAATGCGTTGCTGTCGAGTTTGTTGGTACAAAGTTTCCGCACATGGTTGATCAATGATCACACAAATAAAACTGTAAGGAAAATGGACCTACTAATAGGCTATTTGTGATTTTGGTGACACAACCCATGTGGACTAACATTGTTTGCTAGTATAACAGGACTTAGTCACATAGATGCAAGGTGATGGATTTGGGTGATCAAACACCTAAAACTAGCGATGCAAGCGGGTGCGCCTGCAGGCTGCCCGCGAGCGCCCGCTTCCGTCGCATGCAGAAAATACATATCCTGCGGGAGCCTGCCGCGCTATCGGAGATTGCCTGCTACTTCTGCCGGGCGTCGCGGAAGAAGCTAGCAGGTTTAGCGGACGCCCGCCGAGCCTGCACGAAAGCCCGCGATGCAGAAGCTAGCAGAACTTGCGATATTCATCTGTAACTAGAGCATACAGGTCAGAAGGGTTTTGATTTTTTTTAAAAAAAATGATTTGGCATGTTCTAAAACTTCAGAAAAATAAAACAAAATACAATCATCAGTCATTTCAGAGTTAGACTCAGATAAAATACTTGAAGCAACCATTTGAGTACATACACATTCAGAAACGACTTGCTTACTTGCTCAGTTGCTCTGCACGAACCCCGCTCCCACCTACATCCCTTGCTGCATTGAGCAGCCTGCAGACGCCGGCAGGAGCTCACATGGAAGCTGATGTGGCCCAACTTGAAATCTATACCAAGATGAGGTCGAAGAGCATGGCCTGGATGTTCGTCGGAGCCGGTCTGCAAAGCGGCGGCAGCTACGCTGTTGGAGAGAATCATGGGGTTGACGTTGGGCCGCTTGCTTCAATGGGACATCTTCCTTGCGGGGAACATCAGTGAGGAAGGAGAAGCGGTAAGTGGCGAGCACCGCAGCCTGCAGCACACTCACCGGAGCACTGCCCCGAAGACGAGCCGGCAGCGACGGCGGCAGCGCTCCTGCGAAGCAGATGCTGCGTTCTGTTCGTGTACAAGTACTCGTGCGGGCCTTGGCAGGCGATCCAGGCATCTCGTGGGTGGACATGGGTTTCCTGCTTAAGCCTGCAAGGCTTTGGGGGGCGGCCTGCTCAAACCTGCAATGCAAATGCAGCAGCCTGCAGGTGTCCAATAACGTTTTTTTTATGACGGACCTAGCGGGTTTGCAGGCAGGCCCACGCCCACTTGCATCCCTACCTAAAACAAAGGTCAAGAGTACATTATCAAATCATTAGAAGACCCTAAATAAGATGAAGACATCTCTGAAGAGAAGCCCCAAAAAGAATCCACGAAGAAATGAAACAAAGACACAAAGACAGGAGGCACGTAATAACAGAAACAACGGACCGCAACATTCGGTGCCAAGGACTGCAACAGTCGGCGCTGCAGGTAAAAGTTGAAGCTCGGTTCTGGTTTGACCGCAACATTTGAAACAACGGACCGCAACAATCGGTGCTGAAGACAAAAATTGAAATTCGGCTCTGGATCGACAGACTATTGCGGTGGTGCACCTATTTGCGCACCGCAATAGTCGGTCCTACGCAGAAAAGTACCAACGGCTACATAACGGCTAATTTCTTTGGTTGGGGCTATAAATACCCCTCTACCCGGCCATTTGAAGTGTGTTAGAGCTTGGGGAAGCTATTGGGTGTTGAAGTTCACCAATTCATATGCTCTATCCAACAAAGTGCTTAAGAGAAGATTATGTAATTAGCAACAAGGCTTAGGCTTTGATGAGTGCTAGTTTAGGCCGCTTAGCGCTTCGCTTTAGACTTTAGTCTAGAGTTTAGTGAGGTTTGCATACCTCTTTGCTATCGGTGCTTGCATGCACCAAATGTTGTAAATCCGGGGCGTTGTAGTCTAGTGAGACCCTCCAACAAAGCTTTGTGGCGAGGCCGCCGGTGATTGTGCAAGGGAGGAGAGGCCCTTGGCGGTTTGCCGAAGCTCTACCATAGTGAAGACGGCGGAGGTCACCGGCGAGAGGCCAAGCGGAGACCCACTCGTGTTGTGGGTAATCTCGTTGGCTATTATGGAGTTTCCCGTCACCGGAGCATTGCCCTAAGGAAGGGGCATTTCCCAAGAAGGGGCTCCACCGAAGACTAGGGGGGAGTTAGCTAACTCCCCGATACCTCGGGAAAAATCGTCGTGCCGAGAGTTTGCGTTCTCTACCTCTTACACTTCCACATTTACATTGTGCACTTTACATTCCGTATTTACCTTTTCTAGGATTACCTTGTGTAGTTGATAGGTTTGAAACCTAGGGTGCAAAATACTTTTACACTAGAGATAGCAACAAATAGAAAAACCTAGTGCACATCTAGATAGAAATTGGAATAAGTTTTTATATGTGCTTGGAGCTTTAGTTTTTAGAACACCTAATTCACCCCCTCCCGCTCTTAGAGTGTCACGGTCCCTTCAGAAACAAAAAGCAACACGAAATTTAACGGGTTACAAAGAAATCCCCTTGAAGCAGTTCATTTTGTGAGGTACCACCCCGAGACCTCCTCACCAAAGAGGCCCTAAATTAAAATAGGACCAGAGAAACGTGTATGTGCCCAATCTGTACCTCACGTGTCATCTACACTCATAGTCTATCTCATATCTGTGAGGAACCGACCAAATTAAACCCATTTAATCAAGTGCCGTCCATTGGCCAACTCAATTAAAGGAGCCTAATCCCGGTAGTCCTTGAGATGTGTCATGAGCATGCCCAGGATTTATACACACCTCACAAAGCACAACATAGTGAAACATCATTACACACATAGCATCCACACATGAGTTCACATACATAAAGAGGTTCAAGTTATTACATAACCAAGTTCAGAGTTTTAACAGCGGAAAGTCTACATCGCACTCATACGATAACCAAAAGCATCATAAGAGAGTCCACACTATATGCTGATAGTGCCTCTCCGCTAAGCCACCGGCCATCACTCCCTACCTGCGCCTCCGTCCGCGGGGTTGAAGTAGCCAAACACGGCCTCCGGCTGCGCATCACCTGCATCAACTTAACGGCAACACCGTGAGTACAAAGGTACTCCACATGACTTATCCACATAGGGTATATGTACCTGACTCCAAGGAATATGCATATGGATAAGTAACAAGGGAGGGTTGGATAATTAATTTTGCATAAAAGCCTCTACTTTTTGATGAAGTTATAATAAGCAAAAGACATGACATTCTAAGCTACTCTAGATCATTCATCAATACAATTGCATAAATAATAAAGTGTGATCATGTGACATGAGCTCAATCTTTCATGAACTCTCATCCGATAACCTATGTTGAAGCGAACCTCATAGAGCGTGCTCAGTGACCGAGAGCGCGGCTATTGCAATAGATTAATACCCTGCAGGGGTGTACAACTGGGACCACACGGAACAAGGCTTTCCACCATACCCTAGGCCGAGGGTAAGCGTCGACTCATGTCCCAACCTTTCATATACCCGCCCCAAACGCCCATACCGGCGCCCGGTAATGGATAGATGCCCTAGAATCCGCTAGCGACACCTCATCCCAATCCGGACATACCAGACGGGTGACCCGGGCGACTTATACTACTTAACTTATATTGCCAATTCAAGTATGTGGTTTGTACGAATAAGTGCTCAAGAGACCGGCGAAAATCCATATCCCTATCCGACTTAGCAAGTCTCCACACTTGCTCAAGTCCCGAGTCATCATTCATAGTTGCTCATTTTTTAACCATTCATAGCTACTAGGTAGTTAATTTATCAAACACCCTATAGCTCGCAAGTGGTGGTGACCTTGCCACCTCTTGACTTCTACCATAGCTAAGCATGGCTGAGCAATATGATCGTGACACCTAGCAAGCATACTCTTCTAAAAAGGATTGAACTTAATCAAAGAGGATCATGCATCAAATGGGTTCTACTCAAGCATAGTAAATAACCATAACAAATGCACAAGCAAGACTCATAGATACAATTTGATCCAAAATAGGGAGAGATATGCTTAGTAAGGTGCCCGCCTTGAGGCTCAGCGGGGATGTCGTCGGAGAAGTCCTCCGGCACGGGCTCCGCTTCCTCAACCTCCGGTGCTTCGTCATCTACACGAATGCAATGATGCTTGGTAAATAAACATACCATGAATGATTGCAATGATGCATGAAATGACAGGATAAACATTGCATAAACATGTATAAAACATCTCTAAATAAGCTAGATACATAACATAAGTGTAGGTGAAGCAACCCTAAATGTATAGGTGCTGGACGAGCAGCGGCGGACTGTCCGCGCCCAGATGGCGGACCGTCCGACCATAACGGCGGACCATCCTGCGGACAGTCCGGGGGTCAAGTGTGGACCGTTATGGTGAAAAAGAACCGATTCGGGACAAGTTTTTGGGCATAAGGGCGGACCGTCCGCAGTGCAAATTTCAGCACTCGCAGAAACGGCTATATCTTCTGTTCCGGAGCTCGAAATGACCTGCGGACTATCCGGTTGCGAAGGGCGGACTGTCTGCAGTTTAAAGGTGTTGTGCGACTCAGAAAAGTGCAGAGGCTCGTGGTGGAATCATTCGTGAATGGCGGACCGTCCGCGCCCAGGTGGCGGACCGTCCACGCATGCGGCCGAGGCTCGCCGGCGAGTTCGCCGCCGGCGACTCCGGCGACCGATTGGGATGGGGTTTGTTGCTATAGACTTCTGGGAACATGGGGAGTATGGTTTGGCAAGTGTATTTGACATGCACTAAGGTCTCTAAGCTCTAGGTCATCATTGGTGATTTGCTCTAGTGGGGATTCAAGAACTCCAATCCTAAGCAATGTCCATGGATAGAGGGCGGGGAAAGCTCACCAGCGGCAAGAGCAACTCCGGTGAGGTGCCACGGGTTGGAGTAGAGCGGCGTTGGTGAAGCTTGAGCTCGGGCTTGGCTTGAGCTTGGGGAAGAAGATGAAGATGGAGAGGGAGAAACTTGGGGAAGCTCCTAGCTCCAACTCCGGGGAAGAAGAAGTCGTCGGGGTGGTGTGGCGCGTCTCCGGTGAGCTCTGGCAATCCTCCGGCAAAGCTCCGGCGAGGTTGGAGTAGCTCAATGGTGGGAGAGCTCCTCCATGGCTTGAGGTTAGAGTGAGAGAGAGCTTTTGGGTGAATGAGGAAGAGAGAGAGAGAGAGCGTTCAGCTGTCCAGGGAGAGGAGAAGGGTGCGGCTGACATGTGGGGTCCGTGGGGGCGACGTGGCGTGAAAGTTCTGCGCCCGCAACACGCACGCGCAAGGCGGTGGCGGACTGTCCGCCCGTGTGGCGCGGACCGTCCGCGGGTGACGTGGCGAGGGGCTGACCGTGTTGTGTTGACCGTGCCTATGTGGCAACGGCGGACCGTCCGCATGCAAGGGGCGGACTGTCCGCAGCCCACGAATGCAAAAGGGCTTAGCCCTATAGTTTAATTCTTAATGATGTGTTCATGATGCATGCTTAGGTTTAATTAACCTAGGGCTGTTACAATATCAATCCAAGTTTCTTGTACTGTAGGTTTGGATCGAGGAGGTCATCGCCGCTCTGCCCTACCTCCTAGTCCACGGGAAGATGAGAACGGTGCTATGCCTGCTGCTGCTGCTCTCTCCTCTACCTGTTCAAGGAGAACTTACAATTCCATACGGGCCTACGGCAACCCGACAGGAAATATGATTTAAAATTGGCTGGAAACACTTTCTAAAAATTGATTTCAATCCATAAGACGACCAGGACGTACGTAAAACCAACCGTCAATATGATAACAGCGTCAGAGCTGGTGGCACGGACGGATAACAGCGTCAGAGCTCATGGGCCTCTTAAAAAAACTAAAAACAAATGTTCAGTAGCATGCAGCACGGCAGTGAAATGTGTTTGCTTTGGAAAGCAACAGTTCCATATGCTACCTGCGTAGACGTGTTCCATGGGGATAGAAGCCAAATGACTAGTTCACCAAAAGGTTCTTCCAAAAGGTTGTTCCAGCATCTAGTCTGACATTGTCACCGATGGCAATGGCATCATCTAGATCTAATACGATCAGATTGTTGGTGTGATAGAGATCTTCTCTACACAGAAAACACAGAGAGAGGACAAAACGTACACATGTTCAGCCGTCCAGTGATAACCGAATGATCCAGTGACCTGTTCCAATGCTTGATATACTAACAAAATCAGGGTCACTCCCAGTTGATGATTTCAATCTGATCAGGGCTGATGCCATTTCCACCCAAAAGGTTCTTCAGGTTGTTGAGCATGGGATCATCCTCCCAATCCTCCGAGCAAACAATTTCAACAATTTTAAGGAGCTCACAGGTGAAATGTCTTTCTTCTAGCTCTCCATTGAACTTTTGTGTATTTGGGCTCTGCCACATCATGAAAAAGGCACGAGTTTAACCTTGATGCCACATGCATAAGCATTCATAGAAGGAACAATAAACATGTGGAGGGAAGCATGTACCTCTCTAATTTCCAGAATAAGCTTCGTCAGATTAGGTGAGTTCTGAAGGAAGACTATCAGTGCATAGAAGTCTGAACACAGACACCACTCGCCAAGAGTCAGGATTGTAAGATCGTTGAAGTTTGGACACCATTGAAAATCCGCTTGCATCTCCAGCTGCACAAGGCCCAAACGGTAAAGATGTGACATAGAATTCATGCAGTATTCAGACAAAGCTACCAAAAGAATTAGCGGGACTTAAAATCATGTGGCAAGTAGCACCGAGTATAAACTATACTTTCGCAACAGAGCAAACCAGAAAACCAGAACATAAGCATAAATAGTGTTTTCTTTGTTTGGAAACAAATCAACATTGCACATACTTAACTTTTGAAGAGAGGCAAAGTTCAAGAGAGTATGTAGTTTAATTGACATGAATGATTTCCATGCAAGTCAGGAAGATACACTGGTGAAAATACAATATCACTAAGAGATCTATCTTATGGATTGAAAGCGATTCTATAGCAAATGTTAGGAATGAGGCCTCCAACCATTTTTTTAAGCACATTCTGTTTGGATGGAGCCTTTCAATATTTAGCATGTGCATTCACTAATGGAGACTGAAGTACAATAAGCACTCTGCTATATGACAAGATTCATTTTCAGCTCTAGCCACCCCCACCTTAATTGTAGGTAGGCTAATATCTCAGTCGAAAATTCTCCAATGTACTGTATGGATAATATATCAGGTAGATGAACTGAATGGGAATTTTCTCAGTTTCGTTCATGTGTTAAACCACCTTGTGAGCATACAAATGAATGATGTTTTTTTTTTCTCATGCCTAGATATCAGATTTTGACTCATGAATATTTGCATGAATGCATAATCTCAAATCATGAAGCGTACCGTTTTTCCTCTGTAATTGAAGTTCAAAATTGTAACACCAGAGAGGCTCTCGAGAAACTGAAATATATCATAAACCTGAGTATCACCAGTACCAACTGAAACGGATACTGTCAGCAGTGTTTCCATGTTCTTCAGTAAAGGCATTCTCTCACAAACAGAGTAGGCAAGATGCACAAGGCTTGGAAGAGAAATACAGGGCTCCTCATATAATGTGAAATTAGAGTCATCATCAATGGTAAAAACCTTCAGTGTCTGGGACGAAATCTCTACATCCTCAACGCAACAGTCACTTAAGAGCAGATGTTCCAATGCTGTGCAGCCAGTTTGGATGTTCCGAAAGAAACCAGGTAGCAAAACGACCAAGAAGAGATCCAGCTTTGTCAAGAAGCACCCTGATGCAAACATTGCAGGTTGAAGATACAGTCTAGCATCCCGCCCGGAAACCTTTACAGACCCGACACTGCACTGCAAAGCATAGCCAATCCAAAGGTTAGCATCTGCGGAGTCGGCGACGATGTCCAGCGTATCCCACGGCACGTTGTAGCAGAGCCGGAACTCGTCCAAGGGGCTGGCGTTACGGAGCATCAGGAAACGGCTGAGGAACTCCTTGAACAACGCGTCGCACTCCTCGTCCGTGTCAGCCATGCCGCGGAACTCTTGACACGATGCATTGATGCGGGGCACGAAGCGCCAGAGGTCGCGCCACCGCCGCGACAGCACGCACGTGTGCACGGCCTCGCGGGAGTCCAGGCACGAGATGACGCGGAGGAGGAGATCGTCCGGGAGGGCGTTGATCATGCACGCCGCGCCGGGAACGCCCGCGTCGCCAGTCGCCTCTGCCATGGGGTCGGGGTTGAGCATTTCGTCGAACAGGTTGTGCTCAGAGATGCCGCGGCATGGAGGAGTGGAGAATGGCGGAGCCAGGAATCCGTTGATCTGAACAGGTTGGGCCACGATGGGAGGAATCAGAAATCCGGCAGAGAATTTGGGACAAACATGGAAGTAATCAAATCAAAACGTAAAGAAGATGAGGGGGAAGGTAGGGGGAGGAAACCTGGCCTTGTTTAGTTCCACGAGGTAAGTTTTGCTACAATAAATTTGAATGTTTGGATACTAATCAGAGTATTAAATGTGGATAACTGACAAAATCTATTTCATAACCCGGGTAACTTTGCGAGACGAATCTAATGAGCCTAATTAGGTCATGATTAGACAATGTCGTGCTACAGTAAACAATCTCTAATGACGGATTAATTAGGCTTAATAGATTCGTCTCGTGATTTCCCATCCATCCATGTAATTAGTTTTATAATTAGATCATGCTTAGTTCTCCTAATCTTCAATTTAGTTTGCTACAGTAAATTTCGCAAAATTTGTTGTGAATCTAAACTGGGCCATGCTCGTCTCTCTGTCGCCGCCCGCCCACCGTCGCACAGAAAAGGGAGGCACGGAGCCACGGACACGAAATAAAAGACTGGTTGGTTTTTTCCGCCTCCGCGCACCCCTGCACCGTCTTTCGTCGCTCCGCCGGACGCCTCCCACAGTGCCACGTCTTCGTCGCTCCCCACCACCCGCGACCCTGGCTCGATTCCGTCTGTAGTTTCTGTTTTTTTAATTTTCGCGATTTCGCGATCCCGCACTCTCCCCCACGCCTCCATCTCTGCGATCCCCCACGCCGCCACCGCGCCCACCCACGCCGCCGCGCCAGTGCTCCCCGTGCTGCGTCCTTCCTGTCCGTGATCCGCCGGATCCCGTCGCCCGCGCTTCGATCCCACGCCGCCGCGCCATTGCTTCCCGCAGCCGCGTACCCAAGCCCGCGCCGCCGCCACTCGCCCCTGCCCTTCTACTCTATGTGCCCTTTCGTCGGCTGTCGGCTGTTGCCCCTTGCTCGCCCCGCCGCCTCCCTCTATCCGCTAGCGCCACCGCT
>CM014278.1:3249065-3288363 GCA_004135705.1 Alloteropsis semialata
CCTTCTCCTTGCTTCTTCAAGTTCCCATGCATGCTAAAAAGAATTCTCACGTTGCGGTTGAGGAACTTGAAGTCGCCGTCCGATTGCCGCTTAAGATCTTCCACCTTTTGATTAAGCAACTCCAACGCTTGGAGACACTCATCTAGGGCTTCGAAAAGCGAATAAATATTTTCATGGCAAGGACGGCAACACCCATTGTGACGCTCGGGGGAGTTTGGATCGTCGCCGCCCTTAGGTTCTTCTTCCTTATGCTCATCACGGCGATTCTCCTCCGGCTTGTCAACCTCCTTTGGTTCATCTTCTCATATGTACCCATCGTCGTCATCGCGTCCGGCGGCGCCCCACGAAGCGGCACTCCGGTCGTCTTCCCAATCGCTATCTCCTCCAAAGTCCTTGGGCTCGGGAGTTTTCTCGATGTAGCTCTTCCTCTTCATGCCAAGAAGACGTTTAGAGCGCCTTGGGCGAACGATGACGGAGCGCGTCTCGATGCTGGCTTCGTCGTCGCTCAAGACGATGACGGGTTGACGTTCGGTGATCTTCTTGCTAGGCACCTTCCCTCCAACACGCATACGAGCTTAAGTAGGGAATTTCTTCATGCAGGGGATCTTGGGGTCGCAGCTTTTAGCTTCCAGGCGAAGGAGGTCACCAGCCGCCACAGGGAGACCCTGGGCCGGCCGGCCTGGGGATGGTGTGCCGGCCGGCATACCTCCCTCCTTCATCGTCAATGCCTCAATTTCGATGCCCATGCTCCTGGAAGATGCCCTAGCTTTCTTGTTTCTCGAGGTGGTGGGTTTAGGTTGGAAAAAGATGAAGGTTTGGATCCCAGTGGCACCTCTATTTATGTTCTAGAAGTCTTGGATGAGAAGTCCAATCTTTCCAAGTTTAAACTGCGCAATCTCCTGGACACCGATTCAAACTTTCCTTATCTCCAACATACCAAAAATTGACGCGAAACCGACCCCAAAAAGGGGTAGGCCGGCTGGCTTAGGGGCCTATAGGCCGGCCGGCCTGGGGGGTTTTTCGCCCCCCGGCCTCCAAATTTTCACAAGGTGCTCTTTGTTTAATTGCTAGCCGTTTTGTCTACCGAGAAATGGAAAAACTCAAAGAAAAATAGAGAGAAAACAAAAACTAAAAAGGAATATTTACAGACATACCTCATTTAACGTCATTAGGCTCGACGCTCTGGTTCCTCCATCATGGTGTAGATGTCGATGTGGTGAAGAGGCGCTCCGAGAATACCTTGAGTCGCTGCCCATTCACCACATATTGGAATCCTTTGACGTCCATGATTGTTACCGCTCCTGTACGTGAGATTGAGTGAACGACATACGGTCCATCCCATTTGCTCTGCAACTTTCCATTCCCGAAGAGTTTGAATCTTGAATTGTATAGTAGAACTTTGTCTCCCTCTTTGAATTCTTTTCTTTGTAACCTCTTATCATACCATTTCTTTACTCTTTCTTTGTAGATGCTTGCACTATTGTACGCTTTCAATCTCAACTCCTCCAATTTGCTTATTTGGATTCTTCGTTTAACTCTAGCGGCATTGTTGACACCAGATTTTGACTCGGCTAATATAAAAGGAATATTGTGCATGCCAGAGCCAGGGCTGGAGGCCGAGTCTGATTTTGATTTGAAGATCTCCGATTCCGATCGGAAATGCTCCGATTGAGTTCTGATCAGATACGGCGGAAAGGAGGCCGGAGCATGTACGACTTTAAAGAAAGGGGTGCATCTAGAAGCTTCTTCATGGCCTGATTGCACGGCAATTGTAATACTTTTGGTAGTCATAGATTAGTTTGCTTTAAATAAATTAGAGATATTGTCATAGTCGACAAGGATTAGCTAGATTTCCAGGGTATAAATATAAACCCTGCGCCATTGTAAAGGACGTTCACACAACCATCAATACAAACACAACTTTCGGCCCTCATGCCAACAACCTTTTTCGTCGAGTTCTTCGGCAACCAGGGCTGCATCATCTTGACCTCCGGTTTGTCTATAAGTGCGAGACCTATCGAATTATTTTAGGCTTTAGATTGAGGCGTATCGCCCTTCTTCATTTAGTTAATTCACCAATTTATCGAGTTATTCTAGGCTTTAGATTGAGGCGTATCGCCCTTCTTCGTTTAGATTGCTCATCTTTTACCGTATCTTCTTGTTTAGATCGCTCACCCTTTACCGTATCTTGTTAATTTTATCTTATCGGCTTACATCTACTAGAAATATCTATTCAGTTTCATTGCAATTCAAGTCACATAATAGATCTATTCATATTGTTTATACATCTGATTTAGATCTAATCATCAAGTTACAAATAAACTTGGTCTAAATGAGTTCTTTCATATATATCAATCTATCGGAATGAATAAGCTAATCGATGCCCTGCTAGCAACGCTGTCTCGAAATCGATCCGATTGTTAGTGACACGAGATCTAGCTTGTTTATTACCTTTGGAAAGATACATATTAAAGAACAAGTTTGAGTTAGGTTTATCTCCGATTCGGCTTCTATAGTCGATGGGTTGTTTTACTACATGTTATACCTTCACGAATCGGACTCAAGGCCGATGGTTCATGCTCGTAAATCGGACTCCTTCTTATATTGATCCGATTGCTGGAGCGAATCGGGGCTTTGGCCGATGAGTTCCTCATTGTTTACTGATTAAACTTTACCTTGTCAATTTTAGGTCAAATTGACTGGCACGCTACGAACATCAAGATTTTGGACCTGCACTGAAGTTCAAGCAAATCTTTTAGGCCACAGTGTTAATCTCTGAGAGTCAACGCCTGACTTTTTGGAAGTCAACACAATTTGGCACGCTCGGTGGGACTAGAAGCTTCTGCAATGGCACCTCCTGGAGACAAAGGCGGCGAGGTTCCTGCTGTCACAATGGAGGACCTCAGTGATGAGCAGAAGAAACTCGTGGAAGCATAACTCGAAGAATGCAAGAACCTATGCCTAGACTCATTCAGCAAGACTCACAATGCTGTGATCAAGAAAAATCAGTTTCCTGTCTCCAAGGAAGTGTTTGATCGGGTTACAGCAGATGAGAGAAAATTCTTTCAAGATTATATAGATGCTGGTGTGAGTCATGCAATGATTAACCAATCTGGGGTATTGGTTAACACGGTGGTGGGATTGATCGCCAAATTGTTGGATGGAGCAATATTAAAGGATGTCCAGAAGGGACCTGCTTACTTTGATACCAGTGCTTCTTCGGCAATAAAGGATCTCAAGAAAAATATTGTGCAGATCAATTCATCTACATCACTAGAGACACACCCTGAGTGTTATGAGACTCCTAAAGTGAAGAAATTAAAAGCCAAGGTGGCAGAAGGAGGTGAAGAAGAGGAAGAGGGAGAAGAAACAGGAGATAAAAATTCTGGCGCAGCTCAACACATTGATCAGTTTGGCAGTCGTATTCCCGTGTTGATGGCAAGATGGTGTATCCTTCCTACTTCAACACTGAAAATCCACCAAGGAACAGAGGAGCTGACTATCGGGAGCCGTCGATTGGGCCTGCTGAGACACCAGTCATAATGACATCGACACGCGCTCCGATCAGTCAAGGGAATTATGCTCAGGAGGATTGGACAGATAAGATTGCTGATGTCATGAAAAATCAATTTGGTCTGAAGCCCAAGGGACAATCTTATCTGTATCGGAAGCCATATCCGGACTGGTTTGACACATTGCCAATGCCAGCCCGATTCAGGATTCCTGATTTCTACAAATTTTCTGGACAAGGGTATGTTACTACCATTGAGCATATCAGTCATTATACAATTCAATGTGGTAAAGCAGCATCGATTGATCCATTGAAAGTGAAGCTTTTCCCCATGTCTCTCTCTGGTTCGGCCTTTTCGTGGTTTTCTTCATTGCTAGCAAATTCTATCAACAACTGGGCCGATCTAGATAAGCAGTTTCATGCTTATTTCTTTATGGGAGTACAAGAGACTAGACTGTCCGATTTGACGGCTCTCCGACAAAGAAAATGGGAAATCGGCCAGTGAATTTGTTCAAAGATACAGAAATGTTGGTAGCCGGTGCTATTCGTTGAATTTATCGGAGGGGCAGCTAGTTGATTTGGCTTTCCAAGGATTACTGCCTCAAGTCAGAGACCGATATACAAGTCACGATTTTGAAGGCTTGGGACACATGATTCAGAAACTCTCTCAGCATGAAGGACATAATAATGATTATCGGAGGGAGAAGTATCAGAGGAAAATTGCTAACATTGAGTATGATTCCGATGGTGATGAAGCTGAGGTTGATTTGGCTGAATGGACTAAGAATAAGAATTCTGTTGCCTGCCCAAGCGTGAAATTCGAGCCAGAAAGGTACAGTTTTGACATCACCAAGGCCAATAAAATATTTGATTTGTTGCTAGCGGAAAAGCAAATCAGGCTGTCTCCAAAGCATACGATTCCTTGTGCTGAAGAGTTAAAGAAAAATAAATATTGTAAGTGGCATAATTCAGTATCTCATCATATAAACAATTGCAAAGTTTTCCGTAATGAGATTCAATCGGCGATCGAGAAGGGAACCATTAAGGTTGAGACTGGTAAGAAGCTGATGAAGCTTGATGGGCATTCGTTCCCTCAGAATATGGTTGAAATCGGGGCACCTGATAGAAAAATGAAAGCCAAAGTCCTCACATCAGATCATGCAAAGAAATCGGGAGATGTTGATCCTGACTGTCAAGTATCGGCCAATGAGGTGAGGAATCAGAGTTATCAGGAGTATCGGGAAGACCGTCAACGCAGGGACAGGCCTAGAGTTACGTCAGGGCAGCTTATTGACAAGTACATGCGCCAGCAAGAAAGATTTTGAAATCCTCCGATGAGAAGGTTTGATGATGAAGATCATTGGGGATGTCCGTTCTTTAGGTTTTGCTTGAATGAAAAGTTGAGATTTCCATTAATCTATGATTGTCCAGAATGCAGTGATCAATATTAGAGTTATCGGGATTCAAAAAGGCAGCGTAATTCTGTGCACAATCATTTAGATTATGGATGTTGGTGCAGCTGGCATGATGAAGTCGCTTACCAGCAGGGGCGTGAAGATTGGCGTGAATACCACGATTGGCGTGAGTATGAAAATCGATGCTATGACCGATGGGACGATGATCACCGAAGGTATAATGATCGCCAAAAATATAAAGAGGACCGTGTTTCTATGCATGATCATCTGGTATACAGGAAGAAGGAAAATATACAGAGACCCGATGATGTGCAGGAATCGGAGGAGAATCAGGAAGTCAAATCATGACCGCATCTAAAGGTTAATCCACAGTGGTGTCCTGAAGGTTTGACCAAGATACAAAAGAGAAGGGTTCAGCATATCCAATTTAAGAAATTGCTCAAGAAAAAATGTCAAGGAGATGATAATTCCAAAGTTTGAAAAGCTAAGCCCAAGCGTGATGAAGGACCATCAGCATCGGTGAACATGGTATTTGTGCTGCCAGCTGAGTATAATGTGAGTTCAACCGATGATGAGGCCGATGATATTGAGGAAGCTATGGCTCAATTAATCTTGCAACCTCAACAAGCAGTATTTGAGAAGCCAGTTGATGAGAAGTATCGGCATTTGAGGCCTTTATATGTTAAAGGATATGTTGATGGCAAGCCGATGACAAAAATGCTTGTTGATGGAGGAGCTGCAGTGAATTTGATGCCATACACTACATATCGGAAACTTGGTAAAGGCCCTGATGATTTGATCAAGACCGATATGATGCTCAAAGACTTTGGTGGGAATCCATCGCCGGCTCGAGGGCCATTAAATGTTGAATTGACGATTGGAAACAAGACATTGCCTACTACTTTCTTCGTCATCGACGGTAAAGGGTCTTATAGCTTGCTCCTGGGGCGTAATTGGATTCATGCTAGTTGTTGTGTGCCATCTACCATGCATCAATGCCTCATCCAGTGGCATGGAGATCATATTGAAATTGTTCAAGCCAATGAATCGTTCAGCGTTGCTATCGCCGATTTGACGGTTTGGGAATTTGAAGGAATAGAGTGGTTATCGGGCAGAGTCCGGGAAGGCAATTTTATCCAAGTGTCCGATGATGGTTTAAAGCTGATCCAAGCAGTCGGCTCTGAAAGTTCGTATTAATGGAAGAGTTTATTGAGGATGAGGGTAAACTCGGTCAAGGGTTTATGTCGGCCAATGAATTAGAGAGGGTACATATAGGTTTAGGAGATAGACCTCGGCCGACATATGTAAGTGCTAAATTGGATCCTGAGTTTAAACAAGAGTTAATAAAGTTGTTGAAAGAGTATCGTGATTGTTTTGCTTGGGAATACTATGAAATGCCAGGTTTAAGCCGATCTATTGTTGAACATCGGCTCCCGATCAAACCAGGGTATCGGCCTTTTAAACAAGCACCGAGACGATTTAGACCAGAATTAGATAAAGAAATAGAAGCCGAAATAACTCGGTTATATGAAGCTAAGTTTATTCAACCTTGCCGATACACTGAGTGGATATCTAATATCGTTCCTGTTTTCAAGAAAAATGGGAAATTGCGAGTTTGTGTGGATTTCAGGAATCTTAATAAGGCGACTCCGATGGACGGGTATCCGATGCCGATCGCCAATATGTTGGTCGATGCAGCCTCAGGACATAAGGTGATTAGTTTTATGGATGGTAATGCAGGATATAATCAAATCTTTATGGCAGAAGAAAATATTCCTAAGACTGCATTTCGATGTCCTGGTGCACTTGGATTGTATGAGTGGGTTGTCATGACCTTTGGTTTAAAAATGCTGGCGCTACATATCAAAGGGCTATGAATTATATATTTCACAAGTTGATCGGCAGGATTGTTGAAATTTACATTGATGATGTGGTGGTAAAGTCCGATGGATATAGACAACATTTGGCCGATTTACGAGAGACTCTTGAATGTACAAGAAAACATGGTTTGAAAATGAATCCTAACAAGTGCGCATTTGGAGTATCGGCTGGACAATTTTTGGGTTTCATGGTTCATGAAAAAGGTATTGAAGTCGGACAAAAGAGTATGAAGGCTATCAGAGATGCTAAGCCACCCACCGATAAGACGAGTCTTCAGTCGTTAATCGGTAAGATTAATTTTGTTAGGAGATTTATATCAAATTTATCTGAAAGAACTCGTCCTTTCTCTCCGCTGCTAAAATAGAAAGCCGATGAGGAATTCGTATGGGGAGAAGAGCAACATTGGGAATTCGATGAAATAAATAAGTATATGATGATGCTGCCAGTCTTGATTCCACCTCAGAGAGATAAGCTATTCCGATTGTATTTATCAACCGATGAGTTGTCAATCGGGTCTGTTCTCATACAAGAATTTGAAGGAAAGGAAAGGGTGGTTTATTATTTGAGTCGAAAGTTGATTGATGCGGAAACAAGGTATCTCCCATTTGAGAAATTATGTTTATGCTTATATATCTCCTGCACTAAGTTGAGATATTATTTATTATCTTCTGAGTGCACGGTTGTTTGCAAAACTGATATGGTCAAGTATATGTTGTCTATGCCGATGCTGAAAGGCAGAATCGGAAAGTGGATATTGGCATTATCGGAGTTTGATTTGAAATACGAATCGGCTAAAGCAGTAAAAGGACAAGTGATGGCTGATTTCGTAACGCAACACATCGGAGATGGAGTTAAAATGGTTGAGCCGATGCCTTGGATGATGTTCTTTGATGGGTCTTCATGTGGCCAAGGATGTGGCATCGGAATCGTGATTGTTTCGCCTCAGGGGGCAAATTTTGAATTCAGCTATCCGATGGATCCAAGTTTTACGAATAATCGAGTCGAGTATGAAGCATTGCTTAAGGGATTGAAGTTATTATTGGAAATCGGAGCTGAAGCTGTCGAGATTTTTGGAGACTCCCAATTGGTGATTTATCAATTAATCAGTAAATATGAGTGCAAGGATGATGTTTTGATTCATTACTTTGAAGAGTGTTGGTTATTATTGAAAGAATTTGTGATGGTAAATATAGAGCATATCCCAAAAGCTCAGAATCAAGAGGCTAATAATTTGGCACAAGCTGCTTCCGGTTATCGGCATTTTCATGAGATTATGATGATAGAGCCGGAAATCGAAGATTGAAGGTATGAAATCATAAATTATCTTAAGAATTCATCACAAAAGGTTTCTAGGAAATTGAGATTTATGGCTGTTAAATATGTATTGCTTGATAATCAATTATATGATAAGACCATTTACGATGTATTGCTCCGATGTTTGAGTAAGTAGGAATCCAAAGACATGATGGATGAAGTACATGAAGGAGTTTGTGGTGCGCATCAATCGGCTTATAAAATGAAGTGGGTGATCAGAAAGATGGGTTGTTTTTGGCCAACAATTTTAGAAGATTATTTTGAATATTATAAGGGTTGCCAAGAATACCAGAAATTTGGAAATGTACAAAAAGCGCCTGCGTCAGCCTTGAATCCGATCATTAAACCATGGCCTTTTCAAGGATGGGGAATTGATTTGATTAGACAAATTTATCCATCATCGAGCAAAGGACATAAATTCATATTGGTGGCAACTGATTATTTCACTAAGTGGGCCGAGGCGATTCCTTTAAAGATTGCTAATTTCAAGAATATGGTGGAATTTGTCAAGGAGCATATTATTCATCGGTTTGGTATTCCTCAGACTATCATGACCGATCAAGGAACCATGTTTATGTCCGATGAATTTCAAAGTATTGCTATCAGTATGGGTATTAAATTATTAAATTCTTCTCCTTATTATGCGCAAGCCAATGGTCAAGCAGAAACATCGAATAAAAGTATTATCAAAATTATCAAACAAAAGATTGATGAGCAACCAAAGTGATGGCACTTGACTTTGACCGAATCGTTATGGGCATATCGGATGGCATGCCATGGATCTACTAAGTTATCCCCATATCATTTGGTTTATGGACATGAAGCCGTTTTGCCTTGGGAGGTCAAAATCGGGTCAAGGCGGATATCAGAACAAGGAAACTTGACTGCTGGTGAGTATAAAAGTTTGATGAATTTTGAGTTGGATGATTTGGCTGAAACTCGTTTGAGAGCTCTAGAAAATATCGAGAATAATAAGGCACAAGTTGCTAGATATTATGATAAAAAGGTTAAGCCAAAAGAATTTCTCGAGGGGAATTGGTTTGGAAACTGATTTTGCCGATAGGGACTAAAAGTTTTAAGTTTGGAAAATGGTCACCTAATTGGGAAGGACCCTATCGTGTGAATCGGTGCGTTCCTGGAAATGCGTATATTTTGGAAACATTGGAAGGAGAAGAATTTTCGAAAGCGCTTAACAAAATATTTAAAGAAATATTACCCAAGTATTTGGGTCGATTCATAAAGCCGATATTCTATGCTATGTCGATTAAGATAGTCGATACGATACGTATCACCTTAAGGGCAAAAATATTTACAAACAAAAGTGTTCGTCGATGACCCCTGCCATTGGATCTGATCAAGTGTGTGTCGATGATCGGTGTCATCAGACCAGTTTAAGTACAACCAACAGTTTCAAATATTACAATATTTGCAGATCATCTCGATCGCGCACAAGCGAATATTGTCGATCTTTTGAATTTCTTCCAGATCTTCAACTTTGGAGCTGGGCACATTCTTGATATTTTTGTGGACTTGGCGGACCTCGTCCAAGCATTTCTCCAGGTTCTCCCGCGTCGATGCGATGGTTGATGGAAGTAGGCTGAGTTGTCCTTGGGTATCTGATATTTCCTTGCGTATTTCTTCGAGCCTTTTGATCAGTTTGGCTTCAATAGCTTGAAGTTCCTTGATTCGATTCTCCAATTGGTTTGGCCTGGCTTCCAAAGTCTTGATTTGGGCCTGCATCGTCTTCAATTCTTCCTTACCTTCATCACTTTTTTGGCCAAGTCCTGCTGAGCCAATCGCTCTGATATCCTTTGGCGGGCTGCAGATACTTGAGGCTGATGACATTCGATGAAGGCAGCGGGAATGATAGCACTCTCCATCTCCGATGGCAGTTGACATTTCAATTCTATGAAGATATGACGAATTGGTTCTACATCTTCTACAAGGATGGCGGTGCTTTTGTTCAGATGAGTCAGCATTTCTTGGAGTTTTGTTGCTGCAGAAGATTGAGCTGAGCTGATTTCTTCATCTCTGATTGCAGCGTCGAGGTCAAAAGATGCGAAACTTATTGCTAGGGAATCTTGTGCTTGAAATAAAATGTTAATAAACAAGCATTATTTATATAATAAATATTGACACAAGGAGTCGGTTGATACCAGTTTGAATTGTCCCTCACGAACGTAATCGGGAATTACTTGAGTTGGTGCAGGGATGTTCATGCTGGGTTGTTCTATTTGGAGTGTCTGAACCGGCTCAATCGGAGGTGCCACTGGTGGAGTTACGGTTGGTTGTTCAGGGATTACCTCCGATTGAGTACCTCCACTTGGATCCTCGGTGACGGGTTGTAGAATAGCAGGAATCTATGGTTGAATCAGTCAGATTAGGTGTGTTTATTTGAAGGTATAATAGATTGAATTAAATTTACCTGCTGAACCGATTCTGCTTGAATTTCTTGGACTGGGGCCAGTTGAGGATCAGGCAATATGATGTTTGTTTCCTGAAAAGAGGTTTTCATTGCTGACTTATTCTAAAAAATATGATGAGATAAACAGAATTGGATTGTTACCCTTACTGCATCAATAAGCATCTTAGCACCCTCAGCAGCCTTCTCTGCAGCTTCCTCAGCAGCCCGGGAGGTCGATTGGCCAAGAATTCTTCCCCTCGTGCCGATAGACTATATGAGAAGAATTAGTTACTTGGGTTTGGAGTTGAAGGAAAAAATCGGAGTTATGAAGGAATCATACTGGGGTATGAATTTTCTTTATTTTCTTGGCTTGGTGACTTTGATAGCAGGAGCTTTTCTTTTGGCCTTGCCATCCATGATGTCGGCCAGGGATGGTGCGGAGGAGCTGATTCTTGGATCTGGAGTTCTGACAACATATTGGATCGGTCTTTCACTATTGCTCACGGTGGGTGTATTTTCTTCAGTTGGCTGTTAGAGGAGTAAGATAAAGATTTCAAAGATTTATTTATGAAAGGAGACTAAATATAAGGAAGGATTTCTGATGAAGAAACTTACGGGGTTTTCCAATGCTTCACAATCAGAGTCGATAAGACTGCAGTAGGTGTTGGCAGGGAGTCTAAATAAGTGAGTTGATAATTCCCTCCACCAAAGCCTAAACAGTTTCGACTGGAAGCTGGAGCATAGCCATTCAGTTATTTCAAAATTGGCCTCGAGAGCTAGCGCCAGGACCCTGTCCATCTCCAGATTTGACGACACCAATTCTCTATGCTTGATTTTATCAGCGAAGTATAGGCCGATTGGAAGTTGACCAATCCTAGTTGACAAGCTGCTACCGATGAATTATAGAATTCATAAGAGCAAGTTTTCCAACCATGAATAATATTGCGGCCAGGAGTAATGAAAGATTTGAGAGCTGGCATGATTGAATCGAGCTCATTTTGGATGTTAAACAGTGGCAACTCATATTCGCGGTTGGGATCGGTGTAGGCAAAGAAGAGGAGGTGGTCCGATGCAATTCCATGATAGAAACTCTCGAAGAAGCTAGCCATGTTGTTGGTACTTAGCCTGGATCCAGGGCAGGCTAATGCCGCTTCCCCAAAAGACATCCATCGGCGAGTATCATCATCTTCTTCTTCTGTGTGGAAAGACGGGAATCGATTGTTCCTGAAATTGTAGTTTAATGCCAATCAGAACTGAGTGTTTAGCCAAAGCTGGATGAACCACCAAGGGCCTCTGATGTGTCCAACAGCTTGGCCTGCCAAGAGTCTGGCTGATGCTTGGTGCAGAAGGTGACAGACCGCTCCAAGGAGAAGGCGGCCGAGAGGAACAGATCCGCCGCGGGCCAACATCTCTGCGATCGGTTGCATATTTGTGGTAGCCTCGAGGGTCAATCCACAAAACACAAATTTTTCCAACCACATATTGAGGAAGGCCGCATGCTCTCTGTCTCCGACGGTGCCAGTTTTGCAGTGCTCAGCGACATAATTTTTCCAGCCTTTGGATCTGGTACCGACCAACTTGTGACTCAAATCACAGAGTAGCCTTTTTGGATTTGTGGCGGTGATGGTGTTGAGGCCTGTCAGCATGTGCACATACATCAGAGTTAGGGTCATTGTTCCATGACTGAAGAGGTAGGCATTCAGGGCATCGGACCAGAAGAGGGATGTAGAGACCAGCAAGTTCTCATCTTTGGACATATCGGCGAGAGAAAGAGTGATGCATTGACTGACGTCTTTTTCATCCCAGAAGGTGGATTTGACAGCACGAACTCTGAGTAACCATTTTATCCATCCTGAGACCATGCTTGGCCAAGATCGAACGTGGGAGACGGGGATGACTATATTGTTCTTAAGGTTCTACATTTGAAGGAAAATAGAATGATAAATGCAGATGCGGCAGCTTGCGGGTGATTCTTGGAATAAAATGCAGAAGTATTCGAGTATTTTTACCTCAGGGACTTGTATGCTGTCAGTCTTGTCATTTGGAGCCGCCATTGATGGAGATTGGATCTACAGTGAACAGTGGCCCGGACGAGAAAATTTGAGGAATCATCAAAAAGAATGCAGTAAAACCTAGATGCGTGATGAGAATGATGTGCGGGGGAGTTCCTTACCAGATTCGCAGTGAGAAGTTGAAGAAAGATTATCAAAGTTCGCCGTACGCGAAGCTTCAGAAGATGGCAATGGCGGAGCGTTCGTGCTTAATAGCAGATGCGAGCAGGGAGAGGAAGACGACGGTTCGGTCTGGTATTTATAGCGCATACAAGGGAAGGAACCGCCAGGGGACCGAGGTGCCGCACTCGCGCGAGAATTGAGGGTTGCAATAGTGTGGGGCACAGGTTTCTATAAACTGTTCACTACAGAGGTCATCATTGCTTGAAGAATTTTGGAACAAAATAATATTTTATCCCAAAATTGGGAGGCATATGTTGACACCAGATTTTGACTTGGCTAATATAAATGGAATATTGTGCATGCCAGAGCTAGGGCTGGAGGCCGAGTCCGATTTTGATTTGAAGATCTCCGATTCCGATCAGAAATGCTCCGATTGAGTTGTGATCGGATATGGCGGAAAGGAGGCCGGAGCGTGTATGACTTTGAAGAAAGGGGTGCATCTAGAAGCTTCTTCATGGCCTAATTGCACGGCAATTATAATACTTTTGGTAGTCGTAGATTAGTTTGCTTTAAATAAATTAGAGATATTATCGTAGTCGACAAGGATTAGCTAGATTTCCAGGGTATAAATATAAACCTTGCGCCATTATAAAGGACGTTCACACAACCATCAATACAAACACAACTTTTGGCCCTCGTGCCAACAACCTTTTTCATCGAGTTCTTCAGCAAGCAGGGCTGCATCATCTTGACTTCTGGTTTGTCTGTAAGTGCGACACCTATCGAATTATTTTAGGCTTTAGATTGAGGCGTATTGCCCTTCTTTGTCTATATAATTCACCAATTTATCGAGTTATTCTAAGCTTTAGATTGAAGCGTATCGCTCTTCTTCGTTTAGATCGCTCACCCTTTACCGTATCTTGTTAATTTTATCTTATCGGCTTACATCTACTAGAAAGATCTATTCAGTTTCATTGCAATTCAAGTCACATAATAGATCTATTCATATTGTTTATACAGCTGATTTAGATCTAATCATCAAGTTACAAATAAACCTGGTTTAAACGAGTTATTTGATATATATCAATCTATCAGAATAAATAAGTTAATCGGTGCCCTGCTAGCAACGCTGTCTCGAAACCAATCCAATTGTTAGTGACATGAGATCTAGTTTATTTATTACCTTTGGAAAGATGCATATTAAAGAACAAGTTTGAGTTAGGTTTATCTTCGGTTCGGATTCTATAGTCGATGGTTTGTTTTACTACATGTTATACCTTCACGAATCGGACTCAAGGCCGATGGTTTATGCTCGCAAATCGGACTCCTTCTTATGTTGATCCGATTGCTGCAATGAATCGGGGCTTTGGCCGATGAGTTCCTCGTTGTTTACTGATTAAACTTTACCTTGTCAATTTTAGGTCAAATTGACTGGCATGCCACGAACCTCAAGATTTTGGACCTGCACTAAAGTTCAAGCAAATCTTCCAGGCCACAGTGTTAATTTCTGAGAGTCAACGCCTGACTTTTTGGACGTCAACAGGCATCCTCATCGAAATTCATCTCTTTCATCACCCAATATGCCTTGTGTTCTAGCTCCACCCGCAAATGACATATTTTTTCATAAACGAATTGATAGGGTGTCATACCTATTGGCGTCTTATGTGCGGTCCGATAAGCCCATAGTGCATCACCTAACTTCTTCGACCAATCTTTTCCTCCTTTATTCACGGTCTTCTTTAGAATATCCTTTACTGCTTGTTCGAAGTCTCCGCTTGCCCATTTGTTTGAGGATGATATGCTGTAGATACCCTATGTTCGATCCCCAACTTGGCCAAACATTCGTGAAAATCCTTGCCCGTGAAATGTGTTCCTCCATCGCTTATCAAAATTCTCGAGATACCATAACGAGGGAATATCACCGACTTAATCATATGTATAGATTCTTCGGTCGATGCCTTACGACATGGAATCGCTTCAACCCACTTTGATACGTAGTCAACCATCACCAATATGTGCTAATACCCATGTGAGTTAAAGAATGGTCCCATGAAGTCGATTCCCCATACATCAAATAGATCAATTTGTAAATTGTAGTTCAACGGCATGGCATTCCTTTGTGAGATGTTTCCCATCCTTTGACATTCCAAGCAAGTTGCAACAAATCTCTTTGCGTCTTCATGCATCTTTGGCCAATAAAATCCACATGACCATACCTTAGCATGAGTTCTATAATGTCCATAGTGTCCTCCATATTCCGATGAGTGACACTTCCTTAAGATTTCTTCTCTTTCTTCCCTTGGAATACACCTTAGAACTCCATCTTCTCCATGTCTATATAAGTATGGTGCATCCCAATAATATTTCTTCTTCTCGGAGATAACCTTTCGCTTCGCATTTTTATCCAAATGATCTAAAGGCATTCCTCTTATCATCCTTATGATGTCTTCCATCCATCCATCCATCCCTATCAAGTATTCTATAGAGATGGTCATCTCTCATTTTATCTTCAATAGGCTTCATTCCATCATCTCCTTGATTCACCCTTGATAGGTGGTCGGCTACCACATTCTCCGACCCTTTCTTGTCTCGAATCTCCATGCCAAATTCTTGTAATAATAAAATCCATCGAATCAAATGTGGCTTCGCATCTTCCTTCAACAAAAGGTATTTAATCGCCGCATGGTCGGTGTACACAATCACCTTTGAGTACGCTATGTAAGATCTTTATTTTTCAAAATCGAATACCACGGCAAGCAATTCCTTCTCCGTTGTTGCATAATTAACTTGAGCTTCATCAAGAGTCTTGCTTGTATAGTAAATAGCATATACCTTCCCTTCTTTTCTTTGTCCACGAATGGCTCCAATGGCGTAGTCACTCGCATCTCACATAATTTCAAAGGGTTGACTCCAATCCGGAGGTTGAATGATAGGGGCACTCACGAGTGATTGCTTCAATGTTCTAAAGGCATGCAAACACTTTTCATCAAAGTTGAACTCTACATCTTTTTGAAGAAGTTGTGTCAACGGTTTAGTGATCTTCAAGAAATCCTTTATAAATCTTCTATAAAATCCGGCATGACCAAGGAAACTCCTTAGAGACTTGATATCCGTAGGTGGTGGAAATTTTTCCACAGTTTCTATCTTTGCTTTATCCACTTCAATCCCTCTTTCGGAAATGACATGCCCAAGAACTATTCCTTGCCTCACCATGAAGTGACACTTCTCCCAATTAAGCACAAGGTCGACTTCTCCACATCACTTGAGAACTTTATCTAAATTTGATAAGCAATTTTCGAAGCTCGTACCATGCATCGAGAAATCATTCATGAATACCTCTATAATTTCTTCAATAAAATCTGAGAATATAGCCATCATGCATCTTTGAAAAGAAGCAGGTGCATTGCATAATCCGAAAGGCATTCTTCTATACGCAAAAGTACCATATGGACAAGTGAACATGGTCTTGTGTTGATCATTCAGATGAATAGGTATTTGGAAGAATCCCGAGAATCCATCAAGGTAACAAAAATGTGAATGCTTTGCTAACCTCTCAAGCATCTCGTCGATGAATGATAGTGGAAAGTGATCCTTCCTTGTAGCCTTATTCAATTTCTGATAATCTATGCACATCCTCTAACCCGTGACGGTCCTTTATGGTATCAATTGATCCTTCTCATTTTTCACCACCGTAAGTCCTCCTTTCTTCGGTACACAATGCACGGGGCTCACCCATTCACTATGTGGTACGAGATATATGATTCTGGCATTCAACAATTTGATGACTTTCTTCTTAACCACATCATGCATAGCATGGCTCAACCTCCTTTGATGCTCCACAACGGGTTTGTGTTCAAGTTGTATGCGATGAGTACAAAAGGCAGGACTTATACCTTTCAAGTCAATAATAGTGTACCCAATCACCTTCTTGTGCTTCCTCAATAATTTTAGCAACTTGTCCGTCTCCTCCGGGTTTAGTTCATCGCTTACGATCACCGGAAATGTCTTGTTGTCCCCCAAAAATTCATATTTCAGCCCCTTGGGTAATGGTTTCAATTCAACATCGGGTGCTTCCGGGTCCTCTTGATGCAAATCTCCGATATCTTCGTATTTCTTCTCTTCCAAGATCCCGTGTTGTGCTTTCAATCCTTCAGTCGCTTCCTTTCGTTCTTTATCATGATCATCATTAATGCTTCCATTCTCCATTGCTCGTTGGAGAGGGTCCCTGAAAGAATCAACAAAGCGAAGGCTCTCTACCTCTTCGTTATCAAGAGGTAGAGGTAAGGCAACATGCGAAGCGGATAGGAAGTCATAAGTGTATTTAGTTTTATCTAATTCAATCATGACTTTACCCTTTTTGGCATCAAGAACCGCATTAACCAACTTAAGAAAAGGCCTACCAAGAATTATATCATCATGTTCATCATGGCAAGCATCAAGCACGAAAAAGTCGGTTGGAATAATTTTATCCAACATAGCAACATCTAGATCTCTAAGAGTGTCCAAAGGTTTTGTTGTTCTACCATCTCCCATAATTAATTTAGTAGATGTAGGAGCAAGATTCAAGTTTTACTATAAAGCTCATCATAAATCTTTGAAGACATGACACTTACTCGGGCTCCAATGTCGCATAAAGCTTTGCAAAATAATTCTCCATTGATCGTGCAACTTATGTGAGGTGTAGGTAAAGGGGTACCTTCATCATGATTTGCTTGTATGGCATACACCTCGGCTAGGTGCACAAATGGAGATGCCTCCGGTTTGACTCCCATGATTTTCTTCACTTCAGCGACATGATTGGGGTCTATTTCTTTATCTTCATCAAAAAGCTTCCGAATAATTTCTCCGGCCGATCCCTTGTCCAATATGTAGCCCATATGTTTATTCGGTGGGAAATCCGACTCTATGGCTTTCATAGACTTCTTTTGATTTGGGTGACGTCTTCCTTTGTCGAACATTTTACCAAAGTCAATTGGGATCCAATCCATTTGCTCGAATTCTTTTAGCGAGTTTACGTTTGCTAAATTTCTCCCAATTTCCACCTCCGACTTGCTCTTACTTAGGTCACGGACCGGGGCTTCTTCCTCGTGGGTTGCTCTTGTAGCTTTTAAACGTTTCGGTTGTTCTTCCTTTGCTTCCGAGGTCTCTTTTCTGAAAATTCTAGCAAGCACCCCCATGCGAGGTTCTTGCTCTATGTCTCCCGAAAGGTGATTTTCCCAATCTCTTCGCATGGCTGCCCCCTTGCTTATTTTTTGTAGAATTTGGGCAGCTTCCATGAGTGTTTTCTCCATGAGATCCCCTCCTGCGCACATTTGTACGAATTCCATGCATTTGGGGGTTAGGGAAAAATAGAAAGTATGCAAGAGTACATCACCGGAGAATCCTAGCTTCGGTCCTTGTTCAATCAATCCATTGAATCTATCCCAAGCTTGATCTATTCCTTCGTCTTCTCCTTGCGTAAAATTGATCACTTGCCTTCGAATGTGTTGGATTTTGGATATCGGAAAGAACCGTCCACAAAATTTCTTCATTAACTCATTCCAATTTCCTTTCACCTCGAAGGATGCAAGCGCGTACCATCTTTTTGCTTCATCTACAAGTGAGTATGGGAAAAGATTCCATCTAAACCAAGCTAAAGGAACTCCATCTTGTTGTACCGTATTGCATAGCATCATGAACCACTTGATGTGTCTATATGGATTGTCCATCTCCACCCCTCTAAATGGATTTGCAGCCGCCATCTTGATGATTTGAGGCTTGATCTCGTACTCGGTGGCTTCAAGTGTCGAATCTGATTTTTGCATGTCGAAGTCCTCCGATTGCGGGCTTGCATAATCCCTTAGTGATTTTTCTCCTTCCTCCATGGGTTGAATGACAAGAGCCATCTAGACAACAAAAACAAAAACAAAAACAAAGATTTTTCTAGAGAAAAGGTTAGGTGTTAGTAACCAACAAAATTAATACAAAGTTAAACGTAGCAATCTAGCTTGTTCCCCGGCAACGGCGCCAGAAAAGCTTGTTGACGGCCCTTAGGCACGCCAATTACAAACCGCAAGCGCATGGATTGGTTGCAGCTTTTCCCTTAGAGTATTCCCTCATGGTTTATCAATCCACGGAACAAGGGATTTCTACGCTTAACTAAGCACTAATAATGTTAGCAAGAGTGTTCTTTGATTGAATGATGATGTATGAAATAAGAACAATCTAACCTAATCAATGTTATGAGCAGTAGAGAGGAGTACACAAGGTATGGAAGCATTTGCCCATAGGGTCTAGGATCACTATGAGATATAATCGCCAAGCAAGATAAACCGATCTAATCTATCAATGGTAAAGATATGAACCAAACTCAACAGTTTCCCTACCGCATACTGTCACTACACGAGGGTACTCACCTATCAAGCTATAGGAACATGAAACATTGATGTGATCTAAGCATGAAAGGCTACAAGAGATATGCACACCCATGGTGATGTTAGCCAACTATTAAGATGAAAAGCACTATCAGCTAAGAACATGATAGATTGATCTCACAAAAGGATTTGGCAATTACAAATCAAGATCTCCTTACAACCCCATGGACAAACATGGACTTTACCCCATGAAGCTAGGCATGACGTCGGGATTCATGGTGTGGAAGCCTCCAGTGAGGATGGACTCCTCGCTATCCTCCAACTTGAGACGGCGCCCGGACGACGGCTGGGACCTCCGGCGACATCTCCTCCTTGTGTTTCTCTCCAATGGTGACTTTAGATCTCCTCTTCAATGATCATCATGAGGGCATCCTCGGGAGTGTTTATATAGGCCTCTGGTAAATGACGGCGGAGGGAACCCTTAGGGTTTGCCTTTACTTTGTGCTGAAGAAAGGAGAGCGCGAGCGGGCCCCAGAATGGGCTAGGCCGGCCGGCCCAGAGCCTCCAGGCCAGCCGGCCTAGGCTCCTTCTGGCTCGTCTCATCTCCATCTTTCACGTGCTGGCCCTCCTCCTCAATTCTTATCCATGTAGGTGCTTTGGTCCATGTCAAACTCCGCCAAATATGTCGTATTTCCTATGAAATCACAACATGCTCCAAAATAAAAGACATATTCAAAAATGGGGTTATTTTAGGTGCCAAATGGCGGGTTAGTATAAGAATTAGTCCAAAACTAATGCCAAATCAGCCCTAAAAGTGTACCAATAATGACTGTCAACAATAACACCATGAAGTGCCTCTTCTAGTGTCCTCTCCCCGTCACCTCCAGGAATGTCAAGCTCGAGTGATTCGTACCCGGCCAAGACCTGCTCCACCCCAACTCTAGCATAGCCAGCAGGTATTTGCCCTCCATGGTAGAGATCTCCTTCGTTACTCGGCAAAGCACTACCTTACACCACCTTGAACGTTAAGTTCCTGAATGGACTGTGCAGCTCATAGGTTGTTCGCATGTTTATATCGTTCACGTGGTAGCATTGGATTTGAGCATCATTTGTGATGTCAGTGGACACGCAACTGCTCTGATGCTACTGGGTAGGGCTAATCGCGTCCACTGGAGCGCCGATGGATCCACAACATTGCTGTTGAGTGCTAAGTGCTATCTCCAGTTACCATTGAACCTCCCCTGTTCTTTGTACGTTCTGCAGTATCCTTTCCTCAAGTTGCTGCATCTTCTCTAACTCCTCTTTTTTCTTCTGCTACGACTTCTGTAAGACTTAATGCAGTCGGCAAACCCATACTTCCACGGAATCTGTCGTTTGCCGCGTGTCTATCCAGGATGCTCGGGATTCTGTAGAGCAAACGTAAGCTCATCCTTTTCTCTATTAGGGTGGAACGCTCCATGCTCAACTGCATCCATGGCCTGCATAAGTCTCTGTGCTGCTTCTTGTATCTGATGGCCAAAGATGCATTCCCCGGTATCCACGGCCAATGTTTTGCCATGGGCATAATACCAATTTCGTGCACGCTCGGACCAATTTTCTGTCTGCGGTGTGATACCTCTATCACGTAGATCTTGTTCCATCTTGTCCCATTTCGGAATTGCTGCAGCGTAGCCACCTTAGCCGAGATGCTGATGGTATTCTTTCTGTGCGGCATTAGTTTTGTTCGTCTCCGTAAGCTTCTTTCCAAGATACGATAACTTGTATTGTACAAATGCAGCCCAGTGGGGTCTTAGCTTCTCATATGTTCCAGTGAAAGTTGGCGTTAGATTTTTCTCGACATATTTTTTGTAGAGTTTTTTTCTTAAAGCTCTAAAATTGTTCTGCCATCTTCAATAGCGCTCAAGCTTTCACTCTATCCTCAGTTCCTGCTGGCACTGTGAAATGTTCTTGTAGCTGCTGCTAGAGCATATCTTTCTCTCTTTGAGGGACAATGTTTGTATCCCCGTGTTTCAGAGGTTTCCATCTTGGAATGCTAATTGGGATGTATCTGATAAGAACCCCGAATTGATTTGTCATCTTCCTTGAAACGTCAGCTGGGGCAATTGATTTGCCTGTATCGTCCACTTGTGTGACAATATATCGACCCTCCAACTTTTTTGTCGGTCCTCTTTTCCCCAAACTCAACATCGTTGCAGAGGGCTAAAAGTTAAGAGAGGATATGTATTATTAATATATTTACCTCTTAAAACATTGTGAGATTATTACTAAATATGCTAATGTATATATACCTTGTCACCATTGGTGCCTTGGCCATCATCACCATCTGGCTGATCAATTCCCTCACCAGACATGTTGAGGTACTGATCAGTGTTGCTGCCATCATCAGCTTCAGGGACATGATCAGCACCACTGCCTTCAGCAATCATATCCCTTAGGAGGTTGCTGTTTCCTCTTCGTTAAGTCCCGAATCCATCGAATATCTAAAAATTGATATAAACTAATATAAAAAATGAGATAATTGATATAAACTAATATCCAGAGATAATTGATCTCACAATTGATATATACTATTTTCTAAAACGAAATTTACAAAATGATATGTTATGACTAAACTAATGTCAAAATTATAATATCACTAGAAAAAAGATACTAGATATCACAATTATATAATACATACATAGCGCACTATGACACCAAATTGATATATCCAAAAATTGATCTCACAATTATAGTATATACTAAACTAAGTTTAATTTGATCTCCCATTTAGAAAATGACATATAAATGACATTTAGAATCTTACGACCCTAAAGGTCGGGCACCGACACCTTTAGTCCCAGTTCGTGGCTTGAACTGGGACTAAAACCCGCTTTTAATCCCGGTAGGAGGCTCCAACCGGGACTAAAAGCCCCTTTAGTTATTTTTCAATTTGTTTTTTATTTTAATTTGTTTTTTACTAAAAAATATATTTCAATTAGTTTTTTCATTTACTATATGTGATACTAATATGATTGATGTTATGATTGTTATTATTCATTGGCCAAAAAAATATATATTTCAATTAGTTTTTTAGTTCATTTACTAGTTGTGCTAATATGAAGATGTGGGTTGAGAACAATTTGAATACAACTCCATCATATAAGCATAACTTAATAGTAGAAGACTACATGCTCAATATCTTACATAATGGTTCTAACAATACATTAAACATCACGATCTAGAACGGCTATAGTCTTCATTTTCACGAATGTGCCTTGCTTATGATCACTACGTGTGTAAGGAGCATCTTCTTTAGCTAATAGAATGCTTGGGTCAACATTCACGGCGAATGGAGGAATCTCGTCAAACTTATGATAATCTTCCGACATGTCTATTTTGCCCTCAATGCCGACAATATTTCTTTTTCCGGAAAGAACTATGTGTCGCCTCAGCTCATTATTTGACTTGTCTATTTGCCTCTTTGGTTTACTAGACATGTCCTTCACATAGAAAACCTGAGCCACATCCTTGGCTAGGATGAATGGTTCGTCTCTGTAACCAAGATTATTGAGGTCCACTGTTGTTATTCCATAATTGTCTTTTGACACCCCTCCTCCGTTGAGCTTCATCCATTTGCACCGAAATAGTGGCACTTTCAATAACAAACCATAGTCCAGTTCCCATATCTCCTCTATGTAACCATAATATGTGTCCCTGTTACCATCGCTATCTAGGGCATCTACACGGACGCCACTATTTTGGTTGGTGCTCTTTTTATCTTGGGATACTATGTAGTATGTATTCCCATTAATCTCGTACCCTTGGAAGAATGATGATGAAAATACCAACTCGAAGCTCACCAGGCATTGGGCCACATCAACCTGCAACTTCAGTAGATTGTCTAGATCGATTACCTTCTGAGAAATTGCGTTGAGGAATGCACATAGCTTTACGATCGCTAATCGTAGATTCTCTGGCAGAACTCCCCTCAATGCCACTGGAAGCAACTGTGTCATGAGCACGTGGCAGTCGTGAGACTTCATGTTTGTGAATTTCTTCTCTGGCATATTTATTATTCCCTTAATGTTCGAAGAGTATCCAGAGGGCACCTTGATACTATTGAGGCATTCGAACATGCTTTCCTTTTCTTCTTTGCTCAAGTAATTTCGCCCATTGTCCCTCGCTTCTTTTGTCTTACCATAGGTGCCTAGAACATGTCATTCTTCCATATGTTGCAGATCCTGGCGTGATTCTAGTGTATATTTTGTCTTACCATAGGTGCCTAGAAAGGCTATCAAGTTGACGCAAAGATTCTTCGTCAGGTGCATGACGTCAATTGCATTGCGGACCTCTAAGACTTCCCAATATGGTAGCTCCCAAAATATACACATCTTCTTAAACATGGGTGCCATACCGTTACTATCATTTGGAACAACAACGCTACCTGGCCCCTTTCCAAAAACAACTTTTAGATCTTTTACCATAGCAAATACGTACTTTCCATCATGATGCATAGGCTTGGGATGACGATCTGGCTCCCCTTTGAAATGCTTCCCTTTCTTTCTTAGCAGATGATTGAGAGGAAGCCATCGACGATGGCCCATGTACATAACCTTGCGACAATGTTTCAAATAAACGCTTTCAGTATTATCTAAACAATGTGTGCATGCCCTATATCCCTTGTTTGTCTATCACGATAGGTTACTAAGAGCCGGCCAGTCATTGATGGTTACAAACAGCAATGCTCATAGGTCAAATTCCTCTTGTTTGTGCTCATCCAACATACATACACCGTTTTCGCCCCACAGCTGTAAAAGTTCCTCAACTAATGGCCTGAGATACACGTCAATGTCGTTGCCAGGTTGCTTTGGGCCTTGTATAAGCACAGGCATCATCATGAATTTCCACTTCATGCAGAGCCATGGGGGAAGATTGTACATACACAAAATCATGGGCCAAGTGCCATGGCTACTGCTCATTTCACCAAAAGGATTCATGCCATCCATACTCAAAGCAGGTCTTATGTTCCTTGGATCTTCTGCAAAAGTCTTTGAATATTCGGTCGACTTTTCTCCACTGGGATCCATCGGCAGGGTGCCTCAACTTTGAGTCTCGCTTGCGCTCTTCTTTGTGTCGTCGCAACATCCAAGCATGCTCTTTGTTTCTGAAAAAATGCCTCAAGCATGGTATTATAGGGGAATACCACATGACCTTGGCAGGAACTCTCTTTTTGATAGGATCTCCCTCGACATCACCAGGGTTGTCTTTTCTGATCTTGTACAGCAAGGTGCCACAAACCAGACACGCGTCCATTTTCTCGTACTCGAAACCACGATACAGGATGCAGTCATTCGGACATGCGTGTATCTTCTGCACCTCCAACCCCAGCGGGCAAACGAGCTTTTTTGCTTCATATGTTGTCGAGGGCAATTCGTTATCCCTAGGAAGCATCTTCTTCATGATTTTTAGTAACTCACCAAAGCCCTTGTCCGATACACCATTTTTGGCCTTCCATTGCAGCAAATCCAATGTGCTCCCGAGTTTTTTGAGTCCCTCTTCACAACCCGGGTACAAAGGTTTGCGATGGTCCTCTAACATGCGCTGGAACTTCAACCTCTCCTTCTCAGTTTCGCTTGTATCCTTTGCATTTTGCAACATCTGACCAAGATCATCTGCAGGCGCATCTTCTCCATCCTCTTCCTCAGCATCACCCATTGTAGTATAAGCAAAGGCACGATATTCAGCAAATCTGATAATGTTGTCGTCAATCTCATCTTTACCGTCTTCCATTATAACACCTCTTTCTCCATGGCTAATCCAACAACTGTAGCCAGGCATGAAACCGTGTCTAATCAAGTGGCTGTGAATGACCTTTCTTGAACTGTGCTCCTTCAGGTTCTTGCAGACCCCGCAGGGGCAACTCATGAATCCGTTTTTCTTGTTTTGCTCTGCCACATCTAGAAAATGATGCATGCCTTGAAAGAAGTCACCTGAACTTATGTCGGCATTATACATCCATTGCAGGTCCATCTTCAACTTTAGGCAATTTTTTATAACTAGTACAAATAGTAAGTTTTTTTGCAATAAATAAAAATTACCATCCTAATTCACTAAACAATAAATGAAAACAAAAAAAATTCGTGAAGCTCTATTTAAAATAAATAAGGCACAAAATTATAATCACTAAAAAATTATAATCAAAGTGAATAAATAACTAACAAATTATAATCAAAGTGAATAAAATTATAATCACTAATAAATAAATTAAGTTATAAAATTATAATCACTAACAAATTATTCGTATAATCAAAATGAATAAATAACTAAGGTCTATATACAAATTATAATCACTAACATTTAATAAGAAACATCATCAACTAAGAAATATCTATTCATGTAAACTACCAAGAAATGAATTATACAATACACTATTCTCTAATTAATTAGGATAAATAACTAAATTATAAATATGTATTAAAAAATAAAACTAAAATAAAAAACTAAATACTAAACAAGAATTTCTCTGTGTAACAACTAAACATACTAGTGCAAACTACTAACAAATCAATATCTCAATTGTGCTAAAAAACAAAACTCACCCATCTCTCCATTCCACTAAAACTCATATTTCTCTATGTATAAAGGATGAAACAAGAAATACTAACCGTGAAAGATGAGAGGATGAAGATATGCTCCTTTTAGACCACTTGGAGGAGCTAAATCTTTAAAATCTGAGAAAAAAATAGGCATGACCTCCCCTAGCTCTGACCGGAGCCACCAGCCGGGACTAAAGGGCGCGCCCCCATTTAGTCCCGGCTGGTGGCTCCAGTCGGGGCTAAAAGCCTCCCTTTAGTCCCGGTTGGAGCCACCAACCGGGACTAAAGNTAAAAAGAACTAAAACTAAATACTAAGCAAGAATTTCTCTGTGTAACAACTAAACATACTAGTGCAAACTACTAACAAATCATTATCTCAATTGTGCTAAAAAAACAAAACTCACCCATCTATCCATTTCACTAAAACTCATATTTCTCTATGTATAAAGGATGAAACAAGAAATACTAACCGTGAAAGGTGAGAGGATGAAGATATGCTCCTTTTAGACCACTTGGAGGAGCTAAATCTTTAAAATCTGAGAAAAAAATAGGCATGACCTCCCCTAGCTCTGACCGGAGCCACCAGCCGGGACTAAAGGGCGCGCCCCCATTTAGTCCCGGCTGGTGGCTCCAGTCGGGGCTAAAAGCCTCCCTTTAGTCCCGGTTGGAGCCACCAACCGGGACTAAAGCCCCCCCCCCCCCCCCCCTTAGACCCGGGACTAATGCTCTCTTTAGTCTCGGGTCCAATTGGTACCAGGACTAAAGGTCCCGAACCAAAGGTGGTTTTTCTAGTAGTGTCTCTCCACCGAGGATGGCTCAGGCACCTCTGCATGAGCTCGTGCTACTTAGGTAGAGATGGAGAGAGAGGTCTAGGTGGAGAGCATCTACCTGAAATGTGGGCCACTGCCTATCGTCATCTATGTCCGCCACCATATGTCAAAAATCGCTTTTAAAATTGCTTTAGGGAGTTATTTAAATGATATCATATACTTGAGGAGGTTAAATATCTGATTTTGTAGTTCAAGGGGTGAAGTATTCCATATTCGGTAGTTTGGGGGTTTTTAAACGGTATTGTATAGTTGAGAGGGTTAAACATCGGTTTTATAGTTTGGATGGTGATGCATTCCACCTTCCATAGGTCGGGGAGTTATGTAGACTTTTTTCATGCTAGTTGGGGGCCCCTGCTTCCAACTCAGTTTTCTATTTCCAAATCAACTCTGCCATGGCTCCACAGATGTTAGAGAGAGCAGAGGTCTCTCATTCCTCATTTGACACAGATCAGAAGTGCCCACTGCAAAACACGTTAGGTCGTTAGGAGCTTAGAGGCCAAAGAGAAACCGATCAGAAGACATGAATGAGTAAAGTGAAAGTGGCCATGCAAATGATGGACCATGCAAATGGGCCAAAAAGCATTGGTCTCAGTTGTGAGGACAGTACTCTCATCCCTTCCTCATCTAGTTGGTAGCTAGTTTTTTCACGAGATCATCACTAGTGGTGGCTAGCATTGGGCTTGCCCTAAGATGAAGTTTATAGATTTTTCTGGCTTCTCACTAGCATAGGCGGATATGGGCCTAGGGCCACTAAGGTTGTGGCCCTAGGTATGGCCCAAAAAACACTTTGTAGTCTCTTTTTATGGAAAAAGTCCATTTTATGTCCCTCAAGTATGCACAAAATCTACCTTTCCTCCATAAACTCCAAAACCGGGTAACTCACCTCCCTCAACTTTCAAAACTGTTCACTTTACCTACCTGTCCTAGTTATAAGCAGTTTTCATTGACAGTTTTGTCTTTTTTAATTAAAAATAAATCTAGTAAATACCTAATGAGGTTATTAAGCCACGAAAAATATCCCTAAGCTTCTAAAAATTCTGACAAATATCCAAGAAATGGTTGGGACACAATAAACCTAAATAAAATATTTAAATGTAGTGAAAATATCAATAGAATCTTCTAAAATTTAGAATTAGCTCTAGCAAAATGGAAATTGTGAAAATAAAATAATATTAAAATATTCTTATCGATGTCTAATTGCATCTTGAATACCTTCTGCAATAAAAACATGAGATGAAGCTAACATGAATACATTTAGCATAAATGCATTCAATGTTAATATATGTTACATTTAAGATGGTTACATCTCATATTTATATTATGAAAGGTTCCTAAATTTTATGACATAAATTAGAATATTGTGCTAGTTTTCATTTTTTTGGATATTTTCTTTTTTTGGAAGATTAGATACACACACACACACACACAAGATCTAAATATGTTATTTGCGTTTATCATGTCTCAATTTATCTCTATGATTTTTTCACAGAATTTCTAGAAACTTATGAATATTTTTTGTGGTTTAATAACCTCGTTAGGTATTTACTAGATTTACTTTTAATTGAAAAAGACCATACCGCTTTTGAAAACCGTTTATAGCCGGGCATGGAGGTTAAGTGAACGGTTATGAAAGTTGAGAGAGGTGGATTACCCGGTTTTGAAGTTTAGAGAGGAATGCTAGACTTTTGAAATAGTTGAGAGAGGTAAAATGGACTTTTTCCTCTTTTTTTCCATGATCCAGCAACAAATTTCATGGAGTGGTCCTTGTCCTCAGTCGGTCCAACCTCCACTCACGGCCCACTGGCCCAGCAGCTCGCGCTACTGTCCGTCGAAATTGGCTTGCTTTCCCTAACTCGCGTCCTGATCCTCTCCTCCGTCCAGCTCTTGTCTCGCCCTCTGCCTGCCCCTGGCTCGCCTCCTCGCTCCTCTCTCATCAACACTACCGGCGTGCCAGCGGCCACGCATTGCGGGCAGCGTCGCGGCGGCCACCCCCTGCTGATTGGATCCCAGATCGAAGGGTCAAGAGCCAAGGCAAGGCCAGACTGCCCATTGCTTCAAAAATTCATGTTAAATTGAAACGAACTGGGCTAAGACTTATGTCCCTGTTTCTGTTTTGCAGTGATCAAGGTTGTCGAAAAGACAGTGAAATAATTTTGTTAAAAAAAAACAGGAGAACATCATCTGCTACAACGAATGCAGCTTCAGCAGGCTCGTTATGTTTGCCTTCTGGTAAATTGTATAAATACACACAACGTTCGGCCATCCAGTAAATTCAAATTGTCAACATAAAAATCTATTTCCTACACAGTAGACAGTAGTAGACAAATTCCCATTGAGCCCAGGATAGATTAAACTGAAAGGATTAATCTTGGTTGCAACAATCTAACAAAGCTTAAATTATGATATACTTAGCTTCAGAAGGAATGCCCATGAAAATGGTTAGTAAAGGTTCCTCAGAAGTACAGATGTATGAATACCCACGACTGATCGCATTTTCTAACAATCAGACAAAGAAACTTGTTTCGGCATCCTTAGGCCAACCACTGACTTTGTACAGTTGCACCAGCACTTTGCTGATATTCCCTAACTAGTCTAAAACTTCGCTGAAAGTGAACCAGTTATTGAGCTAGAAAAGATATGCAGTCTGATTTCAACTGAAGATCTCCACATGACGTCAAAACTGTCGAAAGCACAAAGTCATCAACATCATACCCTTTTTGCTGCATTAGGTACATGTATTTTAAAGCCTCTTCACTGAGCCCATTCTGGGTAAATCCTGTAATCATCACCTTCCACGTTACTAAGTTGTGCTCTGGCATCGCATCAAAGACTCTTCGAGCTTCATCAACTTTCCCACACCGCATATACATATCGATCAGTGAGCATCCCACAAAAACATTTGAGAAAGCTGGGGTCTTGTTAACAACACCATGGATCCTCCTTCCATCTTGCAAAGCCTCCAATCTGGCACAGGCTTTCAAAGCTGAGGAATAAGTGTAAGTATTTGGTGTCACACCATCCCCTAACATGTCATCTAATGACTTAAGTGCTTCAACGTTGTAGCCAAGATTGTTGTAGCCTGAAATCATGGCTGTCCATGCAACAGCATCACGGTCAGGCATTGCCTCTAGAACTCTTGCAGCATAAGTATGCTCCCCACATTTGGAGTAGAACCAAACAAGTGTGCTCCCAATTTGAAGATTCCCTTCCATAGAGTTCTTTATTACATGTGCATGGAGTTCCTTTCCAAGATAAATTGACTGCATAGAACCACAAGCACTAAGGAGACCAACAATAGTGAGGTTGTTAACAAATACTCTGCGCATCTTCATCTTTTGGAACAACAGGACAGCTTCTTCACCATAGCCACTCTGCGCATATCCAGAGATCATTGAAGTCCATGTAATTGTGTTTCTTCTAGGCATCTTATCAAACACTGCCTGGGCATCAAATACCTCACCACATCTGGCATACATAGTGACAAGAGCACTGCCAACATGGATATCATATTTGTAGAGCTTCTTCACAACAGCACCGTGCAACTGCTTCCCAAATCTTAGAGCCTTCTCCTCTGCACAAGCCTTGAGGATGCTGCACACAGTGAACTCATTGGGGCGAAATCCCTCGGCCACCATCGTTGGGAACATCTGAAGAGCTTTGTCACCATGCCCATGCTGCACATAAGCCGTGATCATTGTTGTCCATGAGACAACATCACGGGAGGCCATCCTATCAAACACAACCGAAGCAGCGGCAACATCTCCACACTGAGAATAGAAGTGCGCGACCGCGCTGTCCACTATCACACTGCTCCACCCACCCTTCACAACACAACAGTGCACCTGTCGCCCCAGCTTAGCATCACCCCGCTCCCCACAAGATTTCAACAGGCAAACAAAAGTCATGCTGTTACCTTGCATTTCGGTGCCCAGCATATCCAAGAACAGCCTCACAACCTCACTGTGGTGGCCAAGCTTCTGATACCCATTCATCATCGCCGTCCATGACACGAGGCTCCTCTCGGGCATTTCGTCGAACACCTTCCTCGCATCTGCAACCTCGTCGAACCTCACATAAGCACTGATCAAATTGTTGGATACGAACACCAGATTGTTGGACACGAACACCTCCAGGCTGCCGAGCGAACGCAGGGCAACCGCGTGCGCTCTCCGGACGCTGGACGCGCTCCGGCAGGAACGCAGCCAGAACGCGACCGCCTCAGCGTCCGGCGGCGACGGCGCCGCCGAGCCCGGCAAATCCCCTCCCTGTTCCTCATACGCAGAGTCCCCGTGGGTGCGCAAAGATTGGTCCTTGGACTTGAAAGCTTGCGCCCTGACGCGGTGGAACTTGCTCTTCTTGCTCCTCCCCTGCTTGCCGGAGCTGAGCATGCTTCGAGGCAAGCTGTTCGGGTGAAGCGGCGGGGGAGGAGAACAGGTGTGGATTCGATGGAGGAACGGGGAGCTGCATAGTAGCATCTGGATCCCTCTTCCCGGCTCCGGTGCGCACCTGGACTCGGAGGGGGAAGGGGCAAGAGCTGAGCGAAGGCGTGACCAAGGCGGCGGCGGCGAGGGGGCGAGGCGAGGGGGAGAGGCGGCTGCCGCACGGGTGCTGGAGGCAAGGACGGGAGAGGGGGTGGCCGGCGGCGGCGACTGCCGGCGAGGAGCTGAAGATGGGTGGCTGAGCGGGTGAGCTGGTTTTGATTTTGTGGGGAGAGTTTGGATTTTTTTGGGGTGTGGTCACACTTTCACATGTTCAGGGTTTAAGGCCCCGATTTCTTTTCTTTTCTTTTTTTTCTTAACTTCTTATATTTGCTGAATGTGGTCTCACATGTCATACTGTGCGCACAACAGGATGAAGAGTTCCAAAGTGCCAAATTATTATTTAGCTGACATTAAATGAAACAAAAATAATCAATTTTACTGACATTAACCCAGCATAACTCGATACAACATGCTTGCATGAACAGAGAGAACCAAGAAATATTTGACTAAAAAAACGAGTAATGAAATGGAACTGTGGAAAGGAAGCAACCGAGAAAATGGGATGAAAACCTCTTCCCTTTTTTCGTGAGATTTTTCTGGTTTTTGGTTGAGGTGATTTTGGTTTGGAAAAAAAATTGTTTTCCATCCTTTAAGGCTGTTAATATATGGGGTTTCGTCCCATTTGATGCAGATTAATTGCTTAACTAACAAGACTGATGCATTAATCATCCTCACATCGGCTTAACAACAATTTAGCGTACGATTGAAATGGAATGTGGTTTGGCATCTCACATGACTCAAGGAGGTTGTACCCTCATGCGCCATGCTTTAGAAAGAAAGAAGTGTGTTGATAGTAGGATGACAATGAACGACACAACATGGAAATTTTTATGAGAAAAGTAACAAAACCGACTCACATCGAACTGGTACAATGAGTGACTCAACATATGACGTGTCTAAGCAATGATTAGTCAAATGATTACATAGTCTAAATGGTTGTTGGATAGCACTAAACCATTGTTCAATTGAGACGGAGATGATAAGTGGACCGGTTTAGTTAATTAATAATAGGTTCTTTTTGTTGAGAGTTTTGGTTATCCGGATGTGGTCTATTTTAGGGTGAGAACGGTCGGAACGGTTGAGCAAAGGCTAACTCTGTTTTTTTTTTCTGTTTAGGATGTGGTCCCACATGTCATACCGTATACAGAACTAAAATTAAAAAAAAAAGGAATCTAGGGTGCGATTGTTTAATAACCATTTTAGCAAAACTAACCTAACACAAGTTGCAATGCAACATGCTCGATCTTTTATTTGCTTGGCCCATTTGCATCAACCAGAGAGACCAAAAGGTATCTTAATTTGGGATGTCATGTTAATCAATTCCGGGAGCGGTCAATTTGGCATCAGCTTCACCATTATTGTTCACAAATGAAAAATTAGAGTTGCTGCATTGTATTAATTATAGTTTTGATACTTGATACATATTGGTTTTGTAACATTTAGGCCCGTAGCATTATTGAAAAAACTCATGCCACTCCAATAGCATTTGCTTTTGATTATGGTTTCTATGCTAGTGACGAAACTTGTTTGGTTCATGCTACTCGAACTAGTATGTCAGTGTCAAAATAGAACAAGTTTCACACAAGTTAACATAACTCTAAATTCTGAAAGCGCTAGCAAATATGTATCAGAATGACAATTGACTCAGTGTCACGAATCTTATATTTCTCTTCAAAAAAGGACGTTGAAAACAGCTCCCGAGATCTTCGATGAGTAGCACATACCACACACTAGGGTGGATATTGAGCCAGCTCAGCCCGGTTCGCTAACGAGCTGGCTCGGCTCGGCTCGTTAAATAAACGAGCAAAAAAAACGCAGCTCGACTCGGCTCGTGAGAAGCTCGAGCCAGCTCGTTTTGGCTCGTGAGCTGGACACCTCGCGACACAATGAGCGCGAGCAAGTCGGGGTCGCAGCTCCTGCGCCACATCGTTCGACTACCTGGCATGGTGAGGTCGTCGTGCCGCGGAGCTCCAACTCCAGTGTGACGAGCTAGCGCCGCTGGGCTTGCCGCCGGTCGCACCACCACGCGGCCTTGCCGGGCTTCGCCTCGTGCGCGCCGCGGGGACCTTATCGGCTCTATGCTCGCTCTCGTTGCTGGCCGGGCGGAGGGTTCGAAGGAGGTTGCTGTCGCGCCGCTTTCCGTGCTGGCTCCGGCGCATGGTTGTGCGGGGCATTGCTGAATCGATTGTCGCCGGCGCGCCTCGCCGAGGGAAGCGGCGGGTCAGACGCTCGAGTGGCTGATGCGACGATGCGAGAGGTAGGTGGATAAGATTTGGGGAAGAGCTGTTAGAGCAAGAAAATATTGATGGGCTTGGACGGGTGTGGCTGGATAAGAGTTGGGAGCAGCTGGTTGCTTGGGCTTCGTGGCCTCCCTACTCGTGGGCCTGTTGCTACAGGGGTGCATGCTTGCGGAATTCCTATGTATCTTCCGGAAGATTTGATTGTCATGTATCTTCCATTGTTTGAGATTTGTGCGACTGTAGTTTAGTGGCTGAGATTTATTCGAACCGCAAATAAGGTGGAACGGGCACGCATGCACCCAGCGGCATAGCGGGGGATCACAGCATGTGAGTGACAACGCGAAAGGAGGCGGCGGATGCAAGTTTCAAACTTCAATCGTTTATTTCTCTTAAACTATATGTCCAAATTGAAATCGGTTTGAACCACAGTGTTGATTAGAATTAATGCAACGAAATGAGATCCAATATGTTATTTTTATTTTTTGTTTTATGGTTTCAACATTTTGATATACTAGTTCAATATTTTTAATATATTGTTTCAACATTTGTAATATACAATTTCAACATTTTTTGAAAAATGTATAATTAATTTTCCCAAAGTGTTGAATTAGTTTTGTAAAAATGTGTGAATTGTTTTGGTAAAAATGTTGAATCTGCTTTTACAAGGATTAGAGTAGAAAATGTAAGAAAATATAAAGAGAAAACAAAAAATTATTTCTGTGCTGACAATAGGGCTGCAACGAGAATTGATGTTTTGTTTTGCAGATTCTCTAACACTACAACCAAATTCAATTTTATTTAGACCACAACGCATCTTAGAATTTGTTTAACAAAATGAGATCTAATATGTCTATATTTTTATTTCTTAATAAATTTCAACATTTAAATGTACTGCTTTAACATTCTAGATATACTATTTCAAAATTAGTGTATAAAATTTTAAACTTGTTTATTCGAATTGTTTATTTGAAATGTTGAACATGTTTTTTGAAATGTTGAACCTTTATTTCTAAAAGAGTCAATCCATTTTTGGCCATCGAACTATCATCTCGGTTTGGTTTTGGACCCCTGCCATAGAAGACCCTACCGGTTAGAGGCCGACCAAGTACCCCCTGCCATAGAAGGCCCTATTGGTTAGGGTTGGGGATTGTTGGGGGGCGACTCCATCCTAACGGGTACAGAAGGTTGGTGGGTTTGAGGGCGACACGTACCCCCTGCCATAGAAGACCGTACCGGTTAGGGGTCGACCAAGTGCCCCCTGCCATAGAAGACCCTACTGGTTAGGGTTGGGGATTGTTGGGGGGCGACTCCATCCTAACGGGTACAGAAGGTTGGTGGGTTTGGGGACGACACGTACCCCCTGCCATAAAAGACCCTACCGGTTAGGGGCCGACCAAGTACCCCCTGCCATAGAAGGCCGTACTGGTTAGGGTTGGGGATTGTTGGGGGGCGACTCCGTCCTAACGGGTACAGAAGGTTGGTGGGTTTGGAGGCGACACGTACCCCCTGCCATAGAAGACCATACCGGTTAGGGCCGACCAAGTACCCCCTGCCATAGAAGACCTTACCGGTTAGGGTTGGGGATTGTTGGGGGGCGACTCCGTCCTAACGGGTACAGAAGGTTGGTGGTTTTGGGGGCGACACGTACCCCCTGCCATAGAAGACCCTACTGGTTAGGGGCCGACCAAGTACCCCCTGCCATAGAAGGCCCTACTGGTTAGGATTGAGGATTGTTGGGGGGCAACTCTGTCCTAACGGGTACAGATATTCATGCATTCATGCTATCTTTGGCTAGAGGGGGCATATCAACCATTCATGCTTGCCTATTCGCGTTGCAACCATTTCAACATTCGAGAGTTTGAGACTTGCTTTGTACCGGTTCCCAAGCAGATATTCGGGTTTCTTTTCAGCTATCTATGAAGTTACATTTTCATATCACTATAATTTTGTGCTCATTTTGACATTACATTTCACAGATATGATTCAGGTATCTTTGCACTTAACTTCATGCAGACATACAATAGAAAGACCGTCCAGAAAATTTCAAATGTATGTCTGATAACTTGACTCATGCAGATTTATCATTACATGAATATTAGTTGAACAAATATAACCTTATTCTTCTTTGCTGGATAGGCTGATCTGTTACCTTTGCATTAGAAGCTTCTATTTCAATTATTGTCGTACAAGTACAACAAGTTCGCTACCATTTTTATTGAGATGCTGATCTAGTTGTTGTCATGCAATTCGATGGCTAAATACATGTTTGTAACTTTTTTTTTGTGTTATCAACATTTGTTTTGATAGTATTTCAACATTTTCAACATTATTCCTGCTCATGCAACTTCATGCCTAGTTTCAATTTGGTAACATTTTTTGTTGTTGTACACAACATTTGTTAGAACAGTATTTTAACATTTCAAACACTTTACTAGAACTAGGTTCAACTTTATTTGTGGAATGTTCAACATATCTATATATACATTTCAACATATCTATTTGTACATTTCAACTTTACTATGTTTAATGTTCAACATTGTTGTATTCATTAAGAATGGAAATGTTGAACATTTCTTGTTTTGTAATGCTCAAAGTCACAATAAAAATTGACATAATGATTAACATTTGGAACATTGTTTCATTGTTAATAGGTTCTTGCTACACTACTTGCTGATAATCAGTTGTCAAAGAAAATGCTACATTAGAACTAGATTATATTACCTATAATTTGTACTCTAAAATCTGAAGCTACAGAATGTTAAGTTTATTTACAAATTTGCAACTTGCAACTTTATTTTGTGAGTTGGTACCCACCCGTTATGTTTCCCACTTAGAACCACGTACCCAGCAAAAAAATTAAAGGCAGCCAGAAATTTTTACGCGCGCAGTTTTGAAACCCAGCGTTGAAACGCTCGCGTCAAAAAAGTCAGGTGCGCCCAGAACAGAACGGAAACGAACGTTCGCGTCAAAAAAGTCTAGAGCGGCCGGAACATAACGGAAAAATGAACGGACGTAGGTGTTTTTGGGCCTTTATAACTACTAATGGGCTTTATAGATGGTTTGCTTATATGCCTTCCGGTAGACATATAGGAGCCCCCGCATGCTTGCCTGCTGGTTACTCGGTTCGATTGGCTCGCGAGCTGCTTGCGAGCAGCTCAAGCCAGCTCGTTAATTCAAACGAGCAAAAACGCGGGCTTGGCTCGTTAAGAAAATACAACGAACCGAGCCGAGCCGAGCTTGCTGTGAGTCGAGCGAGCTAACGAGCCACGAGCATTTTGTCCAGCCCTACCACACACCGACCAAAGAGCACGAAGGAGCAAAAAGGAGCTCAAGCACCCCATACCCGTAGAAAACAGCCATGGCTGTAACCCCAAACAACTGATTCAGGGTACATTATTACATAGACTCATCTTATGAAAGAAAACATTATTACTACAGATTTTGGGCAACTTAGGGAAGGGGAATAGCTCAATCACATAGCACCTGGAGCAGACCATTGGAAACTTGGTGTTGGACAGGATTCTAACGAGCAGCCATTCAAAACATGAACACAAAAGAAACATTTAACCTTGAGATATGTCACTCTCAGAGCACGTACAAGATCAAGATCTATGATGCCTCCAACAATAAACCAAGACATTACCAAAAGTGGAATAGGAACTAGACAACCCATTAAAGCAGACACAATTGCATCTAAACAAGTAATATACATCCTTAGTCTCTTGATTCATTTCTAGAAGTGTACGACATAAGACCACTTTGTCTTTAAACAAAAACAAAATAAAGAAACATCATTGTCGCGTTGACATGAACCAAAGCATCAAATCTATAGCTGCTCTAGCACATGTATGTGTTGGTATAACAGCGCAGACAAGTTATCCATTTCTTCAGAACATGAACCCATCCAAACTGAACCTAAGATGGAGATGAAACCGAGGTGTTCTATACTCTGTATGAAACAAAGAGCACCAACGTGCATATATTCCCACAATCACAGATGAGCGAACGATCTGTGACATGTTTCAGTGATTGATTCAAATAAAATCTAAAGCTTTGATATAGATGCCATTGTCTTGCAGAAACATCGCCAGTCTCTCGAGCAAAGGATCATCTTTCGAAACCCTCCAGCAAGCAATACCAACACTATCAAGGTACTCACAGCTGAATGAACCTTCTAGATCGCCATCAAATAATGTATGGCCAGTCTGCAACATGAAAAGCATGTAAGTTTCAGCTTGATGGCACATGCATAAACTTCATACAAGGATCGATTAACATGTAAAGAGAAGCATGTACCCCTCTCAGTTCCAGAGTTAGATCCTCCAGATTAGGTGAGTTCTGAAGGAAGATTGTCAATGGATAGAAGTCTGGATGCAGACACCACTCGCCAAGTGTCAAGGTTGTAAGATTGTTGAATTTTGGGCACCATTGTATATTCTTTTCCATCTTCAGCTGCACAATGTTCATAGATTAAGACGTGATACAGAATTGATGCCATATTGTGGAAAACAATCATGACTTCAGCAAAGTTGCCAAGAGAATAGAGAACGAGCCAAATTTATGTGTCAAATAGTCATGACTCTTGTGTGATAGTATAGCTTCAGAATACAATATCAGACAAAGATCGCATTAAGTGCAAATCATGTTTGATAAGAATAGTTCACATTACACAATACTCTGCCTATTTTCTGAAGAGAGATTCAACAATCTAGATCACATCTGTTAGTAACCATTAGTGATCATAAACGATTTTAATGTGAGACAGCCAGATACACCGGTGAAAACATACTAGGATTAGGGGATCTATCTGCTGGATTCAAGCGATCTGATTGTAAGTATTTGGATGCACTTGCTGTTTGTAAGTATGGAGACCAAAGCTAAATACCCTCCTATAGACTAGATGAATTTCAGCTCTTGCCACCTGTATATCTAATTCTAACATCTTTCTTGTGTCAAATCACCAACTAAGGCTATGCTCTGTAAACTTCTGCAAACTTATATACGAATTGAGTATAAAAACTAAATTGTGTTATGTTATTCAGCTGAGACCATTTTATCCTCTTATGTCTTGGCATCAAAATAAACTGAGCACTTAGCAAACGAACAAAGACTAAACACCATGTTTACGTCTCATAAATATTTTCATGGATGCACAGTGTGAAAATAAAGAAGCATACCATATTTCCTTTGTAATGGAAGTCCAAATCTGTAACACCAGAAAGGCTCTCGAGGAACTGACGAATATCATCAACCTGAGTATCCTTGGAATGGAGTACAACACATGCTGTCTCCAGTGATTCCATGTTCTTTACCAAAGGTAATGTTTCTTCAATAAATAAGTGAAGATAAACGAGGCTCGGGATTGAAATAGAGCGCTGTTCTGCAGATGCGAAGTTGCAATCAATATCAATGGTCAAATCCTTGAGCGTATCAGAGGTGATCTCAACGTCAGAAATGACACAGTCATGTAAGATGAGACATTTCATTGCTTCGCAGCCCTTTCCAAGTTGCCTGAAGAAACCAAAGGGCAAGCAAACACTCGAAAGCTGAAGCCTCCTCAAGAAGAGTCCTGAAGTAAACACAGCAGGATCAAGCTGCAAGCTATAGTCACATATCGTAACCTTGACAGACCAAGCATTGCACTGTAAAGCATAGCGGATCCATAGGTTCGCATCTTCCGACTCGGCATCCAAGCCATCAGGTATGAAGTACCAGAGCTGAAACTCGTCCAAGGCAGAGGGGTTACGGAGCATCAAGAAACGGTTGATAAACTTCTTGAACAACACGTTGCTCTCCTCTACGGTGTCAGCCATATGGCGAAACTCGTCGGGCGTGGCGCTGATTCGGGGCACGGAGCGCCAGAGGTTGCGCCACCGACGCGACAGCACGCACGTCTGCACGACCTGGCGGGCCTTGAGGTAGGACATGATAAGGAGGAGAGTATCATCGGGGAGGGCGTTGATCCTGCACTCGGCGCTGGGAACGCGCGCCGGTGCCATGCGCGCGTCGCCAGACATGTCAGCCGCGGCGTCGGGGTCAGTCGGTCATTCCGTCGAACAG
>CM014278.1:3295973-3316482 GCA_004135705.1 Alloteropsis semialata
GCTGGTAATGGTTTGGTCTCAAATGGTTTTAATGGTTTGGTTTTTGATTGGATTAGCTTGGTTTGGTGAATAATGGGTTGCTACATACAATGGTTTGATTGGTTTGGTTTAATAGTCACAGCGGTCTAGAATGGTCTGTAATTATAATAGTTATACTTAGATTAAAAATTGAACCTTAAAATTAACATCTTGCATTCATACATGAAAAATTTAACGAATTTGACTAAAATTTGTTCAAAATGTCTTAGAACGACAATCCGCTACTTTGTGCAAATTGGTGTAGCCATATCTATATAAGGGCCCACGTCCAAAACCGGACCCTAAAATTAAAAGTTCGCGTTCACACCTTAAAATTTCAGCGGATTTTGCCGAAATTTATTGGAAATGTCTCAGAATCACAATCCGCTACTCCGTGCAAATAGAAAGTAGCCAAATTTGCCTGTGGGCCCCACGTGTAAACCCGGACACTAGAATTAAAAGCTCGTGTTCACACTTAAAAATTTTAGCAGATTTGACCGAAATTTGTTGGAGGTTTCTCAGAACCACGGTCCGCTACTCTGTGCAAATCAGTGCAGTCATATCTATACGTGGGCGCTATGTCCAAAACCACACCTAAAACTATAGAATTGAACCGATTCAATTTGTTTTAGGAAACTAGTCTAAGTGGTTTGGATTGGTTTGAAGGGAGGATTAAATGAATAGGTTTGAATTGATTTATAAAATGTAGTATAGTCTAAACAATTTGGTGTGGATTTGGCTTAGCTTCTGAACCATTACCGGCTTTAAGCAGCGACATCAGGCAGCGTCAGGTGTCGGAGTTGGAGCGCAGCTACGCAGAGATGAGAGCAGGAGTCGGAGATGGACGGCGGCTGCTTTTGGTCCTGTTTCGCCAACTTTTTTTAATCACTATAGTAAATTCGAATGTTTGATATTTATTAGGAGTATTAAATATGGATAACTGACAAAACCTATTTCATAACCCCCGGGTGAAATTGTGAGACGAATCTATCAAGCAATCCCTAATGACGGATTAATTAGGCTTAATAGATTCGTCTCGCGATTTTCCATCCATCCGTGTAATTAGTTTTATATTTAGATCATGTTTAGTTCTCCTAATCTTTGGTTTAAAATTGCTACAGTAAATTTCGTAAATTTTTTCACCAAATTTAAACAGACCCTTCTGCGCAGCGGACTTTTTACATCCTCGAACAAGGAACAGACCATCATTCTGTTCCGTCCTCTCTCCTGTTGAACAGATAAGGCAAAGGGCACATTTGTCCATCTCATAAACTCCAAAATTAAAAGAAAACGAAAAATAAAGAAGATTGACAAAAAGAGGTGGAAACACATGAATTGAAAGAATTGAATGTGCCGGTGTTAAATACTGGAAGGCGTACGAATTAGATGTCAAATTTTGAAAGTCTTGCCAATTGAGACCAAGGGCGTGTTTAAATCCGGTGACTTTGCATAAAGTTTTCGCGGTCCAATACATAAACTTTTCACCACTTTTCACCAATTCACCTGATTTAAACACGCCCCAAATAGTGAAATTTCTCCTTTCCCTCTGTCTACACACTCCCCTTTTCCCAATTTCTCTCCTCTCCGGCTCCGTCTCCAGATCCCGACCTCCCCTATCTCTCTCGGTAGCCGCTGCGGCGCGGTCTGCAGCAGCGGAGGGCCGCGGTGGCGCGGCCACGACGCGGCAAAGCAGGCGGGCGGGACCCGGCGGCGGCAGGCGTGGGTGGGCTGTCATACCCCGTACAAGCAGTGCCATCGACCATGCCATTTGGGCCGTGGGCTGTGAAGTCCATTTACCAAGCTAGGCCCAACAGCAAACAAAGTTTGACTATAAGACTGGGGAACGCCAACAGGGAGAGAATTAAGAAAGAAAACAGAGAAGCAAAGGGGAACGGAGCAGGAGCTTCCTCCGCGAGCTACCGAGATCAATTCCCTTTGATTTCCTCTTGTCGTTGCTCACGTCGTCGGCTCGATCTCACCGGCGGCCTCGGGTGTGACATTTGTTCATCAGCTGTCATAGGCATTTCATCAGTTAACTCATCTGCGTGCTGAAGTTGTTGCGCATTACTGATACATTCTCTTTTTTCTAGAACGCGTAAGTCCAGACTAGCAAATTGGCAAATTGCTGTATCAAGAAACATGAAGTTGTTGGATATGCACGTGAGGTTGTCTTGTCACCCGTGTTTGTTTGGTTCCTGGTGAAAGTGCATCTAGGCCCTCAAGTAGATTTTGGTGAATTGAGTGACAAATCGATTAAAAGACTAACTTGTTTGTTTAAGTGCATGAGCAGGGATCTATTCTTATAGTTCATTTACAGTTTATATGCTCATGATATATATGTGTTTATTAATCAAAGCAAGCAAGTATGATCCCATGATTTCTAGAATATTGAAAATGGCATGTCATTGGTATTCATGATGGAGACATAGTTCTATGATTTATATATGGTCTCTAATTGCTTAAGATGGACAGTCATTAAAATATTGGGACGATAGTTTCAAAGAAGTATGCTTGGATCATTATTGGTCTCATGCCAAGGATGGTTTTTGGACAAGGCATGAGACACTATCACTATGATGAAGATAGATATTCATGGATCAAGTGAGAAAAGAAGAATTATTGCATAAGATTGGATATTGCAATAAGATTGGATAGTGCAAGACTTCATGCATGTATGATAAAAATGACATGAGCATATGTGTTACATATTGGTCTTCAATTGGAAGCTTGCATTATGTGGAATATTCTTTGTCAATCAAGAACAAGCATTTGAAGATTCTTTCAAGTGGAATTCATTCAAAGGCAAAGCAAAGTCAACTTGATGATACAAGGGTAAGTGATGAAGAAGCAAATCGAGATGACTAGAGCGAGGGACTAAGCAAGCTAAGGTGCAAATTGCTAGGGTGAAGCATCTAGTATCCGGGGTGTGTTCGAAGTATCATATCCAAGTCTCATCAAGAAAAGCAATGCAATGCATATATATGTTATGATTGATAAAGAGGGTGACCTAAGGATTAAAGTGAACTCAAATATAAGTTATGGAAAATCCTAAGTCACTAGCTCAAGGTGGATATGCTCAGTTGAAGATACAATGTTGAAAAGCCCTCAAAGAAGTGATTGATCAAGTAATGGCATGATCATTGACATACAAGTTCAAGTAGTTGAATTATGATTTATCTTATGTCTTGAGTATAGGTATGCCGTACTATCAAGAGGGATGCAACATTGGTTGAATGACAATCTCCAAAAGTGCTCAAGTGAACCCTTGTGAGTTTAACCATGAGAGATTCTAACTTAGTGGGGGTTCTCTGGGTAAACCGGTTTTACCGGTTTTGGGAACCGGTTAAACCGGTTTATGTGGCCTGAGCGTCTAACGGCTAGTTTGTTTGAAATCCGGTGAAACCGGTTTTCTCTGACAGAAAAACGGCTAGTTTTTGGTGGGATGGGTATTTATACCCATGAGCTCCTCATTGAGGGGCTGCTGGTTCTTTGGCGTCCCTTGCATATTCCTGAGGCCAGCTGAGCTCTCCCCAACCTCTCTTTGTGAGATTTGAGCAATCCTTGTGAGATTCTTGAGTTGGGTTGAGAGAGTGACTTGTGTGTGAGCATTGGAGAGCAATCTATTCCTTGAGCACTTGTGGTTTCGTCGATCAGCTGTTGAAGCATTTGTTACTCTTGGAGGTTCTTCCTCCTAGACGGCTAGGCGTTGCCTGGTGAGCTACCGAAGTGTGTGGTGAGCCACGGGATCGTTTGTGAAGGTTTCACCTCGCCTCCGCAAGGGAAGAGGTCACTTAGTGGAAGGAGGAGATAGCTTGACCTTGGGTGGTCGTATAAGCTTCCTCAACGGAGAGTAGGATTCACCGTGCCGTGGTGGCTGCTTGGTGCGAGCGGTGAATCCGAACTTCGGGAGAAAAATCTCTTGTCTCTTGGTTTGAGCTTTTTCCTCATATTGTCTTTTCTAGCATATTACTTGTGCTTCCGCTACGATCTACTTTGGTGTGTTGAGCTGTGTGCAGGAGCTTCATTGGAACACTTGGAAACATCCCTGGAAGCTTCACACCATTTGTGGTTTGTGCTAGAATTCGTAGAGGGGCAATTTACATTTGTTAGTGCAATCTGTGTAGAACCGGTTTTACCGGTTTGCCAAACCGGTAATACCGGTTTTGGTGCTGATAGTTGGAATTAGTTTTCGTAATTTGCAGATTCGCCTATTCACCCCCCTCTAGTCGACATCAAGGTCCTTTCAATTGGTATCAGAGCTAGGCTTCACATAAAAGCTTAACCGCCGTGAAGTAAAGATGTCGATTGAGGTACATTTTGAGCCACTTGAGCTTGATGGCTCAAACTATGCTTCTTGGTTTGGTAATGTTCATAATACTCTTAGAAATATAGATCCTGTAATTGAACATATTTTAGTTGCTAGCATTCTACCTCCTAACTTTGATTATGACAACATTGGGTTGTCAAACCTCACTCAAAAGGAGTTAGCTTGCTCGCAACTCAATGCTTGTGTTACTGACTTTTTGCGAAGATCTGTTTGTGAAGATATATGGGACATCGTCTCTAGCAAAAGGGAAATTTGTAAAGATGCCCATCTCATTTGGTCTCTCATCACGGGGATTTTCGAAGATTTTGAAAGTGATGATGAGGAGCAAGAAGTCATGGAGTCACCTGAGAAATGCTCATCTACATCAACAATATCTTGTGAGTCTCAGGTGACCTCATCTATGGAGCAAAAGAGCAACAAAGTGCAAAACTTGGTTCCTGTGCAGGAACCGGTTTTACCGGTTTGCAACCCCGGAAAAACCGGTTCTGCCAAGGAGACCAAGTGCAGCTCTGCTCAAGGCACAAGCGACGACTCAAGCAAGGCCTCCACGTCAACATGTTCATCTTCCAGTGATGAAAGCATAATGTGCTTGATGACCAAGAAGAAGGAGCAAAAGGAAGAAATAGCAGTCTGCCTGGAGGAACCGGTCCAACCGGTTTCTGGAACCGGTTTGATCGGTTCTGCCCAGGAAACTGCTCCCGAGTGTGCTCAAGACATTCCAGCTGCAAGCGTCACTCCGTCAACTTCAGGTACATCATTATTCAATGATAATGGGCCTAAATGTTTTATGGCTTGCAGAAAGAACAAGAAGACCAAGAAAGATGAATTCCATAGAGTTGGAACCATCAAGACTCTAACTCAAGAACTTGAAAAGCTCAAGTTGTCACATGCCTCCTTGGTCAGTAAGTATGAAATCTTGTCAAAGGATTATGCTTGTGCTACTGATTTATCTACTTGTGTAGCATCCTTAGAACAAGAAAAACAAGTGCTTGGTTCTCAACTTGAAAAGCTCAGTAGTGAGCATATGGCTTTGCAAGCAACTCACAAAGAACTTGAGTGTTCTCATGAGAAGGTTGTAGAATCATATGCTGTGCTAAACATTGCTCATGAGGTTGTACTAACATCGGTAAAACATCTTGAACCTCGTACACACACATGCACATGCTCTCACATCAATTCTATTTTATTATGTGAAAAACCATGTTGCTCCCAAGCAACCAAATATTGTGGTGAGCATGTTGTTGTAGAGTCTTGTGATGATCTCCTTGCTGAAGAATTGGAAGATTTGAAGCAAGAAAGAGAAAAGATCAAGAATGACTTGGTCAAGCTTAAGGGAAAGAGCCAAGTGCAACCTTCTCAAGATAACCGTGAACACATGGTGAATAAGCTTGAGAAGGGATCAATAGTCACTGGTTTAGTCCCTAAGCATGACAAGCAAGTCAACAAGAACAAGACTCAAGAAATGAGGAAAAAGGGGCTTGACCACATACAATGCTTTGAATGCTCAAACATGGGGCATTACGCATCCATGTGTCCCATCAAGCTTAAAGGCAAGACAAATAAGCAGAGAGGATCCAAGAAGAGGGCATGCTACAAATGCAAGCAAGTTGGACACTTGATTGATGCATGTCCTTTGAAGAAGATGGAGCTGCCTGTGCAAAACCGGTTTAACCGGTTACAGGAACCGGTGAAACCGGTTCTGGCTGGGGCAGCAGATCAACCTCTCAAGAAGTGTGATCAAGCTACATCCTCAAGCAGAAAGGCTAGCAAGGGACAAGTGATCAAAAAGAAGAGCAAATCACTAACTAAGATCAAACACCGGATTTGCTACACTTGTCGCTCAAAGGGACATTTGGGTAAGGATTGTCCTAATGGTAACATTTCCAAATCTGATCTTGTCCATTATAATTTTGATAGGCTTGGGAATGACAAAGTTGGTACTTATGCTACTAGAGTGATTAGTTCACCTCAAGCTAGCCTAAGAGCCATTTGGATTCCCAAGCATCTTGTGACTAACCCTAAGGGACCCAACATGGCTTGGGTACCAAAGAGTTCTTGCTAGACCTACAGGAGAAAAGAGATGCATTGGGTTTTGGCAAATGAAACATTTTTTTGTGAACTCCATCAACTTGCCAAAGCATTACCAGAACTACATATCATTTCCAATGACATCTCGGTAACGTATTCTAATTGGTTGACTTATACATATTCCTCTTTGTGAATACAAGTATATCATCTTTGTTATGGATGCTTGGATATGTCTAAGTCACTTATCTCTACTATTTGTTCTCCGTATGCCATAAGATGCTTCTAATGGCTCTCTAGTAGAGCATATTACTTTGAAGTGCAGGAACATAAGATATCAATGAAGAAAGAATTTCTTGGATCATGTAAAGATATATTTCCACTCATATGTGGGCTGCCAGAAAAAACCAGTTTAACCGGTTTGGGAAACCGGTTATACCGGTTCTGGCCCAGTAAGCTGAAATGAAGTTCCGGCAGCCTCTGTCCTGTATCAGAAGTTCCGGCCCAAAAGTCCGGTAGCCTCTGTCGCGTGCCAGAAGTTCCGACCCAAAAGTCCGGCAGCCTCTGTTTTGTGTCAGAAGTTCCGGCGCAATAAATACCAGAAGTTCCGGCAGAGGTTTGATTGTCAACCTTTATCTAAAGTGGAATATTATAAGAAATTCTCTCAGCACTTCCATGGCATACAAATTCATATACTATTTTTGTGGTAGTAAGTACTCTTGGCGCCATTTCAGTAAATGCAATTTATTTATGTGCCGGGACCAAATTGTGTGATAAACTCCTCAAATTCATTAAATTGATCAAGTGCATCTGACATGATATTCAAATACATGATGCACCTATTTAGGGGGAGATTATCCTACAATTTGTGTCCTAGAGACTAACATTTTCTTTTAGTGACCTTGTAGTCTCATGTGTGAGAGTTTGTCTCTCTTTGAAGCAAGCTATGTCTTTTGTTCAAAATTGGTAAAAGTGTATCTATCTCTTCTTTGGACAATGATTCATCTTGGTAAATAGCTGCTTGCCATGATATGGATTAAATCCCTTTGCTTGGCTTTCTGACAAGATTGATGCATGTGAGCTTGCCTTCCACCCATATACACATGTGCATCAAGAAAAAGGAATTTAACCTATATTGTGAGATTTCATCCTTTAGTGATTCATTATGCCTTTCCAATTCAAAGGTCACTAAATGATGAAACTCGGTCTTGTGCTATTTAATGCATTTCTCTTCTATGGTGTTTAAAAAAGGGAAATCATAAAGAAGAAAAGGCATTTGGATTATATTGACAATGCACAAGTCTTGTGATATAAATCTTCACCAACATGAAGATAGGACTAGCTAGAGGCCAAGGTATGTTTTCTTGACTCATGTTTTTACATTGAGCATCTAGGCCTCATATCCATGCTAGTGTGTGCATTCTTGCATGTAACTCTCTCAAGTCCCGTCCTTTGTACCTATTAGATGTTTAGTAAATTCCTTCTTTAAAATTGACTAGGTGTCAAATGTTCCATAAAAACGGTGAAAGGAATATGCTAAACATTCTAATATGGTCCTTGACTTGACTTAGTTGCATGCTTGTGTGACATAGGATAGAGTTTAAAAAACCCAACTAGCATGATAGGACTTGTGTGTTTTTAAAAATATTTGGTTCTTGGTCTTTGTGACCTAATCGATCTGTTTGTGACTATTGTTGCCCTTGATTGATTGATGGCTAGTCACAAATGGTGAGATTTTCCTCAAGTCCATAAAATTCTTTATCTTTCCCAACTCCCTTGGAAGAATCAAGGAGGTTTGTTGAATATTGGAAAATCTCAATCTATCAATGCTAAATCTAGTTTCTGACTCAATCCAAAGGTTATCTATCTCATCAAATCAGGATTCAAGTGGAAAGGAGATCAAATCAACATTTCTGGTTTTCTGGCAAAAACCGGTTTCACCGGTTTGGCAAACCGGTTCCACCGGTTTTGGCCGGGGCCACACACCTTATCTCTTTACCACAGGAAAACTTACCCCTTCACTCCCATTCTCACCACAACAGACCCAGGCCCGACCCTCTCTCTTTCTCCTGCTCCCTTGGTGACCAAAACTCCCCCCATGGCGATTTGAAGTTCCCAAGCAAGAGAAGGTCGGCCCCTTTGATTCTTGAGGTGACATTGGAGATCTAGGTCGGTTTCACCGGATTGGAAACCGCTTTGGATTCAAAGCTCATGCGGCCTAGGTATTCCGAGGTATAAAATCTTCCCATCACCCGATCTGTCTCCTCGGTGAATATCTGTGAAAACCCTTTGAGGAATCTTGTCCTAGTATGCTCAGGAAGCCTTCCCTTGACTGGTTTTGGATTTGGTGGGCTACATTTTGAGGATGAGCATTTTTAAGTATCATATGTTCCCATAGCCCGATCTATTTTCTCGTTGCATATCTATCAAAACCCTTGAAGTAATCATCTCCTAGTATGCCCAGGAAGCCTCCCTGTGAATGGATTTGGATTTGGTGGGCTGCATTTTGAGGATGGACGATTTAGGGTTCCACTGCCCAAGAACCGGTTTCACCGGTTTATGAAACCGGTTTCACCGGTTTGTGCTGGGGAGCCCCAAATAATCCATCTTGAACGTGTAGTTCTCACTATTAAGTTTGTAGGATTTTATTCATGGATATTAATCTTTTGTTCCTACATTTTATCCATTCATCTTGCTCAGCTATACTCATCTATAATCTGCCCATGCAAGAATTATTGGTTATGGAATACATCATTTTGACATGGATTTAAATTATCTTGATCAATTCTTTCAATNGACAAATGTTCCATAAAAACGGTGAAAGGAATATGCTAAACATTCTAATATGGTCCTTGACTTGACTTAGTTGCATGCTTGTGTGACATAGGATAGAGTTTAAAAAACCCAACTAGCATGATAGGACTTGTGTGTTTTTAAAAATATTTGGTTCTTGGTCTTTGTGACCTAATCGATCTGTTTGTGACTATTGTTGCCCTTGATTGATTGATGGCTAGTCACAAATGGTGAGATTTTCCTCAAGTCCATAAAATTCTTTATCTTTCCCAACTCCCTTGGAAGAATCAAGGAGGTTTGTTGAATATTGGAAAATCTCAATCTATCAATGCTAAATCTAGTTTCTGACTCAATCCAAAGGTTATCTATCTCATCAAATCAGGATTCAAGTGGAAAGGAGATCAAATCAACATTTCTGGTTTTCTGGCAAAAACCGGTTTCACCGGTTTGGCAAACCGGTTCCACCGGTTTTGGCCGGGGCCACACACCTTATCTCTTTACCACAGGAAAACTTACCCCTTCACTCCCATTCTCACCACAACAGACCCAGGCCCGACCCTCTCTCTTTCTCCTGCTCCCTTGGTGACCAAAACTCCCCCCATGGCGATTTGAAGTTCCCAAGCAAGAGAAGGTCGGCCCCTTTGATTCTTGAGGTGACATTGGAGATCTAGGTCGGTTTCACCGGATTGGAAACCGCTTTGGATTCAAAGCTCATGCGGCCTAGGTATTCCGAGGTATAAAATCTTCCCATCACCCGATCTGTCTCCTCGGTGAATATCTGTGAAAACCCTTTGAGGAATCTTGTCCTAGTATGCTCAGGAAGCCTTCCCTTGACTGGTTTTGGATTTGGTGGGCTACATTTTGAGGATGAGCATTTTTAAGTATCATATGTTCCCATAGCCCGATCTATTTTCTCGTTGCATATCTATCAAAACCCTTCAAGGAATCATCTCCTAGTATGCCCAGGAAGCCTCCCTGTGAATGGATTTGGATTTGGTGGGCTGCATTTTGAGGATGGACGATTTAGGGTTCCACTGCCCAAGAACCGGTTTCACCGGTTTATGAAACCGGTTTCACCGGTTTGTGCTGGGGAGCCCCAAATAATCCATCTTGAACGTGTAGTTCTCACTATTAAGTTTGTAGGATTTTATTCATGGATATTAATCTTTTGTTCCTACATTTTATCCATTCATCTTGCTCAGCTATACTCATTCATAATCTGCCCATGCAAGAATTATTGGTTATGGAATACATCATTTTGACATGGATTTAAATTATCTTGATCAATTCTTTCAATTCCATCATTTATCCATGACCAAGAACCTGATCTTGTGCTCTGGGCAAAACCGGTTTCACCGGTTTGAGAAACCGGTTTCACCGGTTCTGCACAGAGCTGCTGCCAACTGATCTAAATTTTCCATCTTGTGATCTTTTTATCTTCAAATCAATCCTGTGTCCTGATCTTTATGTTCACAATCTTTTTGACCAGGAGATTCACACTTACGAGAGGAGAAAGAAAGAAATGGCTGATGATCAAGGTGGCTCTGGATCGGTAGGCATGCATATTGATGATGATCCTCCTAGGCGCAATCTGAGGCCTAGGAAGAAGAGAGCTGCTTCCAGAGATATAGAAGAGGTTCATGAGGATGCTAGTAACACATCTAGTGATGATGATGAGGCTAGTGATGAGAACTATCGAGTTGAACATCGTCATGGCAAAGGGGTAGCTGTTGAGAGCAGCGAGGAGGAAGAGGAAGAAGAGGGAGCTGCTGGTTATGAGGGAGAACCAGCAGGTGCTGGTGTTGAGGGAGAAGAAGAAGAGGATGATGATGATGAGGAGATGTACATGCCTGAAATCAGAAAACCTGTTGCTCGGAGAAGAGGAGAAAAAATGACTGATGTGGCTAGGCAAAAGAGGAGAGAAAATTACATTGGCACACCTAAGACAGCCACAGATTATCGGTTCCATACCATGTTCCACCAGGATTATTATTCTAGTGCAATCACTGGAAAGAAGGGTCACATTGAAGCCGAGTCAAAGTGGATTGACTGGGATTACATGGCAAGGTATGATGATCCTATTTTCAATGAGATCTTAGAGGTGGTTGCCAACACTAGAATCAAGAGAATCATGAACTTCAAGTGTTCTTGGAATAAGGAAGTCATTGCTCAGTTCTATGCCACACTATATGTTGAGGAGGGAGTTAGTGTGAGGAGAATGTATTGGATGACAGAAGGGAAACTATATAGTATATCTTTTGCTGCCTTCTCCAGAATGTTTGGACTTAGAGAGGAAGATGCATCTTATCCTAAGCTACATAGAGCTGATGGTCCTTTGCCCCCTAAGGAAATGAAGTTTATGTATCCAAGGACCGAGCAAGGTAACTTTGGGAAGGTAAAGGGTCTCTACACCTATTATCTCATCTTGAACAATTTGTTTAGGGTGACCCTTACACCTAGAGGAGGAAATCAAACTGAAGTGTCCAATTATGCTCGTGACTTGCTTGCTGCAATGAGACCACCTGGAGTTAACTTTAGCATTGGGGAGTACTTGTGGGAGGAAATTAGGATTATATCTGAAAGTCCCCAAAGGCTTTGTGGTTTTGCTCCTTATGTGATGTATTTGATTGAGAAAACCACCAAGAGGCAGTTCATAAATGACACAAAACATGAAGCATTGAGGCCAAATCCACCCAAGAAGATCAGGGTCCCATCTCCTAACAGATATGAGCAAGGAGAGGCAGATCAGCAGCAGCAGCAGCCCAGCCCACTGTGCAGCCAGGAACCGGTTTTACCGGTTCTGGAAACCGGTTTCACCGGTTTGAGGCTGACCAGCAGCAATCAACTTCATATCGGCCAAGTGAGAAGCCTTCATCTCCCATTCGTCGAATCTTGAGCTTTCTCACTGGTATATGCAAAAGTCAGAGGGACATAATGGTTGAACAGCAGAGGCAAAGGGTGGCAAACAAGAGAATAAATGATTCAATCAAGTTGATGCACAATTCTATGAACTTGCAGCCACCAAGGTCTCCACCCTCTCCAGCACCTGTTGAAGAAGAAATCCCCTCTCTTGATGATATGGTGGCCAACTATCAGTCACAGGCATACTTTGAGCCACTTCAGCACCACTTTGGATATGGTGCATATCAGCCTCCTCCACCTCCACCTGCACCTGGCATGACCGGAATGGACTTTCCTGGAGCGTCATCGTCTGCAGCACCACCTCCTCCTCCTACATATGGTGACGATCTTGCTTCTAGGGCAACAACAGCTCTCTTTGGTCCTCCTACTGGTCCTTCTGGTATTTGACTTGATCTACATCTTTCAGCTCTTAGTTTCTGTTCTTCCATCTAATTCTTCTCTTTTTAGGAACTCCGTTTTGGCAAGAACAATCTCCAAGCCACAACGGTGATGGCCAATGATGGATTGACAAGTGTGGGCAGCACTACTCTTGTTATGGCCCTTATTGGATGATTAATGACAAAGGGGGAGAAGAGCAAGGATTAAAGCTTAGATTTTTAAGTTTAGTGTGCTGTCTCTGGACAAAGCGGTTTTTCCGGTTTTGTAAATCGGTAAAACCGGTTTCTGCTGTGTTGCAGAAACTTGGATGTAATAATTCAAATCTATCGAACCTTTATCTTTTGTGGATTTGAGGAACTTGATTGAGTGCTACTGTGTGTAATGAACCTGTATTTCAATTAAGTTATCCTTTGCTAGTGTGATATGCATGTTTGAGTGATGAATGTTTTTGTTTGTGTGTTGACTGGGTAGAACCGGTTACACCGTTTTGCCAAACCGGTGAAACCGGTTTTGGTCTGGGCAGTGCACAAACATCTTTTTTGAATTCTGTGATATGCATGTCATATTTTATTTCAAATCATGTTATTGTTTATATCAATTTTTTGTATTGGATCCATGATGCTTAGAAATAGGGGGAGCTCCCATGTTTTTCTCTTATATGTGCATTTGGCATGTGAGGCCAAATTTTTTGAAATTCCATTCAAAGCACACATTAAGGGGGAGCTCACAACTGATCTAAGAATTCTTTAATGATTATTTAATTTTGTTTGTAAGCTTTAATCGAGTTGTCATCAATCACCAAAAAGGGGGAGATTGAAAGTGCATCTAGGCCCTCAAGTAGATTTTGGTGAATTGAGTGACAAATCGATTAAAAGACTAACTTGTTTGTTTAAGTGCACGAGCAGGGATCTATTCTTATAGTTCATTTACAGTTTATATGCTCATGATATATATGTGTTTATTAATCAAAGCAAGCAAGTATGATCCCATGATTTCTAGAATATTGAAAATGGCATGTCATTGGTATTCATGATGGAGACATAGTTCTATGATTTATATATGGTCTCTAATTGCTTAAGATGGACAGTCATTAAAATATTGGGATGATAGTTTCAAAGAAATATGCTTGGATCATTATTGGTCTCATGCCAAGGATGGTTTTTGGACAAGGCATGAGACACTATCACTATGATGAAGATAGATATTCATGGATCAAGTGAGAAAAAAAGAATTATTGCATAAGATTGGATATTGCAATAAGATTGGATAGTGCAAGACTTCATGCATGTATGATAAAAATGACATGAGCATATGTGTTACATATTGGTCTTCAATTGGAAGCTTGCATTATGTGGGATATTCTTTGTCAATCAAGAACAAGCATTTGAAGATTCTTTCAAGTGGAATTCATTCAAAGGCAAAGCAAAGTCAACTTGATGATACAATGGTAAGTGATGAAGAAGCAAATCGAGATGACTAGAGCGAGGGACTAAGCAAGCTAAGGTGCAAATTGCTAGGGTGAAACATCTAGTATCCGGGGTGTGTTCGAAGTATCATATCCAAGTCTCATCAAGAAAAGCAATGCAATGCATATATATGTTATGATTGATAAAGAGGGTGACCTAAGGATTAAAGTGAACTCAAATATAAGTTATGGAAAATCCTAAGTCACTAGCTCAAGGTGGATATGCTCAGTTGAAGATACAATGTTGAAAAGCCCTCAAAGAAGTGATTGATCAAGTAATGGCATGATCATTGACATACAAGCTCAAGTAGTTGAATTATGATTTATCTTATGTCTTGAGTATAGGTATGCCGTACTATCAAGAGGGATGCAACATTGGTTGAATGACAATCTCCAAAAGTGCTCAAGTGAACCCTTGTGAGTTTAACCATGAGAGATTCTAACTTAGTGGGGGTTCCCTGGGTAAACCGGTTTTACCGGTTTTGGGAACCGGTTAAACCGGTTTATGTGGCCTGAGCGTCTAACGGCTAGTTTGTTTGAAATCCGGTGAAACCGGTTTTGGTAACCGGTGAAACCGGTTTTCTCTGACAGAAAAACGGCTAGTTTTTGGTGGGATGGGTATTTATACCCATGAGCTCCTCATTGAGGGGCTGCTGGTTCTTTGGCGTCCCTTGCATATTCCTGAGGCCAGCTGAGCTCTCCCCAACCTCTCTTTGTGAGATTTGAGCAATCCTTGTGAGATTCTTGGGTTGGGTTGAGAGAGTGGCTTGTGTGTGAGCATTGGAAAGCAATCTATTCCTTGAGCACTTGTGGTTTCGTCGATCAGCTGTTGAAGCATTTGTTACTCTTGGAGGTTCTTTCTCCTAGACGGCTAGGTGTTGCCCGGTGAGCTACCGAAGTGTGTGGTGAGCCACGGGATCGTTTGTGAAGGTTTCACCTCGCCTCCGCAAGGGAAGAGGTCACTTAGTGGAAGGAGGAGATAGCTTGACCTTGGGTGGTCGTATAAGCTTCCTCAACGGAGAGTAGGATTCACCGTGCCGTGGTGGCTGCTTGGTGCGAGCGGTGAATCCGAACTTCGGGAGAAAAATCTCTTGTCTCTTGGTTTGAGCTTTTTCCTCATATTGTCTTTTCTAGCATATTACTTGTGCTTCCGCTTCGATCTACTTTGGTGTGTTTGAGCTGTGTGCAGGAGCTTCATTGAAACACTTGGAAACATCCCTGGAAGTTTCACACCATTTGTGGTTTGTGCTAGAATTCGTAGAGGGTCAATTTACATTTGTTAGTGCAATCTGTGTAGAACCGGTTTTACCGGTTTGCCAAACCGGTAATACCGGTTTTGGTGCTGACAGTTGGAATTAGTTTTCGTAATTTGCAGATTCGCCTATTCACCCCCCTGTAGTCGACATCAAGGTCCTTTCACCTGGCCACACACTGGAGATTTCATTTCCCTTTGATTCACTGCCACACAGGGAGATCTTGATTCACATACTAACACCTAGTTTTCGACTGTAAAAAGCCCTATCCATGTACACAAAAATTCTCCACCCCATTTCATAAAGCATAAAATTGTGCATCCGGCAAGGAACAAGCCGTTCTTTGATCTTTGTTACTGCTGCATCCAAGTCAACTGTCCACTGAGGTCTTTCTAACATAAACAAAATTGTGCATCCGGCAAGGAACAAGCCGTTCTTTGATCTTTGTTACTGCTGCATCCAAGTCAACTGTCCACTGAGGTCTTTCTAACATAAACAAACGATGCGAAGTTTTAATAAGAATTTTGGAATTAGACATGCCTGTTGATCGATGAAGACGTTTCTGGAACCGATTTGAAATGAGTGGCTTTGGCTTACTGGCAAACGTGTGGGTCCGTTGCTTGCCACTTCGTCCTCCTTTCCTATCAGTTTTACTCGCTTTCCATGACGCCGTGTTTCCTTCTTTTTTATTATCCTCCACTTGCAGGTCCATTCCCCAGGCCCCAGTGAAGAAAGATCTGCAGAGCTATCTGAACTGCTCCAGCATTGTTATTGATATTCAAATTCAAACAGAGGACTCAAAATTATGTGCAACTAACGCTGATACGGATTGGATCGACTAGCTTGAATCCACTGACAGGAAGCAACAAACAAGGTTGGTATGAAGCCGTGCTTTTATTTGTTCTTGATTGCTCATGGACATTATTTGATGTTTGCAATCTTTTCTTCAGAGATCTGAACCTTGGCATCCACAAGCAAGTGGACTGACAACAGCTACTCTTGACTCCATTGATTCTGCACTCACACAATCAGCTTTCTGCAAACCACCCTCCCTGAGGTCTGAGCCCGTCCAAGAGATCAAGAGCTTCAAAGTGCAGAAGAAAAACATCATTGGAAATGGAAGGGGTCATGGTGAGCGTTGCCACAGGGGCGATGAACTCCCTACTTAACAAGCTTACTGCACTATTGGGTAAGGAATTCAGGCTGCAGAGTGCGGTGAAGCGTGATATTGCCTTCTTGAAGGATGAGCTCAGCTTCATGAACACTCTGTTGGAGAAGCTGGCCAACATGGAGGTTCTTGACCTGCAGATGAAGGAGTGGAGGAAGCGAGGGAGATGGCATACGACATAGAGGATTGCATTGATGAGTACATGCGCCAGCCAGACCAACAAAGAACTTCTGGAGTCATTGGATTCTTCCGTGAATATGTTCAAAAAATAAAGGAGCTGGTAGGTCACCATGGGGTTGCTCAGCAGATAAAAGAGCTCCAGGATCGAATTGTTGAGGCAAGCCACAGAAGGAAGAGGTACAAGCTTGACACTGAAGTCGATCCTGGAACCACCAATGTGTTCATTGATCCTCGATTACCTGCACTGTATGTTGAGTCATCTGATCTAGTTGGTATTGATATTCCAAGGGATTACCTCATTAAATTGCTAGATGATGGGGAACAGTCATTGAAGGTAATTTCAATTGTGGGACTTGGAGGATTAGGAAAAACTACCCTTGCAAATGAAGCTTACAAAAAAATTAGCTGGCAATTCGATTGTAAGGCTTTTGTGTCAGTGTCCCAGAAACCTGATGTTAAGAAGATTCTACGAATCATACTTTCTCAAGTCAAGAATCAAGATTATGCTAATACAGAAACATGGGATTAGAATTGGCTCATAAATGCACTGAGGGGTTTCCTAAAGAAAAAGAGGTGCTTCCTGTTTTATATTACTAGTCATTCTAGTGTTTTAAATTCTATATTTACTAGAAACAACACGCGGCGTTGCCGCGCATCACCCTTTGGTAGGCCAGGTGGATAATCGTTTGTTGAACTTCAGAATGTACTGAGATATATCAAAATTTCAACTTACAGAAAGCAAAACATATTAACTGCAACCTCTTGACAGCATGAAGTATTTAATTGTTTAGCCATGCCAGTTTATCGGTTTCATCTTTTTAAGTATAAATATTAGCAAACATCTTGATTGAGAACTTCATCTGAATTTTTGTATCAACTGCAAGCTTAACCTCGATCAAGGCATCCAAAGATATCTCATTTAGTGCTCGTGCTGATAGCTAAATACTCCGATAGGGCACAATCAGTTATAACTTCTCTTCGATGTGGAAGTGAAATGAGAATGAAACTGATTGCAACAATGATACAGAACAGAAGGAGCATGAAATATCCTTTAGTGTCTTTTCATTATAGAACAGAAACAGCATGAACAGAAGGAGCAGAACAGGAGTATTATTTTCAGAACAGAAGTGAGTACTGAATCCATAATACTGTCTTTTGTACTTATCCTTTAGTATGTCACTTCGGTGAATCACTTGAGCCTTGGGATATCTTCAGTGCCAGAGAGCTAGGCCAGTGAGCTTTACACATCTTAGTTAGATATCATTTGGCAGTATTTAGTAAGAAGGACAGGCCAATGACAAAGTATATGACAAGATATAGACATTTTCTATGCAACTAAGGGGCTGCTCTGCTCCTAATCAACATACTACAATTGAACACTTATTTAGTTATGCAACACATGCTGGTGGGACCATAGCATCTTATGATAGCACAATTGTGTATGCGTCTTCTTGAAGGTAAAATTAGATTTTTGCAGATACTACCACATTAACTCAACTCATTATAAAGCTAAAACAGTATGGCGGCTTACTAGACCAAATACAGCTAAAACCATATTGTACAATATTTTGATTTATTCATTTGGTAAAATGTAGAAAAATATCCCGACCTTACCGTTTTTGTTTTCTACATTTGCATAAATTTGCGATACCGTTTTCGATCATTTTCATCCCTAGTGGTTACCATATCATTTTTCCATTTCTGACATCAAACTTATTACATTGTCATAAATAATTAGAAATGTGCATTCAGGCCTACAAACCAGTTCAATGACTATTGAGGATACATCTGGACTTTGACTTTTACTTACAAGCATTGTTGTCGGCCTCCTAAATTTGGCAGTGATAACCACCAAGTATTTGGATTAGACAACCCAAGCAAGAAAAACAGTTCTAATATAATACTTCATATGCAATTGAGAAAGAGAAGCGCATCCACTATTAAGAATATTGAGCTGCTCCAATAATCTCCATCTATATTTGTGGGAAGCATAGTATAGCAACAAAATGGATCCTATCAATTCTCAGAATTTGCTATAGAAACCAATCATTATGTACTTTAGTCCAAAAACCTACAGGACAGAATATATCGTGTGTATGATAGTAAATGGGGAACACCATATTACCTTGTCAGGGTGTAAACATGTTATGAATTGCTACACGTGGAGCAAACACCTTTATTTGTAGGCGTTGATTAAGCTCTGTAATCAAGCAAAGGTAAGATTAAGCAAACTTCAATTCTAAAGTATGTATTTCATATATTTATAATGCAGAGTAAGATTACACCTTTATTTAGATGTTTAAGCATCTGTCACACATCACTTTCATAAGAAAACATGTTAGATATTGCATCAGTATACTGTTCATTTCACTTGCATAAAGAACTAAATACTCGGTATTTTTTCCATAAAAGCCTTTACACAGAAGCATACATGGCAATGTGCTTAAATTTAAGACTAATTCTAACAGTACTATTCTTCTTTTTTTGTCAATACAGAGAAGCTCCGCTTTCTAAAAAAATAAATAATAAATACTCATTTTATACATCTAGTAGAAGTTAAGATTTTATTCTTGTCGCAAGATGAAACAACTGAATCCCATAAGATAATAATTTTTAGAGCTCTAAATACAGCCTGTAATTATTAGTGCTGATTTGTGAGGAGCACAACTTCTTCAAGAATAAGTTGATAGCATATTAAGTGAAGAAAGTAGCCATTACTGATCCCAACAAAGTATAGATTTCCCCCCAACAAATCACTGGCCAAAAATGTGGTTACCTTTGTGTGGTCATCAAGGACCCGGTGACCTGTATCGTGATAAAACTCTGTAATATGAGGCGTACATGTTAAAGCAAGTAGTTTGATCAAGCATTAACCAAGCTTACCTGAGATGAAGCCGAAAACAAGGTGCAGTCATATAGTAATAGATCTTTCACTTGAATTCTAGAGCTAAAATAGTTCATATTCCTTTTTCTCTGGCGGATAAGCATGGTCTTAACAACCTTCTGAAACGATTCCTTTTAAAGTGTTTAACAACAAAAGATTGAATTTATAAAGATAGGTAGCACAAATGTACCAAAAATGAAAAATGTTGAATAGCTACGCCGAGTGCAGACCACAGGAAAAACAATCTGCAAAAAAGGGGATAGTTTAACACATCAGATCTTGAAAATATCCACTGCTTCAGTCAAATGTATGTGTCAAGGGGAACTATCAGACATAATATTCCGTTCTCAGCACAAAAATGTAATATTGACAGTTAGTCAAATGGTATTCGGAAAGATATGTGTGTGAAGGGGAATCTCTTACAGATCTTTTATCAAGGCATCAAACATATCCCTGTTTTATCAAGCAGTCACTCAATGTCAACTCAGCGCAGTTGCAGCAGATGGGGATGGGCAAAGTGAGAAGGAGCGAAGGCCTGCATATTTATTTGGCAATGCAATACAGTCACAATAAATCGTAATTAGTAATAGTTCAAATCAAAGATGTACTAATCTGTATTTCACAATATTGGGCAACGTAACAGGCAAAAGATCAAACGCCTCATGGCAGTAGCTGTGTCGGCTTGCACAGCATGCTCAAGAAGGTGCTCAGCACTCGGGCAGGCTGCACCGCGGCAGGCTGCGTGAGCTTCTGGCCTGCTGGCGTGCTTCTATCGCCGTTGCTTCCATGCGCGCGCTGGAGGAGGCCGGAGAGAGAGCGCAGCGGGAGGCGCGGTCGTCTTGAGGGACGGTGCGAGCGCACACAGTGAGCTCCTCGAACGGTATTGCGGCCTAGAGCTGCTGCGTCACACAAGGCCGTCCACGATAGCTGAGCGCATCGACGACGGGACCGAAGGTGCGGAGCACACCTGACCGTCGCAAGCGCCGGCGGCCGCCGAGACAGAGGCCGTGCGAGATGGGGATGATAAGACCCGAAGCTTCGCGACTAAGCGTTCGTCCGCCGATTCGATGGATGAAGCGGAGGCCGTGGGCGGAGG
>CM014278.1:3317482-3332568 GCA_004135705.1 Alloteropsis semialata
TTCTACGATGAGAAATTTCGATATTTGACACTCAATTCGAGCGCCTCACTGTTTTTGACATTGAATTCGTGAGCCTTTCGAAACTTGACATCGGGGACACCAATTCTTTCAAAATAAGGGATTCTCTCATCTTTTCTTTATTTTCTCTTATTTTCTTTTCTTTTTTATTCACAGCTCACTTTTTTAGACTAAATTGCCCCTGCCTTATCCTTTACCTGGGCACGCACGGGAGAGCCTTCACTTCTCGTGCATCTTCTCCTCTCTCTCTCTCTCTCGTGAGTCTCTCCCGTCCACTCCTCTCTCTCCTGAACGAAGAACCCTAGCTGCCGCCACCATTGCTCGAGCTTGGCTGGTCGAACTGGAACGGCGACCTTGGCTGTCCGTANAGTTGTTACGTCTAACTTTATTCTTCTCCACTATCAGTGTGCCAGACAGGAAGCAGGGACGAATCTATGCGGATACTACGTCTGCCAGTGGATCCATACCTTTGTTTCTCCCAAAAAAGCGACTCAAGAAGAACTCATGGTATGAATTAGATTATTAGTGTATATAGAAATTAGATTATTAGTGTGTATGGAAAATAGATTATTAGTGTATATGGAAATTAGATTATTAGTATGGAAATATTAGTGTATATGAAAATTAGATTATTAGTGTATATGAAAATTAGATTATTAGTGTATATTGAATTAAGATTATTAGTGTATATGGAAATTAGGTTATTAGTGTATATGGAAATTAGATTATTAGTGTATATGGAAATAAGATTATTAGTGTATATGGAAATTAGATTATTAGTGTATATGGACATTAGATTATTAGTGTATATGGAAATATGATTATTAGTGCATATTTATTATGAATATATTTATTATACTTTGTTATTTCATGTATACTTTGTTAATTCATGTAAACTTTGTTATTTCATGTAAACTTTGTTACTTGGTTAGAAATGATTATTAGTTATTGATTATTGTTTAGAAATGATTATTAGTTATTGTTTGAAATGATTATTAGTTATTGTTTAGAAATGAATGTGTTAGGATATTTTATAATTACATGCAAAATTTATTTATTATATGAATGAATGATTATTAGTTACTTGTTTAGAAATGATTACATGCAAAATTTATTTATTATATGAATGAATGTTGTCATTTGTGATTAATGCAGAGGATGTTTTACCATCAAGTGCTCCCAATGAAACAAAAATCAAAAGCTATTGCGGACCAACTATTTGGATTCATTATTGACCAAGTTATAAGTCCACTGGGAGAGTACCACCATGACGGAACCGCTATCGCTCAATTGGACTCCCTTTCCGCTCCTTCTTCTAGTTCTGCTCGTTAATTGTAAATAACTTTTAAATGCTCTAACTTTTGTATTGGCCGATCTCAAATGTTTATATGTGAATGTTTGAAAAAAAATGCAATCAAAGTCGGGTCAAAATCAATTGACAATTGCGACGACTTCAATCTTATTGCGTGAAAGATCGTGTACGACATATGATATATGACGAGCAGACACGTAGACGCGTAGATTTGTATATAACTAACCCAAATATCAAACATTTAAAAAAAAAATAACCAAAACAGCCTTTGGTACCGGTTGGTAACACCAACCGGTACCAAAGGCCCTCCCCCGCATGCCTAGGGGGGGGGTCCTTTGGTACCGGTTCTGGACCCGGTACCAAAGGCCGCCCCCCTTTAGTCACGGTGTCGCGGTACCGGTTCCAGAACCGGTACCTATGAGGGTTACGAACCGTGACCGGTACCTATGAGGGTTACGAACCGTGACCGATGGCGAGTTCTCCAGTAGTGGGGTGTTTAGATGTTGTTATGCATAGTGTTTTTATGCATTGGGTCGCGTGCCACAGAGAGGAAAAAGTGCATTGGGAAGCGCGTATTATGCAAAATGGAGGAGAGAGAGGGTGAACTAAACACCCCCTAAGATGAGATGACAATTGACCAAAGATCCAAAATAAAGAACAAAATGTTCACAAGTCTTAATGGTACCTGCCACAGCCAGTTCCTAAGGCCAATCTAGGAAGCAACCATTTGATTAGTTTGTGTTTGTAAGCTATGCTATGGAGATTTATGACACTTGTTTGGCAGTAACAGAGAGCTAGATCTGCAATTTCTGGAACAAACTGGAGCTAGAAATCATAACCGAGTAGGAACAATTCGCGCAGTTCAATTTTTCTTTGTTCTCAGTAGTAGCATTTTGGAAATTTGAGGCTGTACCGTACCTTTGGAAGCGTTGGCCCTGCCCCTGAACAGGGCTGTATTTGAGCTCCCAGAGAATTTTCGCTTGGTTGGCAGGTGATGGATTCATCTACAGATACACCAGCACGCATGATTATGAACAAGATAGGCATCAACGGAAAGACTACCCAGGATAAGGCTGCTCTCAACAGAAGTCGATCGAAACTTGTGGAAGCTGAAGAAAGAGGCTTACCACCTCCGTGGAGCTGCAACATGGGTTCGATCGGGAACTCGAGGGCCCTTTGTCCCCCCTCACGGACGATCGAACCCTTCGTTCCCCCTCTCTGCGTCTATATATGTATAGGGGAGGATCGATCCCCCTGTCCGAATCGCGGAATGCCGACCGAAAAGAAGGGCCGGATTCGGATCGAACTCTTTTTTTTTTTTGAGACTTGATTCGGATCGAACTCGGGGAGACAGACAGTAGATAAAACCAAAAAGAAAATCCTGGCATCGATCGAATGTATAAACTAGATGCACCAATGGCACAAAATAAGTTAGGATCTGTGTCTTCTCTACCGCTGCATGTCCATGGCTGGACAGGGCGGTCGGCGCCGCGCGCAACTGACGGACGAGCAGCGTGGCAGTCTCCGCCGGAGAGGAAAGCGTCGTCGCCGGTCTCTTTGATTGGCAGGATATGGAGGAGATGCAGATCAGGAAGAGTAGGGATGAAAACGGATCGGATACGAACGGATATGCACGAATACGAATACAGATATTTATTTTTTTCGGATCGGATTCAGATACGAATAGTGTAAAATGTGTCGGATATAGAACGGATATTGATATATGTTACATATCTCTAAGAAATATCCAACTTTGGGTACCCGGATTCGGATACCAATCGGATATCGAATCTCCAAATCCGAATATCAAACTATTCATTTAGTGTCTAAACCCCTTCGGTCAGACGGAAGGACGAAAAATATTCCTACCGTTTTCAACCCTAAGGAAGAGACTCTTTACTTGATTTCCTCGTCATTAGGTCCTGCCTGCACTGACACAGATGAGGAGAGAGCAGATTGAACGAACCGGTTGCGGTCGCACGCGATGCAGATTGAACGAACAGCTGCTATCCAGCCTGCGACTGCGACAGTTTTGCGATTGTGAATACGGGCATACGGCACGAAAAAGCGAAATTACTCGTTGGAACACATTCAATCCAGGTCACCGATTCTGTTCCCAGATGTGTGATTTCTTGTCTCTATCTCGTGATTACACATGTATAATGTTTTTTCTTGGCGGTATTTTGGGCTAGATCACTCCGAAACTTTTGAAGCTTAAAACTTCACTATTCAATATTCATCAAAAGGAATCTTACATGCATGGAGTATTAAACGTGTGTTAATGACAAAACCCATTCCATAACCTCTCGGTAACTTTGCGAGACGAATCTAATGAGCCTAATTAGGCCATGATTAGACAATGTCGTGCTACAGTAAACAATCTCTAATGACAGATTAATTAGGTTTAATAGATTCATCTCGTGATTTTCCGTCCGTCCGTGTATTTATTTTTATAATTAGATCATGTTTAGTTCTCCTAATCTTCGATTTAAAATTAAAAACTTTTTTTTACAAACTTTTTTTTCAAACTAAACGGCCCTTTGTTTCAATGTGTCGCAACGGCCCCTGAATCGCTACTTTTCAGTGTTGAATGAGACATAAAGACGTTGGTTCTCGTGCTGCATTAAACGTCCTCCCGTTCATGTATTTGCTTGGTGTGTTATCGAGCTATGATTGGCTCGAGCATGTATTTTACAATTCGCGTCAGAACATTTTTTAAGAGCCCGTGCTCTGTCGATTTCTGATTGGGTAGCGTACAAGCACGTGTCATCCTAGTCTCCCTCCCCTCCACTCATATTACCTTTTTTTTTATTGCTGAACTGGAATGACCATGTACCCAGTACCAACTTCTTTAATGCGCTCTCCTGCCCAGTACCTATAACATGGTCCATGACAATGATACATGATAAAAAAAATTAAACGTTACAGCACCGCATCAGTAAAAAGGATGCTTTATTCTTTTCTACTTATCAATTCCTTATCATGCGATGTATACTCAATCTTCATGTATGAGACCGGATGACATGATCCGTGAGCTTTATTAAAAAAACCTTGGTCATGATGAAAAATAACTGTAATATGCTCTAGACAGGGGCGGAGCTAGGAGACCATCTCACTGTTGTCAACTTCTTTAAATCTTCACTCAAAACAACTGGTAAACAATTGATTCTATAGAGTTTAGCAAAATTTATCGATGTCAGCTGACATCAATGCTTGCACGTAGCTCCGCCCCTGGCTCTAGAAGTTATAAAAAATAACTGTAACAAAAAAACATGTACAACCCAACAATCATCATCACGAAACAAATTATATTAGGAAAAGGAAGGAAATAACGAAAAAGATGAACAAAATAGAGAGAAAAAACACAGGCCATGATCCAGCCTCCCATGTACAAAGGTTAAAAAAAGCAAACAAAAAGTGTACAAAGATCCAACATCTGTATCATCATGTACAAATCACATAAGTAAAAAAAGGTTTTTAAACTGGCAATGTACCATGAGTAAGCAAAACAAAATCTAGCAGTAAAACCAACTACAAAGTAGTTTCAGTTGGTTGTTTACTATCATTCTCCTATGTATACCTGTACAAACTGCACAGTAAATCATAGTAACATGTTTTCATGTACCAATGCACCATTTGAAATAAAAAGGAAACACTTTGAAAATTGCACAAAATTAAAGAGACCGTTTCTGGCAACAACGTACTAGTAGATGTGCCTGCATGTGCATTCAATATCTTTTTTTTTTGCAAACTAGATAATACATCTAATTGCACTTTACTGAAGCATTTAAAAATCTAAATGATTATTACATTTCAGTTTGCATGGAAAATAACAGATTAATGGATCTCTTCTTGTGTTCTTGGTACAAGACCAAGGCTACATGGTGCATGCAAATCATTTCATGGACTACAAGCTACACTTCTTATACTTCTCTAACATACAAAGCTACAATTTTAAGCCAATCCAAGCAGTAGCCCTGTTTTTACTTAATATATATATTTTTAAAAAAACAGCAGTACCTGTAGCCACCATCCAAGCAACAACGCATGCACAACAAGCAACCAAAAACTATTCTTCCCCAAATCTGAGCAGGCCTTATCTCTCCCGTTCCAACTCCAGGATCAAGGAAAACAAAGGTACCCATCCCAATCGGCAAAACAGTAAGCCAGAATAACTCATCTTCTCCTTGCAGAGCAGATCTGCTAGCACAGCAAGCTGCTTTTTTAAGGAAAGATTAGATCTATACCATTAAACGAAACAAACTATAGGTATATACCATCAAAAGATTCATGTATAGATATTTACCATCAAAAGATTGAACTTGATAGCAATTTACCATTCCGTTTACTCCCGTTACTCATCATCGTTAGTTTTCTTTTTTTTTTGCCAAACCGTATCACAAACTTCCAATTTTGCCCTTACAGTAAAAACACAAGCACCCCATGCACGGACTCTTCTCACCTACGCACGGACTCTCCTCGAGTTGTCCTCGCGAAGGAGAAGGCGACGCATGACGCCTCGGCAGCCTGTTTCCATGGCGGGGACGGCCCCGGCAGCGCAGTCCCTTGGCGGCGGCGGCGTCCCCCAGCGGCGGCTATGTTCCCCATCCTCCCCTCTACAGTTTGTATTCCATCCTCCCCTTCTTCCTTCTCTAACTTCCTGGTTCTAACCCTAGGTTTTCCTCTCTCCTGTAGTGCTGAACATTCCATCTAAAATTGAGCCTTGGAATTGAACAATATGGATCCTGTTGACGTTCCAAATGGGTAAAACAAATTTTCTCTCTTCTAAATTGTTGACGGCCCTTAGACGCGTCAATCCTGAACCGCAACTGCACGGATCAGTTGTAGCTCTTCCCTCAGAGTACTCCCCAAGGTTTATCAATCCGTGGAACTAAAGATATAAGAAACAATCCAACTATCATAGAAATCCTTTAGTCTTGAAGAGGGTTGCAAAATGAATCTAATCTACTAAAACCAAACATCGGAGGTAGCAATAACCAATCTAGATCGCCTAGATCATGCATATGTTGTAGCTCCGAGCCAAATAAAGTGAAGCAAGATAGATGTGAATAAAAAGCATCTTTAAATCATGACCTCCGGTCAAACTCCTGAAAGCCCCACCTTACACGGGATCACACCCTGTTACGATGCTCCCTATCGGTGTGGGTAACTTAAGGGCACGTTCACAAGTGAACGTGTCGAACTACTTGGTAGATCTGGTACGAACCCCTAGCCACCATGGCTACAAGAACACCCCAAGCAATCTATCTCGAGAATAGATTGGAGAAGAAGCAAAACCAAGATAGAACGAAATCATAGAAAGAGGCATTTGATCGCTAAAGATTCAGAAACACAAATAACTTCACCATGAATGATAGTACATCACAAGATCACCACCGAGATCCTACCTTGATCTTGATGATCGTAGCTCTAGAACTCCGACATGGTCTTTCTCGCAGGGTTCCCACGTCGGCTAGGGTAGAACCCTAGACAACTAGCACGACCCTCAGCTCTCCGAAAGGTGTCCCTCTAGCTCCTCTGCTCCTCGGCGTCGAATGATGGATGATGATGTGCGTGGCAGGGGGCACATGGGCTATTTATATCCTGAGGAAACCCTCTGTCGAAGGAGAGGGTGAGGCGGCGCTAGGGGGGTCTAGGCCGGTCGGCCCAGAGAGCCCTAGGCCAACCGGCTTGGCCTCTTTCCTGGCCGCATCATCCTCATCTTTCTCCCCAAGTTTTCTAAAAGCTTCAGTAGTTGTTCCATCTATGCATGTGGGACTTTGGACATCGTTTGCTTCGGGATATCTTCGAGATAAGAATGGGAAGTGGATGACCTTCCATATTCTCCAATTGATTTGCCTTGACCCCGAAGTCTCTTGACCTTAGCTTGAAGCACTTGCCTTTTAAATATTCTTGAAGGATGGTTCACCGAAAATGAGCACGAACGGGGCTTGGAATGCCTTAGGCCGGCTGGGCTAGGCCATGTGGGGCCAGCTGGCCTAGCCTTTTCTTCGGGTCTCTGGCCTTCATCTTTCACCGTGTTGTCCTTGATCACAAGCCTTGTCCATATGTGCTCCAATTTAGCCCAAAAACCTGTGTAAACAGAAATCCTCCAAAAACACATGTATATACGAAAACATCCCGGTTATAGAGTATGATCAATAGTTTAGATATCAAATTCATGTCATTATTGAAGATAAACAAGGGTAAAAAGGTGTCGCTAAGGAGCATCAACATGAATCTTTTCTTGAAATTTTATACCTAGTTTGCTGGTTGGTGGGGAAAGAGGGAAGGGGTCCAAAACTTAGGTGATTTTATTTGGAATTGTTGTCAATTGGTCCTTACATTTGTTATCCTTTCCATATGTTTGTCACTGATGTTGCAGGATTGACCCAAACAGTGCATGTAGAATAGAGATCATTGTCAATTCTTACTTCAAAATGTGGGGCAGTAGAATGGAGTATAGTCGGGGCAGGACAATAAATTGTGTTGTTGATTTAGAAGAATACTCAATTATTGATCTGGAGAACGATGTTGCATCGGAATTTAAATGGGGGCAGTGACCAAGAGGCAAACTTTTGGGTTCTAACAGGGGGTTTAGTGACATCCAAGTTGGCTTCGGATGCGCCACTTCTTGACTTGTTAAGGGCATCTAGAGCAGTGAAGCTGTTGATGATAGTGGGGAAACGCGAGCACAATGTAAGAGTGGAGGAAATGCCTACTACAGTGAACAGAGGAGAGGGGGAGATGCCTGTTGTAGTGAATGTAGGAGAGGAGGAGATGCCTGCTGCAATGGAGATGGGAGAGGAGGTGATGCTTGCGATGGACTATGATTTGGAGGTACCAGACAAAGGATTTGCTTGGGCAGAAGTACCAAAATATGGGGAAACAACCGCAGGGCCACCCGTGGCTGAAGAGGAAGAGAAGGAGCACTTCATCACTGTTGGGTGTGAACCTAATGGTGATGAACCAGCTCGAGCAGATGAAGAGTGGAGATACTTTAAAAATGTTGATGCACTTGAAAATCAGAAAGCTGAGGTGCAGATTAAAAAGAGGACAAGGTCTGTTCCAGAAATCAGATAATTTGATATCGAAACTGTTCCTAATGATGAGGCTACTATGCTTGATGACTTTATTGTGCCTCACACATTACATGATGAAGAGAATCCAATCATTAATGAGGGAGACATTTTTTGTAGACAAGAATGCATTTGTCCACACTATTAGACAATATGCCATCAAAAATGAGTTTGAAACTAGGATTAAACATAGTGACAAAGAAAGATATAGAGCAAGATGTGTAGATAAAAATTGTGATTGGAGAGTATTTGCAAAGAAACTACATGCAAGGTTGATTATGTGAACAACAATATCTCAGAATGCTTCAACAATTGGATTAAAAATTATAAAGACCTTCCCGTTGCTGATATGATGGATAAGATTAGGGCAAAAATTTACACAAGGCAAGAGATATCTAATAGAATGGAAGGGCATATACAGGCAAGTGTGTTATATGAGTTGAGCATGAAGAGCCAGGGGCTGCATATACAGGCAAGTGTGCAATGTCAGCTGAGGTATCGGGAGTAACAAAAGAAGGAAGAAATTGGAGAGTTTCTATTGACATTGAGAAAAGAATTTGTCGATATGGACAGTGGCAAATTTCTGGAAAACCCTGCACTCATGCTATAGCTCTATTTGAGAAAATTAAAAAACTTAATATCGAGAACTTTGTAGATGACTACTATTCTGTAGGGAGGTTCAAAGCAACTTATCAGTTTGTGGTCACTCCAATGGGTGACAAGACTCATTGGCCAAAAGTTGACCTTGGGTTCAAAATGATTCATCCAAAGCTAGAAAGGCCTGCTGGTAGACCAAGGAAGAGAAGAATCATGGCTAGTGGAGAGGCAGGGAAAAGAGGCCCATATCAATTCAAAAGGTGCTTTCAGTTTGGACATATAGAGAAGGGCTGTAATGCAACTCAAGCTGAATTAGAACAAGAGCTTCTACCACCACGTCCATAAAAACCAAAAAAAGCAAAGGTACTGTAATAATACATCAATTCTTATGTGTAATGCAATATTTTCCATGCCTAACCCATGTTGTCACACCTCCCAGGATATCCAAATCTGAAATTGTTGCAGACTCCATGGTTGATGGTGATCCATCCCAAAGTGTTGTTGATCCAAAAGTGATGTGCGTTCCAGGTGTGACAACAAGAAGCATGTCTTCTCTTTCTCCAACTAGTCCAGGTCCTACAACAAGAAGGATGGCATCCATCTCACCTGGAGGAATTAATCGGAGGCTCATTATTAGCTAGAAATATCAGCCGCCTTACTCTAATATGTGTGTCAACATGTCTGTGAAAGTGTAGTCTTTTGTGCAACTCTATGTGTGTAACTATGGTGCTGCTATATAACACTTCTCACATTTTGGTACTCGTGTCATGAACTTGTAACAATTAGCTATATGCTGCAACTATAGCACTGAGATGGTAGCAGTGTTGTGTTATGTACTACTGATATGTCCTCTTATATCATGTCCAAATGCTGCTGAAATGAGGGCTGGAGTGGAGCTAAGTGCTGCTGAAATGGGTGCTGGAATATAGCAGTACTGCTGTTGTTGTTAGTCTTTTTCCAGCACAGGGTATTATGATTAGAGGTAACATTGAGTTAATAGATTCGGTAAGATGCAAAGAAGTGTGATCTTTTGATGGTAAATATTTATACATGAATCTTTTGGTGGTATATACCTATAGTTTGGTTCTTTTAATGGTATAGATCTAATTTTGCCTTTTTTTAAACAGCAGCGAGCTGCTCTTAGCCCAAGAAAAGGAAGGAGGGGCGAGAACAGTAAGCAGCGTATGAGAATCAACAGCATCATATCTACATGGTCAGCTCAGCGTGTCGGGCGCCGTCGCCAGGGATCAGTAGCCCCAATGCATGTAGACCCTCCATGGCCCGCGCAAAGACGCACTGCTCGTCTGGCCGGCACCGGCCCTAGGGCGCGTCCGCGTCTAGCCATGCCGCCGCTCGCACTCGGCTGTGCCGCTGCAGGGATGGCCAGACGCGTCGCTGCAATGACGGTTGCGCCCAACCGAGCGACTCTTGGCGCCGAACTGCCACGGACGCCCGTGCTGGCTGAGCAGTTGCCTCCGCGCGCTGGCCACCGCTGGCCGTCTAGTGCCCCTCGCCTCGCCCGGGAGATCCTCTTCGTGTGCCGGGCCGCCGGTGACGAGCGCGCCTCACCGAAGCCAGCAGAGCCGCACCCGTGCCACCGGATCTGGCGGTGCACGGGCGCCAGCGAGGACATCCACTCGTCAAGCCCCGTGGCGGAGGCTCCCCCATCATGGCCTCGTCGTGATTGGTCGTCATTATCGTCGTCTGATGCAGAGGTGGAGGAGCAGGTGCGTCGCTAGTGGATCTGGGCCCACGCCTTGCCCTTCCACCACCAGATCTGGGCTCGCCACCGGTGGATCTGGGCGCGCGCCCTCCGGCTCCCACGGATCTGGTGCCGGGCAGCCCGGAACGACACCTCCTCGCCGTGATTTGGCTCGTCTTCGCCCTGGGCGCGGCGTCGTCATCCCCGCAAAGCTGCACCGAGCCTAGAGCCGTTGGATCTAGCCATGAGGTCGCCGGATCTGGCCTTGGCACCACTGGTTCTTGCCGGTGACCGCCACCAGCGCTGGTCTAAAAAGAGAGAGGGGATGAACTGGAGCGGAGGAGAGAGAACCGGATGGTTCAAATGATTTTGAAACGGGGAGTAAGAATAGATGTCTATTATATTATGTATACGATATGTACATGTCGGGTTCCCATATTAGGGACCCCAAAGACGGTGGATTAAGAACGACAATCCCTAATAAATCTACCCGCGAGAAATAAAAACCACGTACAAGGATCTGACTCGCCCGACGAGTTTCAGGCTCGTCCGACAAGTCTCAAGCGACAAGTTTTCGACTACTCACTCGTCCAACCTCGCCCGACCCCTGCTGCATACGGTGGATGCTTTGGCTCTCGTTTGGCCTGCATGCGGGCTTGCTGCATACATACAGCTAGGCCACTTGAGTGCCGGTTTCTAAGCAAGCGTGGTACATGCACACGTAAACTACTCGAGTGCTTGCTCCTGCTACTGCCTGGCCACTTGATGTCGGGGGTAGACCTCCAGGGGTACCCAGAAGGCGGATTGGCCCAACCAGCAAGGGGCGGCCCAATCCGAGTACATCTGGATCGGTTTGTCGGACTGGCTGGCCCACCAGTCGGAAGGCCCACCAGTCGGGCGAACCGGATGGGCGCGATGGCGCGCGCGGCAAGGAAGAAGACGGCGTATCCCGCAAGAAGCTCGGAGATCAAGATAAACTAGCCGGAATTATAGGGAAAGATATCTGTAATCGTTATAGGATCGAATCCTTGTAATTCGGGTAGGTTATGATCTCTGGCCGACTTGTAACTCAAGGCAGCCGGACTATATAAGGCGCCTTGAGACCCCTCTCCAGAGCACGATACAACCCACGATCATACGCAACATCTACAACCCTAGGACAGAACCCAACTACGGAGATCCTTCAAGGAACTTCATACACAGCAATACAATCTCCCCCAACACAGGACGTAGGGTATTACGTCATCTCGACGGCCCGAACCTGTTCAATCCTTGCGTCTTGTGTTACCATCGGCTTCTGATCCTCGATCTGTCCCTCAACAAATCAACCACGTAGGCTACCCTGTGTGGACTGCCGGGTCCAAACATCCGACAGTTGGCGCGCCAGGTAGGGGTTGATCGACGAGATCAATCTGAAAGCTCGATGGCATTCACTTCCGCCGTCATCACGCCGGCGACCACGAAGATTTCCATCACCGAGGGGGCTATGTTCTTCTTCGGATCCATGGTCTTCACCGCCGGGCCCGAGGGAGAGCTCTCCTTCACCCGTGACGCCACCCCGGAGGAGACAGCGCCACGACTCGACGCTACACCAGACGGGATCGTCACCATCACCACTCCGTCGCCAACCATCGCCAACAACTCGGCGACCGCGACGGCCGTCGTCGTTCTCCCGCCATCCGAGGAGAACGCGCCTTCTCCTATACCGCCGACTGCTTCGTCCACTCCGCCTCAACCACCCAGGGTGCAGGAGACACCCGAAGAACGAAGGCGCCGATGGGCTGCACGCCAACGCCAGTTCGAGGCGGACATGGATCACGCCATCGCCTCCGTCGGTGAATGCATTGAACTCACCGAGTCAGCTCGTCGGAGCATCGCCTCGCCGGCACGATTCCCGCTGGGACTCAGGAACAGCGGGGCCGTCTACCAGCAAGCACTCGGCGAACGCGCGAACGCCGATTACTCTCCAGATGCGATCAGGGGGGTCGATCCCATCGCGGCCACCCAGATCGGATCTACTCCGGACGTTGCAGCGGCACAGCACCCTCATCATCAAGATACGCCGACTCCGCCCGAACCAACTCCGGCTTTCCCGCGGGTGACACGTGTCCTCCCTCCAAATAAGAGGATCACGCCTGCCAAGCGGGAGACGTTCGTCTCCGACATATCCGCCGACGAACCAACGGTCCAGGGTGAGGATCAAGCACGCCGTGACGCCAGGGTCGGGCGTAACGGTGAAAGGCAACGACGCCGTGACGCGCGGCGAGAACGCCGAAACCCCAGGATCACGCGTAATCTCCAAGACGACTTCGTCCAAGAGATCGGCGGCGTAGGTGTCTACGCCACTCCATCGGCCAACCTTGCCGCCGCGCACCAAGAGCTTGAAGGGATCCCAGAAACCCCTGAGCTCAACCGGATCAAGGTCAGGTTGACCGCAGCCGCGGGCATGATCAACGCCCAGAGGGCTCCTGCTTCCTCATCTCGCCACTCCAGGTCGGCCAGTCGCCGAGAAGCCGATCGCGGCGTGGTCGAGCAGCCCGATCTCCGCGAACAACTCCGCAACCGCGATCTCCGAAGGAACCTTGACGACCGTCATCGGCGGAGGGACGAGGAAGAACTCCGACGGCGCGCCGAGTACAACCGTGAACACGGCCCTCCGGGGTTGGATCGCGAAGCACGCCAACGCCGAGAGCTCGAGGCCGCTGAGGCCGCACGCCGGCGAGAATTCGACCGCAAGTACGGGGCTCCACTCGGACAGGACAGGCCACCCCGGGCTAACACCCCGGAAGACTACTCCGCCGACTCGGGACACGCAGACACCGGGAACCTCAACGACTGCGACGGCTTCCCGGCATTCACTGCCCGAGTAAGATCCATCAGAATGCCTGCTAACTTCAAACCTACAGGCATAGAGAAATATGACGGGAAGGCGGACCCGACGCTGTGGCTCCGGACGTACAGCATCGCCATCCGCGCAGTGAACGGCGACCACGACGCCATGTGCGCGTACTTCCCCGTCGCCATGACCAAGGTAGGGCTAACCTGGCTTCACAGCCTTGAGCCCGACTCCATCGACAGCTGGGGGACCCTCTGCGACAAGTTCAAAAGCTACTTCCAGGGGAGCTCCATCCGACCAGGCACCGCCTGGGACCTGGGCAAGGTCAAGCAGAACCGGGGGGAGAGCCTCCGCGACTACACCGACCGGTACATGGAGAACCGAAACTTAGTTCCCGGCTGCTCCGAGTCCGAGATCATCAGCTACTTCCTCGACGGCCTCGCCGACTCCGCCGTCTTCGAGCGCCTCTGTGAAGACCTGCCAAAGACCTCCGGCGAGTTCTTTGGCCGGGTGAACAAGATGGCCAACGCCAAGGAGGCTGTCCGTCTCCACTACGGCAAGAAAAGCTCTCGGGACGACGATCGTCCCCCTCGCCGGGAAGACCGCCCGAAGAAGGAGGACACGCGCCGTTCCCGACCTGAACCAAGCAGGAGGGATGACCGAAAGCGCTCAAGAGACTTCACCGTCGCCGCCATGGACTGTTGTGGCCCTCGCCCGCGGTCCAACTTCAGCGCCGACTTCGAGAGGATGCTCCAAGGGCCCTGCCCCATCCACAAGCAGTCCAAGCATCGTATGATCGACTGCATGGGGCTCGCCGACGCCTACAAGAAGAAGGAAGGGAAGCTTCCGCCGCAAGACGACGACAAAGGCGACAAGGGAAAAGGGACTGCCGCGAACCCTGCTTTCCCGAACGTCGATAGACAGGTGAACTTCATCCTCGGAGGGCCGCCGCCTGTAGAGGACAAGCGCCGGGAGAAAGTACGTGACCGGGAGATATTCTCCTGCTACACATCGCCGATCCAACCACTCCGCTGGTCCGAGCAGCCGATCACCTTCTCCAGGGAGGACCAGTGGTTCCAGGTCTCCGACGTGGGCGAGTACCCGCTGGTACTCAGCCCGATCGTGCACAACGCCCGCCTCACCAAAGTACTCATCGACGGTGGGAGCGGGCTCAACATCATCTTCGCCCAGACGTTGAGGGACATGGGCATCGGCCTCGACGCCCTGACTCCTTCTCTCCACCCGTTCTACGGGCTGATCCCGGGCAAAGGCTCCAAACCACTCGGGCAGATCGCTCTGCAACTTCAGGACCGAGTACCTCAACTTCCAGGTCGCCGACTTCACCACCGCCTACCACGCCATATTGGGGAGACCAGCGCTCGCCAAGTTCATGGCGATCCCCAACTACACGTATCTGCTGATGAAGATGCCAGCACCAAACGGTGTCCTCTCCATCCGCAGTGACGTACACCTCTCCAAGGGCTGCGACAAAGAAGGGCTCCACCTCTGCACCGGCATCGAACGCAGCGTGCTGCAGATGGA
>CM014278.1:3333568-3376653 GCA_004135705.1 Alloteropsis semialata
GCGGCTATTGCAATAGATTAATACCCTACAGGGGTGTACAACTGGGACCACACGGAATAAGACTTTCCACCATACCCTAGGCCGAGGGTAAGCGTCGACTCATTTCCCAACCTTTCATATACCCGCCCCAGACGCCCATACCGGCGCCCGGTAATTGATAGATGCCCTAGAATCCGCTAGCGACACCTCATCCCAATCCAGACATACCAGACGGGTGACCCGGGCGACTTATACTACTTAACTTACATTACCAATTCAAGTATGTGGTTTGTACGAATAAGTGCTCAAGAGACCGGCGACAATCCATATCCCTATCCGACTTAGCAAGTCTCCACACTTGCTCAAGTCCCGAGTCATCATTCATAGTTGCTCATCTTTTAACCATTCATAGCTACTAGGTAGTTAATTTATCAAACACCCTATAGCTCGCAAGTGGTAGTGACCTTGCCACCTCTTGACTTCTACCGTAGCTAAGTATGGCTGAGCAATATGATCGTGACACCTAGCAAGCATACTCTTCTAAAAAGGATTGAACTTAATCAAAGAGGATCATGCATCAAATGGGTTCTACTCAAGCATAGTAAATAACCATAACAAATGCACAAGCAAGACTCATAGATACAATTTGATCCAAAATAGGGAGAGATATGCTTAGTAAGGTGCCCTCCTTGAGGCTCAGCGAGGATGTCATCGGAGAAGTCCTCCGGCACGGGCTCCGCTTCCTCAACCTCCGGTACTTCGTCATCTACACGAATGCAATGATGCTTGGTAAATAAACATACCATGAATGATTGCAATGATGCATGAAATGACAGGATAAACATTGCATAAACATGTATAAAACATCTCTAAATAAGCTAGATACATAACATAAGTGTAGGTGAAGCAACCCTAAATGTATAGGTGCTGGACGAGCAGCGGCGGACTGTCCGCGCCCAGATGGCGGACCGTCCGACCATAACGGCGGACCATCCCGCGGACAGTCCGGGGGTCAAGTGTGGACCGTTATGGTGAAAAAGAACCGATTCGGGACAAGTTTTTGGGCATAAGGGCGGACCGTCCGCAGTGCAAATTTCAGCACTCGCACAAACGGCTATATCGTCTGTTCCGGAGCTCGGAATGACCTGCGGATTGTCCGGTTGCGAAGGGCGGACTGTCTGCAGTTTAAAGGTATTGTGCGACTCAGAAAAGTGCAGAAGCTCGCGGTGGAATCATTCATGAACGGCGGACCGTCCGCGCCCAGGTGGCGGACCGTCCACGCATGCGGCCGAGGCTCGCCGGCGAGTTCGCCGCCGGCGACTCCGGCGACCGATTGGGATGGGGTTTGTTGCTATAGACTTCTGGGAACATGGGGAGTATGGTTTGGCAAGTGTATTTGACATGCACTAAGGTCTCTAAGCTCTAGGTCATCATTGGTGATTTGCTCTAGTGGGGATTCAAGAACTCCAATCCTAAGCAATGTCCATGGATAGAGGGCGGGGAAAGCTCACCAGCGGCAAGAGCAACTCCGGTGAGGTGCCACGGGTTGGAGTAGAGCGGCGTTGGTGAAGCTTGAGCTCGGGCTTGGCTTGAGCTTGGGGAAGAAGATGAAGATGGAGAGGGAGAAACTTGGGGAAGCTCCTAGCTCCAACTCCGGGGAAGAAGAAGTCGTCGGGGTGGTGTGGCGCGTCTCCGGTGAACTCCGGCGATCCTCCGGCGAAGCTACGGCGAGGTTGGAGTGGCTCAATGGTGGGAGAGCTCCTCCATGGCTTGAGGTTAGAGAGAGAGCGCTTTTGGGTGAATGAGGAAGAGAGAGAGAGAGAGCGTTCAGCTGTCCAGGGAGAGGAGAAGGGTGCGGCTGACATGTGGGGTCCGTGGGGGCGACGTGGTGTGAAAGTTCTGTGCCCGCAACACGCACGCGCAAGGCGGTGGCGGACTGTCCGCCCGTGTGGCGCGGACCGTCCGCGGGTGACGTGGCGAGGGGCTGACCGTGTTGTGTTGACCGTGCCTACGTGGCAACGGCGGACCGTCCGCATGCAAGGGGCGGACTGTCCGCAGCCCACGAATGCAAAAGGGCTTAGCCCTATAGTTTAATGCTTAATGATGTGTTCATGATGCATGCTTAGGTTTAATTAACCTAGGGCTGTTACAATATCAATCCAAGTTTCTTATACTGCAGGTTTGGATCGAGGAGGTCATCGCCGCTCTGCCCTACCTCCTAGTCCACGGGAAGATGAGAACGGTGCTATGCCTGCTGCTGCTGCTCTCTCCTCTACCTGTTCAAGGAGAACTTACAATTCCATACGGGCCTACGGCAACCCGACAGGAAATATGATTTAAAATTGGCTGGAAACACTTTCTAAAAATTGATTTCAATCCATAAGACGACCAGGACGTACGTAAAACCAACCGTCAATATGATAACAGCGTCAGAGCTGGTGGCACGGACGGATAACAGCGTCAGAGCTCATGGGCCTCTTAAAAAAACTAAAAACAAATGTTCAGTAGCATGCAGCACGGCAGTGAAATGTGTTTGCTTTGGAAAGCAACAGTTCCATATGCTACCTGCGTAGACGTGTTCCATGGGGATAGAAGCCAAATGACTAGTTCACCAAAAGGTTCTTCCAAAAGGTTGTTCCAGCATCTAGTCTGACATTGTCACCTATGGCAATGGCATCATCTAGATCTAATACATCAAATCTATAGCCTTTCTAGAACATGATCAGATTGTTGGTGTGATAGAGATCTTCTCTACACAGAAAACACACAGAGAGGACAAAACGTACACATGTTCAGCCGTCCAGTGATAACCGATTGATCCAGTGACCTGTTCCAATGCTTGATCTACTAACAAAATCAGAGTCACTCCCAGATGATGATTTCAATCTGATCAGGGCTGATGCCATTTCCACCCAAAAGGTTCTTCAGGTTGTTGAGCATGGGATCATCCTCCCAATCCTCCGAGCAAACAATTTCAACAATTTTAAGGAGCTCACAGGTGAAATATCTTTCTTCTAGCTCTCCATTGAACTTTTGATATGTATTTGGGCTCTGCCACATCATGAAAAAGGCACGAGTTTAACCTTGACGCCACATGCATAAGCATTCATAGAAGGAACAATAAACATGTGGAGGGAAGCATGTACCTCTCTGATTTCCAGAATAAGCTTCGTCAGATTAGGTGAGTTCTGAAGGAAGACTATCAGTGCATAAAAGTCTGAACACAGACACCACTCGCCAAGAGTCAGGATTGTAAGATCGTTGAAGTTTGGACACCATTGAAAATCCGCTTGCATCTCCAGCTGCACAAGGCCCAAAGGGTAAAGATGTGACATAGAATTCATGCAGTATTCAGACAAAGCTACCAAAAGAATTAGTGGGACTTCAAATCATGTGGCAAGTACCACCAAGTATAGACTATACCTTCGCAACAGAGCAAACGAGAAAACCAGAACATAAGCATAAATAGTGTTTTCTTTATTTGGAAACAAATTAACATTGCACATACTTAACTTTTGAAGAGAGGCAAAGTTCAAGAGAGTATGTAGTTTAATTGACATGAATGATTTCCATGCAAGTCAGGAAGATACACTGGTGAAAATACAATATCACTAAGAGATCTATCTTATGGATTAAAAACGATTCTATAGTAAATGTTAGGAATGAGGCTTCCAATTTTTTTAAGCACATTCTGTTTGGATGGAGCCTTTCAATATTAGCACGTGCATTCACTCATGGAGACTGAAGTTCAATAAGCACTCTGCTATATGGCAAGATTCATTTTCAGCTCTAGCCACCCCATATTAATTGTAGCTAGGCTAATATCTCAGTCGAAAATTCTCCAATGTACTGTACGGATAATATATCAGGTAGATTAACTGAATGAGAATTTTCTCAGTTCCATTCATATGTTAAACCACCTTGTGATCGTACAAATGAATGATTTTTTTCTCATGCCTAGATATCAGATTTTGACTCATAAATATTTGCATGAATGCATAATCTCAAATCACGAAGCGTACCGTTTTTCCTATGTAATTGAAGTTCAAATTTGTAACACCAGAGAGGCTCTTGAGAAACTGAAAGATATCATAAACCTGAGTGTCACCAGTACCAACTGAAACGGATGCTGTCCGTAGTGATTCCATGTTCTTCAGTAAAGGCATTCTCTCACAAACAGAGTAGGCAAGATGCACAAGGCTTGGAAGATAAATACAGGGCTGCTCATATGATGTGAAATTAGAGTCATCATCAATGGTAAAAACCTTCAGTGTCTGGGACGAAATCTCTACATCCTCAACGCAACAGTCACTTAAGAGCAGATGTTCCAATGCTGTGCAGCCAGTTTGGATGTTCCAAAAGAAACCAGGTAGCAAAACGACCAAGAAGAGATCCAGCTTTGTCAAGAAGCATCATCGTGTGGTGGCTTGTATTGGACTTACCTCATTTAGGTGGCAAACCACACGTTTTTTCACGAGACCATCATCGTGTGGTGGCTTGTATTGGACTTACCTCATTTAGATGGCAGCTAGTTTTTTTCACGAGACCATCATCGTGTGGTGGCTTGTATTGGACTTACCTTAAGCCGACGTTTATAGATTTTTCTCGCTTCTCACTAGCAAGAGCGGATATGGGCCTAGGCCCAAAAAAAAAACACTTTGTAGCCTCTTTTTATCCATGACCTAGCAACAGATCTCATGAACCTAATCCTTAGTCGGCCCAACCTCCACTCGCAGCCCACTGGCCTAGCAGCTCGCTCTACTGCCTGTCGAAACTGGCTTGCTTTCCTAGACTCGAAAAAGTTACATATAAATATTTTTTATTTTAAATTTATTTATATATAATTTACTTTATCATCTTCTTATTTTGTCGTTTACTCTTTCCATAGAAAAATTATTCTTGCAATATGCTATTCAAATGGCGTTGTTCCAAATAAATGTTTACTGTAGATCGACTTTTGCAAAATAATTATTTAAATTGAAAATTGTAATTTACTAAAAATATTGTCAAAAAACTCTTTTTTGTTAATTTTTCAAGAAAGCTATTTTACCAAATGTCCATGAGAAAGTGATTTATACAAATTTCCTTTGCTGACCCTAATGTCCCTCAAAAATTCATGCAAATATATTAATTCAATTGTCCGTGGGAAAGTGACGTCGGTAGGTCTATACAGTTCAATGAAAACAATTGGGTGGGGATTGCAGCTGGTACAAAACAAGACTACTATCCACTTGTTGTTGGAGAAGGTACGTAGCCAGTCCAAAACATTTAGTATCCATAGATATATCTATGTTATCAAATAAGCAAGACACTATTTGTTAGAAACCGTATCCCTCGGTACATATTTTTAAGTGGGGCTGTAATATATTCACTCAATCATTCTCTCTTTTCTGTACCAATTATATTTGTTGTTCAATTATCATGAGATCACTAACCTCTTCCAAAGCATGACTTGGTGGCGTTTGCTGCATAGGTTCTCGTATTGAAACAGGGTCCTGCATAAGACCCAATTTCTTCATCTTTCCACTCTCTCTTATTTAATATAGTGCCACATAAGTTAATCATTCTAAGTGACAGTGTAATTAATGCTATAAAAACTATCCTAGTTGTAAAATTGGGGATAGGCCTGACTTGCTTACCAAAAAGACAAAAACACATTGTAATAATTGTGATCAGACCCTCTCCCAAAACGCTAATTAGCAGCTCTCAGGTTCAATGTCTTGTTATCTTATTCGTTCTTGATCGGACTAGTAGAAATGAGAGTGAGAGTCTAAACGTTACCTCCTGATCTGCAGCGGGAGCATTTTTTATATATAATTTGTGGTACACAATTTTTTATAATTTCAGCACAAATGTATTGTAATTTTTGACTTTCCAAGTAAACATGTACCCAGGCCCTAGAAAAACGATGTGACTCACAGAATCATGCAAAAATCAGAAAATGTTTCACCCACAATGAAAAATTGCATATCTGTTGGACAGGAAATTAGGAGAAATGACAAAACTTCTATGTGCCATGTTGCGATGAAACGGAAAGTACACAAGACATAATGCCTTTTCTCCAAATGTTCACAAGCAATGCAGTCACAACATCAAAATGCCTGTCCTCGCTCCTCTCTCATCAACACCAGCGGCGTGCCAGTGGCCAGGCATTGCAGGTAGCGTCGCGGTTAGTGATGGATTCGGATGGTATACGTATGGAATCAAATTCGAATATCACCTTTTATCATATTTTAATTTGAATACGGATTGAATGCGAATTTTATTAGATATGAATACGAATATGAATATGAATCTTATCCATTTTTATCGGATGCGAATACAAAACGAATAGTTCGAATACGGATTTGCATTCGGATAGATGGTTTCTTTGAGCCTATATTTTTCATGGATACGGATAATATCGGATATCCCATATTTTATTCGAATACGAATATGGATTCAGATAGAGAAAATTGATGAAAAATAAATTTGGATATTTTTATTTAACATCCATATTAAAATCGAATACGAATATGGATATCCATATTAACGTTTAAGTTGAATACGAATACAGATAATTCGGATATCTGAACATCCAAATCCATCCCTAGTCACGGTGGCCACCCTCGGCTGATTGGATCCCAGATCGAAGGGTCAAGGGCCAAGGCTAGACCAGTTCCTTAAGATTGATTTTCAACTCATTATAATTTTGTACCTTTGTTTTTGTAAACTACAATTACTCAATGAAGAGGACCAGAACATTGAAAGTATTTTATTCCCATGCCCCTACGCATGTAATTCCACCAAGACCAAGAGCACTAATTCTGTTGTTCAAACTGTCGCAATCAAAAGTAGTGCTAATGAGTGTTAGGCAATGTGGATGGCTATAACGTAGAAACACAAGAAATGGGTTTAAATTTTTTTTATCAAGTTTGCTGTACAATTAGACCTGGAATTGAGAGTTGGCAATGGGTTTAATCTAAATCATGCATTTTACACGCTCATGTGGGCTATCGCTATGTGACTTTGTGATTGTTGCTGCATGGGCTATTTTGGGATGTTTCCAACGCTCAGACAAGTGGACCTAGTCGTGGAAACGCTTCAGCTCCGCCACTGCTCACTAGTGTAAACTAAATTTTATTACTCTCTTCGATCTTCTAAACACTTAACATTCCAGATTTTTTTAAAAGGTAATACAAAATTCCACATTTACGGCCACGTCGCGTACTAGAACCACTCGGAGAACGCCGTAAAAGCACTTTGTCATTGTTTAGAAACTTGTCTTTTTGGACATATCTAGTCATTTCCATTCTCTTTTCATGTACGGCGATGAAATGCGTACAAGTGCGAGAGGAATTCATGAGGGTGGCTCGTGGCCATTCGTTGTACAAGTGGATCATTGCATCTCCAGTTGGTCCCTACTTTCTAAGGTTTTAGTTTTCTAAACTCAACTCTAGCAACAGCCTCAACACTTCAACCCGTACTTTTCGTTATGACAGGCAGACCAAGTGTTTGTATTAAATATTTCTTTTTATCTTTTCTGACATGTGGAGCCTATTCATCATAGTCTCATGACTCTCATCTCCCTCCCTCCTCTGTCTCATTCTCCTCATCAGCATCTACTGCGCTATCGGCGCTGCGGTCCTAGGCCTCCGTGATGCCACTGAGCCTGTGGAGACCACCAAGATCCACACCAATAGCATTAGCATGCTCAACGTCTACAGCAGCACCGGTCGCCGCGTCGGCAACACACTAGGTGTCATCGGCCCTCATGTACTCCAAGATTGAGATTGCCATGGTTGCGACCCGCGACCGTGATGATTGGATCAACAGCTTCACCGCGGACAAGGAGGATCCACTAGAGCCCTACTTTGGTCACCATCTCCCCTCAGCTGTGCCATCGTTGGCCTCCCCCAGCTTGCATCGGCCGCCCCTTCCTTGGGCCCATGTTGTCCTCTGCCCTACCCTGCCTCCACCAGCCCACATTGCTTTCTTGGTGAGCTTGGCGGTGGAGCCGACTTGCGGTGTTGGGGGACGGTGGACCCAAGTGCATAGGAGCCAGATTGAACAAATCGGGAGGCGTTTTGAGCCCATGTGAACGTACCAGCATTCGGAGTGGTAGCGTTGGAGGAAGGAAGAAGGTATCTGGGAGGGGAAAACAAGAAAAAGGGTGAGTAGAGGCCTCCCTCCAGACTCGTGGAGATGGCGCAAAAGGAGGAATCCAAGGCCTTGGTACTCTAGGGACCCAAGTAAGGGTCTCCCTACGGACCCGTGGGAGATGTTGCGTAAGGGGGAAATCCGAGGGCCTCCATACTCTAGGGGCTCGAGTAAGGGCCTCCCTTCGGACCCATGGGAGATGGGGATGAAAGGGGAGATCTGAGGGACTCCATACTCTAGGGACCCGACTAAGTGTTTGCTGGACTAATGTTTTTTGCCCTCGGACCCTACTTTTTGAGTAGGAGCTACTGCTGGAGTTGCTGTGACATGTGACAGTCACGGAGCTGAGAGTCGCTAGCGCTCTCCTCTGGTGGATTTTTTCTTTTCTTTTTCTTTTTTACAATTAATAAGCTATTTTAAGTACTTTTAAATTTTAATTTTTAAAATTTTTATTATTTTGGTAAAAATTTAAAATACTTTCTCAAGAATTTACATATTAATCTTTTTCATTTTAAATTTATTTATATAAAATTTATTTATTATTTTTCTTGAAATATGCTATTCAAATGAAGTTGTTCCAAATAAATTTTACAAAAACTTTTATTTTAGATCAACTTTTGCCAAATAATTATTTAAATTTAGAATTGTAATTTACTGAAATATTGTAAAAGTACTTTTTCTTGTTAAATTTTATCAAGAAAGCTTGTACCAAATGTCCACGAGAAAGTGATTTATACAAATTTTCTTGGATAACCCTAATGTCCCTCAAAAAGTTATGCAAATATTTATTGAATTTTCTGTGGGAAAGTGACGTCGGTAGGACTATACAGTTCAAGGAAAACAATTGGTTGGGGGATTGCAGCCGGTAGAGAACTAGACTACTATCCACTTATCGTTGGACAACGTACGTGGCTAGTCCCAACCCTTAATATCTATACTTATGTATATGTTGTCAAATAAATAAGACTCTATGTTTAGAAAGTACATCTTCTGTACATATTTGCAAGTAGGGCCGTAATTAATATTCTCTCAATCATTCTCTTTTCTCTCTGCCAATCATATTTGTTGTTTAGTTATCATGACATCACTAATCTCTTCCAATACATGACTTGGTGGTGTCTGCTGGTTTTAAAAATGGGTCCTACATAAGACCCAATTTCTTCATCTTTATACCCTCTCTTATTTAATATAGTGCCACATAAGCTAATTATTCTAGGTGGCAGTGTAATTAATGCTATAGAAACTATTGTACTTGTAGAGTTGGGATGGCCTGACATGCTTACAAAAAGCCAAAAAACACAATGTAATAATTGTGATTAGGGCCTCACTCAAAACGCTAATTAGCAGCTCTCAGGTCAGTGTCTTGTTATTTTCCAGTGCATGCGACATTGTATTCGTTCTTGATGGGACTAGTACAAATGAGAGTGAGAGTCTAAACGTTACTTCTTGACCTGCAACGGGAGAATTTTTTATATATAATTCTACACAATTTTAATTTTATAATTTCAGCAGAAATGTATTGTAATTTTGACTTTCCAAGTAAACATGTACCCAGGCCCTAGAAAAACGATGTGACTCACAGAATCATGCAAAAATCAGAAAATGTTTCACCCACAATGAAAAATCGCGAATCTGTTGGACAGGAAATTAGGAGAAATGACAAAACTTCTACGTGCCATGTTGCGATGAAAGTGAAACGGAAAGTACACAACATAATGCCTTTTCTTCAAATGTTCACAAGCAATGCAGTCACAACTTCAAAATGCTTGCACCAACGGTCTTTATTCAGAAGAGGTAGTCTGAGTTCTTTAGAATATAAAGGTAAGTTGGGACAAAGTGTGAGGGTATATTGAAGTTTGCATGAATCCGCGGTATTTTTAAAAATTAAAGGAAACAGAGCAAAAGGCTATTGATGGGTATCTGATCGTCCGATGTTCATGACTGGCCCGTTATTTTTGGATCTCAGCCGTCGATGTGTCCTTCAATCTCCGATGCTCTGTTCTTTAGTAACAGGATTCGTAAGGCGTCGACCAAACACCTGGTGGAGAGGTGCAGTTGGCGCTTGCCACACTCCGACTGCTACATAGCCCTGCAGTTGCCTTTTGAGATTTAGTTTGCCCGAATGCCTTTGCCACAATGCTCTCCAGCGACATGAACCAGATGTCCCCTGCCTCATCCGGATGTCTCTCCTTCCGCTGACCTGCGCGGTGGTCATGCCACCAGCTTCGCTTTGGTGAGAGGACCTGGATCAGAATTCAGAACAAGATGGCAATGCCCCACTTCATTCGCTGTCATGCTTCAGTCACCACAGATGAGAGGTCCTCAGATTTTGGGGCTCGGGGCGAAACTAAAAATGAGGCCCGCTAATAGCTCTATGAACGTTAAAAAATTACTACGGTGCATCAAAAATAATCATATGAAGCAACTTTTATATATTACCTTAGAAGTTTCTTCAAACATTTCTAGATATAAAGTTATCGATGACAATATCAATATCAACCTCATCCAGTAACTTCTTTAGACCCATAATCTTGCCAAACCAATGTAATTTTGCTTGAGATAAAATTGACCTCAAATTAAACCATTTAACTTAAAGTCAGATAAACCATCCATAGAGTGTTTTTTGCAAGTTTAGTGAAACATCTGTTACTTGGACACTTTCCATTGATTGGGGTTTGAAAATATTATACATTTCAATTAACTAATTGTCATATCAAGCGTACCAAGAAAAAAAAATAACTTTAGAAACAATTAGTCATGGCGTCATTGCTTAGAGCATCTCCAGCAGTTTTCCATTCTCCAATTCAACTACCATATTAGGAGAGTTATTGGAAAAATAATGTTCCAGCAGATCTCCTTTATTTTTTTCTTTTCCCAATAGTTATTGGGATGAATCAATAATCCATCCCAACTTTCCCCAAACAGAAAGGGAGTTGTGACTCTCCCAATATGGTAGTTGGATTGGGACATGATTATTGGGGAACTGCAAAAACAACTCTCCCAATAATCATGAAAGAGATATTGATACATCCACATTAGGTGATTATTGAGAAATGTTTATTGAGTGACTGCCGGAGATGCTCTTAGGTCAAAGTGCCTGTTAGCACAGAGTGGAGGAGTGGAAGAATTGAGAAGAAGGAGGAAGAATTTCGAGATCAAGCCTAATCAACGAGATCAGCTTGGGGAATCAGATAAGCTTTGTTCATACAAGTTCATGGTTTCTCCTCTCTTCTCTCCAATCTCATATAGCACGCACGCAGGCGTGGAACAGAAGGAAAGCTAGACTACAGCTAATGCCACATTGGGCCCATGTATTTTGGATTCGGCCCATGGGCCCGAGAGCTCTTCCTTGGACCAACATCTTCAGTACCGGCCTGTGTAGTAGTTGTAACATCCCCTCCCCCTTTAGAGCCTGCTTGACCCCAAGCAGGTGCATGAGGAAATGCCTGGAACAATGCTTCCAAGTCCTCCCAAGTAGCCAATTCATGAGACATACCCGACCACTTGATTAAGCCTTGTTCAACAGTCGCCACTCCACGAGCCACCAAGCGGTGCTGCAGCACTTGCTCAGGAACCTGATGATGATCCAGCGAAGGTAGAGAAGGAGAGACAGCTTCAGACACCGGAACGGCCTGCTTGAGCTAGGACACATGAAAAACAGGGTGAATTTGGGAAGTAGGAGGCAACTCCAGCTTGTAAGCCACAGCCCCAATCTTGCTCAAAATCTTGTAAGGTCCAAAGTACTTGAAGGCAAGCTTCTGATTGGAGCGATGTGCCAAGGATGATTGCACATAAGGTTGGAGCTTCACATAAACCCAAGTGTCAACAGAGAACTCACGCTTAGAGCGATTCTTGTAGGCCTGATGCTTCATGCGAGCATGCGCACGACAGAGATGCTGATGAACCAAGTCTTTCATGAGTTCCTTGTCTTGCAGCCACGAGTTCAAGTCAGTGTTGGCACATGGAAGTGAAGTGTCCACGCCCAAACTCCTGGGTGTATAACCATACAGAGCCTCAAAGGGAGATCTTCCCAAAGCAGAATGGAAGCTGGTGTTATACCAATACTCTGCCAAAGGAATCCAATTGGTCCAGCGAGTCGGACAAGCATGGACAAAGCAGCGTAGAAAAGTCTCCATACATTGATTGACACGCTCGGTTTGGCCATCAGATTGTGGGTGATAAGCAGAACTCATTGCCAATTCCACCTTGGCCAACTTGAACAACTCTTGCCAGAAAAGACTAGTGAAAATCTTGTCGCTGTTCAGACACGATGGAAGTTGGCATACCATGAAGGCGATAAACCTCAGCAAGAAATACCCTGGTGAGCCGAGTATGGGTGGCTCAAGGGAACAAAATGACTGAACTTAGAGAATCGGTCAACAACCACCAGTATCACACTCTTCCTGCAGATAATGGCAACCCTTCAACGAAATCCATGGAAATAAGTTGCCATGCAGAAGTAGGAGTAGCAAGAGGCTATAGAAGTCCTGGATACTTGGCTCTATCTGGTTTTGCCTGCTGGCAGGTGGGACAAGAAGATACAAACTGAGAAACATCAGCTTTCAGTCTAGGCCAGTAAAATAGTTGTTTAACCCGTCTGTGGGTGACTGGGATGCCTGAATGTCCCCCGAGGACAGAAGAATGCAGGGCAGATAAAACTTTCAACTGCAACTCGCGACTAGAGGCTAGCCAAATTCTGTTTTTGTATCTCAAAACACCATTCACCAGGGAAAAATGAGGAACATCATCTGAAGCTAAGGACAATTTGGATAGCAACTCTTGAGCCTTGTCATCAGTCAAATAGCTTTGCTGGAGTGCTTCATTCCATACTGGAGCAACAGAAGAAATAGAATGGAGACAAGCAGAAGACTGAGGTAAATGAGATCTCCTTGAGAGTGCATCAGCCACAGCATTGTCAGTACCCTTTTTATATATCACCTTGTAATGTAATCCCAAGAGCTTGGTGAACACTTTCTGTTACAAGAAAGTATTGAGTCTCTGCTCATTAAGATGAATTAAGGCCTTTTGATCAGTGTAAATGATAAACTCACCAATCTGTAAGTAGTGCCTCCATTGCTCTATTGCTAGTAGAATAGCTAAGTACTCTTTTTCATAGGTAGAGAGACCCTGAGTTTTGGGTCCCAAGGGCTTGATAATGAATGCCAATGGATGTCCAGCTTGTAACAACACAGCACCAACCCCAGAAGCACAAGCATCAGTTTCTATACTAAAGGGTTTGGAGAAATCAGGGACTGCCAACACAGGAGCAGAGCTAAGAGCATTTTTCAGAGTTTGGAAAGTGTTGACACCAGATTTTCGCACCAGATATGCTGAGTAATGAGGTGACGTGGTAAGGCTGGTGGGCCCATTGACTGGTCAAAGCCAAAGATGACAGAGAAGGAAACCGATATGCAGAAGAGGTCCGGCAAGGCAAGAAGTCCAATTTAATGACAAACGGAGAAGGGCGCATCGGCTGAAAGAGGAAGTGTATCAGATATGGGGACTATTTCCTTTTTGAAGGCGTATTGAGAAGTCCCGTTTTATGTTAAGCTTAGTTTACTTTGTTCGCAAGTTAGTCTGGTCCGATCAGGACTCTCTGTGACCAGGGTATAAATATGAACCCTCGTCCATTGTAAAAACTATTCTCACAATCAATACAACCCGGCTTCACGCCAAAAACCCTAGTAGTAGTTACCGACGAAGCTCATTGGTGGACGGGCTGCATCAGTTCTGATCTCCGGCTTACCAGTAAGTTAGTCAATTTATCGAACTAGTATAGGCTTTGAATTGAGGCGCGTCGCCCTTTCTCGTTTATACTGTTCAACCGATTTATCTCTGGATAATCAAGATTGATATAGATTCCCTACGTCGGAGCTAGATCAATATTGATTATTCAACAGATTATCGTTTATCGGACTACACTTTAAGCCTAGATTCCCTACGTCGGAGCTAGATATCAAGATTAGTCTAGATTCCCTANGATTTCTCTGAAAAGGCTATAGTCCGATTAGTTGGTTAGATGGTCCGATAAGACGAGTCAAACTGGCAACTAGACAAGGTGGACAATGTATCGGCTTACACTTTGATTATTTAATATCTTGTTTCAAGACACAGCTGATCCATTATTTTACATATTGGCCTTGTTTTATGCTTTATTTTGTTATTCAAAGGCTGATCTGTTATATCAATCAAGGTCCGATCCTGATTGGTCCGATTCTGAGGTCCGATTTGGTGTCTGATTGAGGTCCGATCACTCGGTCCGATTGACGTCATCAATGAGGTCCGATTTTGAGGTCCGATCAGTATCGGCCGATACGTGTCTGATTGGGTCTTGGCTAAAATTCGACGTTACTCCATCGTCTGAAATAGAGCCGGCACAATCAAAGAGCAATTTAACTGTTTTATCCCCTTGTCAATTTCAGGTCAAATTGACTGGCACGCTGCGAACCTGAACTGGAGTGTAGACTGGCACTGGAGCGAAGCAGACTCTCCCCGGTCATCGTGTGCTGCACGCGGTAGATACGACCGCCGATTTTCCGCGTCAACACATTTTTGGCACGCCTGGTGGGACACGAGAAACAAAGTCCAAGATGTCGTCGTCTGATGCTGAACAAGAAACCGTAGCAAGACTTGCGGCTGAAAGAGAAGCTGCTGAGAAGGCTAAAAACGACAAGAACAAGACGCCTGAGACGGCCATGCCCATTACAAAGGCCGATCTGTCTAAAGCTCAATTGGATGCAGTTCAGGCCCAGATTGATGCGTTTGAGAAGCTCTGCCTTGGCCAGTTTGGGCGTAATCGTTCAGGCCCTATACTCAAAGGTCCTCTCCCGGATCCAGAGTTGATCAAGAAGACAACTGATGCTCGGGAGTACCAGGTTAACATGACAGAGATGATTCACCAGGCTGTTCATCATGCATTGATCAACCAATCAGGCACTTTGGTGAATTCTTTGGGCAATCTCATCAAGAAGGCGGTGGACGATGCTATTTGCTTGAAGGGTCCAGTGTTTATAGCAGATTCTGCAGGAGCATCAGGATCAGGAAGAGGCAAAGAAACTGCAGATAATACAATGACCGTTGCTCCACAGATGCCGATTGCTCCACCACCTCCTGTTGAACTGGCCAACGGTTTTCTGTTGATGGCCGATGGAACTATTGTCGGCCCACATGGTGAAAAGTATGCCAGGACTCTGAACGAAGGAGAAAAACAACCCGCTGCTGCAAGACTACGTACAGAGACTCCTTCACATCAGCGTATGGTTGGTGATTACAATAATTATGTGATGGACATAGCTGATGGAATGCCACCTGGAAATCAACAGTCCGATTGGTCGCAGAAAATAGCCGAGGTGATCCAAAATCAATTCGGCTTGAAGCCTAAAGATGAAGCGAGGTTGTATCGGCACCCGTACCCGTCTTATTTTGATGCAGTGCCACTTCCTCCGCGTTACAGAGTGCCGGATTTTTCAAAATTCTCCGGGCAAGATGATATGACCACAATTGAGCATGTCAGTCGATTCTTGGCTCAGTGTGGTGAGGCTGCTTCAGAGGAGGGACTCAGGCTTAGATTTTTCCCTTTGTCACTGTCAGGGCCGGCGTTTACCTGGTTTACGTCGTTGCCAGCAGGATCAGTCACAGGGTGGTCCGATATGGAGAAGCAATTCCATAAATACTTCTTTTCTGGTCTTAATGAGATGAAGATCTCTGATTTGATTGCTATCAGGCAGAGGAATGATGAGACCGTCAAAGAGTACATTCAACGGTTCCGTGATACTAGAAATCGATGCTATAGTTTGAAGCTGTCTGATATGCAGTTGGCCGAGCTTGCGTTCCAGGGTTTGCTCGCGCCGATTAAAGAAAAGTTTTCTGCTCAGGAGTTTGAGACATTGGGGCAACTAGTTCAGAAGGTGTCAGCTCATGAGGTCCGATATCAGGAGATGAAGCGTGTGAAGTTTTCCAAGCAAGTATCTTATCTCTCTGAATCTGAAGAGGAAGCTGATGTCAACATAGCTGAATGGACTAAATCCAAGAAGCCAGTATCACTCCCGTGGATCAAACAGAATCCTGAGAAGTTTGGTTTTGATATAACAAGACCGATAAGATTTTTGATTTGCTACTCAGTGAGAAGCTTATCCAGCTTTCTCCAAATCATTCTATTCCATCGGCCGATGTGTTGAAGAAACGCAAATATTGCAAATGGCACAACTCAACTTCTCACGAGACCAATGAATGCAAAGTGTTCAGAAGGGAGATCCAATTGGCTATTGAGTCAGGCAAGATCAAGTTTGAAGACAGCAAGAAAGCCATGAAGATCGATGGTCATCCCTTTCCTAATAACTTTGCTGATTTCTCCTTTTCTGTTAATATGGTTGATGCTAATGAAAAGGGGAAGTTCAAGGTGCTTACATCGGACCACGCCAAGAGTTCTGGTGCCGTTGATCCTGCGGTTCAAGTTACTGTTGAAGAGCTACGCAGGAATCATCAGGCGTTTGGACGTGAATCTAATGCTCCTGGTGGGTATCGGCCGCGTGTAACTTCCCAAATGCTGATTAACAAATACAAGAGGCAGCAGGCAGCAGCCCGAGCATGGGAAGAACGCGAGGAACGACGACGTCGGAGGCGTGAATATCAGGCAAGGCGGCTTGATGAAGAGTTTGATGGTCAGCGCCGACGTGATAACAGGTCCGATGGCCGACGCCGATTTGATGAGTGGTCCGATGACCGACGCTGGTATGATGACAGGTCCGATGGCCGGCGCTGGTTTGATGATAGAGTTGACGGTCGTCGTCAGTACGGTTATAGATCCAATTGGCATACGGATGAACGTCAAGTTTATGACCGATACGATCAGGATGATGATCATTGGGGGTGTCCTTTCTTCGTATTCTGCTGGAACGAGAAGCTTAGACTGCCATCAAAAGCAGATTGTCCTGAATGTAGCTTCCAGTATGAAGAATACAGAGCTTCCAAGAGAGGTCGACGATCAGTTCATGAACGGATCGGCGTCAGGATTGATGATCATCATCAAAGAGATGAAGGCCGGGTTAATACTCATGGCCACAAAAATAATGAAGGCCGGGCTGATGCTCATGGCCCTGAAAAATGGAAGAGAAGGCTCCAGTTCAGAATCGGACTGAAGAACCTCCAATGAGGCCTGGACAGTGGTGCCCATCAGGGATTTCTAAGTCCAAGAAGAGACGTGTGCAACGCTTGTGTTATAATGAGCAGATTCAGGAGCGAGAATTGGCAAAAGAAAAGAAGTGGCGCATCAAGATGGCCAATGATGATGAAGCAAGTACATCGGCCGCAATAAATATGGTTTTGATGTTGCCTTTTGATTTTGCTGCTCCTGATGAACAAGACGACCATGAGGTCGATTATGAACTGGAAGAAGCCGCTGCATGCTTGGTTCTTGATTCAGAGAAAGCAGTCTTTGAGAAGCCGAATGCAAATGGGTATCGGCACCTGAAGCCTCTGTACATCAAGGGATACGTTGATGGGAAGCCGATGACCAAGATGCTGGTTGATGGAGGAGCTGCTGTCAATCTCATGCCCTATTCCACATTCCGCAAGCTGGGTAAAGGGATTGATGATCTGATTAAGACCAACATGACGCTCAAGGACTTTGGCGGAAACGTTTCAGAGCCTCGGGGGGCAATTCATGTTGAATTGACCATCGGCAGCAAGACATTGCCGACTACCTTCTTTGTGATTGATGGCCAAGGTTCTTACAGCATGCTCCTCGGACGTGATTGGATCCATGCTAATTGTTGCATCCCATCCACGATGCACCAATGTTTGATTCAATGGCAAGGCAATAAAGTGGAGATTGTCCCAGCTGATGATTCGGTTAGCATTGCTACAGCTGAGTCAACAATTTGGGAGTTTGAAGGAGTTGAATGCCTGTCAGGAAAAGTATGGGATGATGACTTCCTTAAAGTGTCCGATCAAGGACTACAGCCGATCCAAGCAGTCGGCTCTGAGACTTTATTTTAAATGGCTAATTTGGTTGCCGATCATTGTGGACCTAATGTTGATACTGTTGAACAATGCACCATGGAGCTTGATGCAATTGGTCCGATCAATACAGAGGCCGATGTGGTTGACGCAGTTCCCTGGACCATGTTCTTTGGTGATTCATCTTGCAATGATGGTTGCGGAATCGGCCTTCTTATTATTTCGCCTCGGGGGGCAAGATTCGAGTTTGCTTATCCGATTGAAAAGTGCACAAATAATCAGACGGAATATGAAGCATTGATGAGAGATCTCCGGATTCTTAAAGAGATCGGCATTCAATTTGTTGAGTATATTCCAAGACATCGTAACGAGGAAGCAGATCGGCTGACGCAAAAGGCGTTTGGCTATCGGCCTATGTCCGATGTGATAGTACAGAAGATACCAGGAGGAGATTGGAGAAGAAATCGTTGAATATTTGAAGGATTCTTCTGTCAAGACTTCCAGGAAATTACATTACAATCAGACATGTCTTGGTTGAAGGGGAAACATTTCCTAAATCATTGAACGGGAAATATTTGAAGAAGTACTACCCTAGCATTTGGGTAAATTCGTAAAGCCGATACCGCTGCTGCTCATATCGTCGCTGCTGATGAAGGAACAGTGCTGAAATACCAAGATTCAGAAGAAAGGATTTCAACATCTATGCTAACACGACGTCGGCTCGTCAATCCGAAAACTATGGTATGATCAAGTAAACTTTATTTCTTACTGCGAAATACTTGGGAATTTTATTTTGAAAATAAAATACATAGTTTAGCTCCTCAATGATATGAAATTCCTACCAGAGCCATATGTTGATATCTTCTGAAAACCTTACACATATGCTGCTTGTTTTGTATTGAGCATTGTCAAATTGTTTGTGATCCTTGTGAGATTTATTTCATGCTTTTAAGATCGAGATCACGTACACTCCACATATTATTCCATTGTTGAGTATGCTAGACTTTAATTTTTGGGCACATCACTGTCATTTGGTCTGGATTCACATACTCGACTATTCATATGCTGACTTCTATACTGGGAGTTACGCAAAAACATGCCTTCCATCCATACAAAAATACTCCGTCCCTTTGACATGACTTTTCAAATTCATTATGCAAAAGGTATGGGTTATGCAAAAAAAAAAATAATAATAATATATTATCCGTGCTCAAAAGCATAAGGAAGAGTGATAAAAAAATATGAAAGATAGCCCATATCTGAAAAGAAAAGTAAAATGAAGAGTCATGCAAAAGGGAGTTTCACCCAAAAAATTCCATACACATGCACATCTTGATCTGATTGTATGACTTATTTTCTCCACTGGATCCGGTTTTTGACTTTGCAAGATATGCAGTGCAAGTATGCTTTCTTTCTATATCCTACCCTGAGCTCCACAAAAAAGGCCTTATTAGAAGTAGGAAGAAAAAGAGACGATACAGTGCCTTGGTAAGGAATAATACACATTGAGCGATCTGAAAGAATCATTTGAGGAGCGAAATTATGTTTTGATTTGAAAACGAAAAACCAAGTTATTTAGCAGGAAGAGTAGAGTTTTCTTGATTATTCATATTGGCTAACATGTTATGATAAAGAAGCTTGAAGAAAGGTATCGGCTATGAAAAGGGCAGTGCTAGAGCAGTCAAGATGTTGAAGCGAATTGCATCGGCTAGGAGATTGAGACGCTGAATTTACAGAATTTCGAAGCATGAATCCTTCATACTCCGAAACTGGGGGGCATGTGTTGACACCAGATTTTCGCACCAGATATGCTGAGTAATGAGGTGACGTGGTAAGGCTGGTGGGCCCATTGACTGGTCAAAGCCAAAGATGACAGAGAAGGAAACCGATATGCAGAAGAGGTCCGGCAAGGCAAGAAGTCCAATTTAATGACAAACGGAGAAGGGCGCATCGGCTGAAAGAGGAAGTGTATCAGATATGGGGACTATTTCCTTTTTGAAGGCGTATTGAGAAGTCCCGTTTTATGTTAAGCTTAGTTTACTTTGTTCGCAAGTTAGTCTGGTCCGATCAGGACTCTCTGTGACCAGGGTATAAATATGAACCCTCGTCCATTGTAAAAACTATTCTCACAATCAATACAACCCGGCTTCACGCCAAAAACCCTAGTAGTAGTTACGGACGAAGCTCATTGGTGGACGGGCTGCATCAGTTCTGATCTCCGGCTTACCAGTAAGTTAGTCAATTTATCGAACTAGTATAGGCTTTGAATTGAGGCACATCGCCCTTTCTCGTTTATACTGTTCAACCGATTTATCTCTGGATAATCAAGATTGATATAGATTCCCTACGTCGGAGCTAGATCAATATTGATTATTAAACAGATTATCGTTTATCGGACTACACTTTAAGCCTAGATTCCCTACGTCGGAGCTAGGTATCAAGATTAGTCTAGATTCCCTACGTCGGAGCTAGAGTAATCTTGGTTACTAAAGGTAGTCTTTGCGGTTTGTTTGGAGTTGCTAGATTGGTTTAGATCTACGCCATGTGAATCAATTCTACTTCTTCAACGGCTTTGAGCAATTGGTCTTGGTCCGATTTAAGCAATATTTATCTTACAGCATCGTTCTAGTGTCCGATCCTGCTTTGTGGTTTAATCTGGTTGTTCTTTGAGTATTACACTGGTGTAGATTCCCTACGTCGGAGCTGGATCTTTGTAATACGCCTAGATTAATCTTTGATTGTCATGCTTGGTCTAGATTCCCTACGTCGGAGCTAGATTCATCTTGATTAATTAAAGGAAGCTTTGGTTATGCCTTATTGCTATTTGAATGTTAAGTGTGGTGTAGATTCCCTACGTCGGAGCTGGATCTTGCTTAATTGTTTGGTAGCATATCTTAGAATCAGAACGAATCTGTTAATGTTTTACCTGCTTATTTTGCTTAATCTGATCAACACATGTGCGAGCATCTTGTTTAATTGACAGGTTGATGAATCGAGTCTGATTATCTAGTTATCTGATCTGATCATAGTTGGAGAAATCTAGATTCCCTACGTCGGAGCTAGATTTCTCTGAAAAGGCTATAGTCCGATTAGTTGGTTAGATGGTCTGATAAGACGAGTCAAACTGGCAACTAGACAAGGTGGACAATGTATCGGCTTACACTTTGATTATTTAATATCTTGTTTCAAGACACAGCTGATCCATTATTTTACATATTGGCCTTGTTTTATGCTTTATTTTGTTATTCAAAGGCTGATCTGTTATATCAATCAAGGTCCGATCCTGATTGGTCCGATTCTGAGGTCCGATTTGGTGTCTGATTGAGGTCCGATCACTCGGTCCGATTGACGTCATCAATGAGGTCCGATCGGTATCGGCCGATACGTGTCTGATTGGGTCTTGGCTAAAATTCGACGTTACTCCATCGTCTGAAATAGAGCCGGCACAATCAAAGAGCAATTTAACTGTTTTATTCCCTTGTCAATTTCAGGTCAAATTGACTGGCACGCTGCGAACCTGAACTGGAGTGTAGACTGGCACTGGAGCGAAGCTGATCTCCCTGGTCTTCGTGTGCTGCACGCGGAGGATACGACCGCCGATTTTCCGCGTCAACAGAAAGCAATGTCATGTTCACTAGTCCAAACAGACAGCACAGACTTCTTCAATAAATTGGTCAAGGGCTTGGCGATGACAGCATAATGCTTGACAAATCTTCTATAATATCCAGAGAGGCCCAAGAAACTCCTTAACTCTTTCACATTGACAGGTTTAGGCCACTGAACAATAGCTTCAATTTTGGCAGGGTCAGTAGCAACTCCAGATGCAGAAATAACATGACCCAAGTACTGAATACTGTTCTGTGCAAAGGAACATTTCGAAAGCTTAACTTGCCAATGGTCCTGCTGAAGAAGAAGGAAAACTGCCCTTAAGTGCTCCAAGTGTTCTTTATATGAAGCACTATAAACAAGGATATCATCAAAGAACACTAACACACATTTGCACAGTAAGGGTGAAAGGGTAGTATTCATGGCCCCTTGAAATGTACCAGGAGCTCCACAAAGGTCAAAAGCCATAACACAAAACTCAAAATGCCCATGATGTGTTTGAAAGGCCGTTTTGTGCCCCTCTTCTGATTTCAGCCTAATCTGATGATATCTAGAAGCAAGATCCAAGGTGGACAACCATTGAGCAGAGGCTAATTCATCCATTAACTGATCAAAAATGGGAACGGGTATTTGCTTTTAATTGTCAGGGCATTCAAGTATCTATAGTCCACACAAAAACGCCAAGTGCCGTCTTTCTTCTTGACCAAGAGAACAGGTGAAGAAAATTCACTCATGCTAGGTTGGATGATACCTTTGGCAAGCATGTCAGCCACCTGGGTTTCAATCTCATCTTTCAACATAGGTGGGTACCTGTAAGCTCTGACATGCATAGGCTTAGCTCCATCTACTAAAGGAATCACATGGTCACAGGATCTGGCAGGAGGTAAGGAATCAATAGGAGCAAACACTGCCTCAAACTCAGAAAGGAGCTGCTGAATTTCTTAAGGTAGAGTAGTTTGTGTCTGCTGCTCTTGCTGTGACAGGGACATTAGTTGAATAACCATCAACTCAGGCAATTCAGAAACAAATCCCTGAATGCAAACAGTAGATCCTTGGTAAGGTATTTTCATCCACTTATGAGCCCAATGTATCTGCATAGGACTGAATTCCTCTAGCCAATTCATCCTAATTATCAGATCATAAGAGGAAATTGGTAGGACTTGCATGTCTGTGGAAAAATTGTAACCATTGATAGACCAAGGAGCAGAAGGTAGAAATGAAGAGCACTGAAGAACACCTCCACTAGCAACTTTTACAGTAATAGGAGTAGACAATTTCTGACATCCACCCAACTTACTAGCCACAGCTTCACTAAGAAATGTGTGAGAGCTACCTGAATCCAAGAGGATAAGAACATCTTTAGAATGAAGTTTTCCCTTGAATTGCATTGTTCTTGGTCCAGACTTGCCACTTACAGCCTCTTTGGAAATGGCCATGAACACTTGTTCTTCCACTGATGCAGTGGGCTGTTCAGCAGTATCTTGATAGTCACCCAAAAGAGAGAGAAGCTCCTCCACCACATGCAGCTAAACAGTAGGAGCGCACTTATGATCACGGTGCCATTTCTCAGCACAGCGAATACATAAGCCCTTTGCCCTTCGATAGGATCTCAATGCTGCCAACATCTCATCTGAAGACCCAACAGATTCAGTGATCTTACGTTCTTCAGTTGGCGTCGGGATCAATTGCTTCTCATTGCGAGGAGGAGTAGGCAATGGTAATGACGTCTTGGGCAGTGATTTCATCAGACAGCCCACTTCTGGCTTCTTAGCTTCACGCCTTCGAGAAGGGTGTGACACTCCTGGTGTCACTATAGTAATTAAGAACCATAATGAACTTAATTAAACCAATCATGATATGCATCATTTCATAATCATATTGTTTGTGCATTTGTGTGTATGTGTTGACCTAGTCAACCCATTTAAGCAAAAATAGTCAAAATATAAAAATTATACCAAAATGTCACAAATAATGTCAATTACATGTTTATGAACTCTTATGAGCATGGAAGGTTCAGACAAAAATTTGAAATTCAAATTTGAACTACTTTGATTCTCATTTCATGTAAATGAGCAAATTCTTTTTATCCTTTTTGAGAGGCCTCAAACAATTCTTTTTGCCTAAGCACTTGAAATTTCACCAATATAAAAGTTGGAGTACAAAGTACCCTCTTTACAATGGTGGTGATGTGGATCAAGGAAAACTTGGTTTGGTCATTCAAAACATTGGTCAAACTAAGTCAAACCACTGAATTTTTCAGCACTTGGCTGAATGGTCAAGTCCTGAAAAAGGGGATTTTTGCTCGATTTCACAGCCCTGTAACTTTCAAACCATTGCTCAAAAATGGTGACACTCTTTGTAGAATTTGTAGCCTAATGTACCCTCTCCAACTTTTGTATAGGACGAATCAACTGTTTATATACAAAAAGTTGAGTTTAAGTCAGTTGAAATCGGGCCATTTGTGCTGCAACTTAACTGAATGGGCTGTCTGAAAACTCGAGATTTTGCCAAACTTTAGAGACTTGTAACTTCCAAATCACTGCTCGAATGCTTATGGTTCCTTTACAAAAGTTGTAGCCTTATGTTTCCTCTACAACTTTTGTATTGGGCAATCCCTACGTTTACACATGAATTTTGGAGATACATCAAACTGAAATCAGGCTCACGCGGCTGCAGCACTCGACTGAATCGACGAGTCGATTCAGTCTGTCAGCCAGGCCGACGACGACCGGCAGCCGGCCTCACGGCGTCAACGCCATGCGCCGCGCCTCCCGTGCCTCGGCCACGCGTCCGACATCCGCAATGCCATCTTGACCGTGCCAGGCAAGCTTGCCCCACTGTCAAAATCTCCTCGCGCGTGGGAGATGGCGCTGCCAGCTCGCCTCCGCCATTACCGCGCAGTGAAGGGGCCGGCCAAAATTACCGGCCCTCACTCACTCCCTGTGCAATTCACCGCACCCACACACTCCTCACCTTGTCCACTCCGCCCCCAACCCATCCTTTGCCCTCGCCCCAACCTCCCTCGCCGAAAATTCGAGTCGCCGGCCGCCATTGTTGGGCTACGGCCGAAGACTCCACCTCGCCGTGGACAGCCACCCTCACTCCTCCTCTCTACAAACCAATGCTCAAAACAAGTTCGCAGTGACCTACTGGTGCTAACCGACCCCTTCGCCGCCACTTTTCCTCCTCACCATCGCCGGAACGCCGCTGCCACCGCGGCGACCGCCGCTCAGATCACGCCCAGGCCACGCGCTCCCTGTTCTCGGCGCTCGGCCTCAGCCGCGGGCCAGGTGGGCCATGGGCAGGGGCCGGCGGCATCGCTCCTATGCTCTAGTGATGTTGTTGATGTTTAGTAGAGTAGATTTGAGCTTTCGTTGATCAGAGCCTATGCATGTTTTTGATAGATATAGATTTAGATGAGTTAATGAAGTGGAAAATGAGATAAATAGTTAAACTGTTCAATAAAACTTGGTAATTTTTGTTAGTGCTACTCTGGAGCTTAGGAACCCTCACAAAAAGATTCAGCTCTAGGAAGCATGTAGTTTTAAAGTTATGATTTAAGTTTGTTTCTAGCTAGTTAAATGTAGTTAAATCACCAAATATTCTGTATAAATTAGAAAAATATGAAAAATTCACAATAGAGTTCTCTGGTCATAAGTAAGCTCCAGTAAAAATTTTGTGCACAGAATGTCTACATAGATTTAGTTATGATTTTCTAACTGATTACAACTTGTAGGTGTTAAAAGAAATAGAAAACAGTAGGGTAAAATGCTGGAAAATTCTTGTAAAATATGTTAGAGTGATTAGTTACAGAAAACATGCTCACCATAATCTTTGCTACTAAAAATCTTGCTATTTGAGTTAAATGCATGAAAATAGCTAGATTTATGCTATTAGAATAAATAGTTTTTGAACTAATAAAAATCTGAGAAATTTGTGTTATCATATTGAAGTGCTGAATGTTCAGCTTAGGTTTTAAAATCAACAATTTGGGTTGTTTGATGTTATGTGTGAATGGTTGGTCGATGTATGTTTAAATTGAGTTGCTGCATTATTAAGCTCATGCATCTGCATCGCCATTTATGGATCATGCGATAGATGTGGGCGTGTATGAGGTGATCCACAAGCCGTCTGTGCTAAGTCTAACTGAAGCCGCAGAAGACCCGGGCCAAGTCCGGAAGGGTCCAAGGCCGTAGCTGATCAGGAAGGCAAGCACCGGAGCATGTCCCAGCTTTAACAAACCCCAATGGGTTGCTTTGTGCCTTACTTTGTGCATTTAAGTTTAAGGAGTTGTTTGAAACCCTAGTTGCATGATCCCTAGGTACCTATGTCCTAATACTAGTATGTGTAGGTCGTATAGAATGCCATGCTTAATTAGGACCAGTAGAAGTCGAGTGATTGCCTTGTCACTCGCGAGATATAGGTTTTTACTTTATTATCATGAAGTTCGGCAGGCGGGGCTTGTGCGATATTTATGTTTGGTTGAATGTCCCACTTGCACAGATGGATGTTGGCTAAGGCATTGATTATGTGGCGATGTTGGTCAAGCTTTTGAAGGTACTAATCGTATGCCGGGAAATATGGTAAACTGGTAAACCTAGTACTTGATTCAAACTGACGTCTGACGGACATATCCACTCCATTGGGCGAGGGGTTGATGGCGAGTGTAGCAGTGGCCACGGCACAGGTTTGCCTGGGGCACCTGGGGTCCGTTGGGGCGTGCACTCGGGTGGAGTGGTCCCCGATGGCAGATGGCAGGGAGAGATGGGAACGGTTGCCTCGTGAGGTCCGGGGTGTCTCTCACGGGGCGTGCGATTAGGTTGTCCCATGCATGGTTAAAATCAACTCGAGTTGTCCGTCCTTCGCAGTTACATGAAGCTGCTTGATATCTTGTCATACATCAGTGTGCTTGGGCAATGGTTAGTGATGTTGTTAGTTTCGGGTTAATCAATTGTTTTTCGACACTGAATGTTGTTGGATAGTTTGACAAACTTAGTAATGGTTAGTCTCACTTTAACTTGGCTAAAATATTGAAAATAGGGATCAACTTGTAGATGCTTTTTGGCAAAACAGTTTCCCTCCACCATAAAGCCTTGCATATCTAGAATTTAACCTTGTCGGGTAAGTCTTGTTGAGTATTAGTATACTCAGCCTTGCTTGTGGCTTTGTTTTTCAGGTGCTCCTGTTAGTTGGTCTTTGGTGTTTGAGCCGTCCTCCCCGAGCGAGGGCCGCAGTGAATGAGATCATGTGAGGGCTCCACATGGTTTCTTTTGTATCGACGTTAGAACTCTTCCGCTGTCTATAACTTTGTGTTGTAACAATTAAAACTTGTGCGCTGTTTTTGTAATATTATCCATGTGAACCTGTACTTTAAAATTGGTGATGAGTTGTACCATCTGAGCTCACCTTCGAGTGGGACTTGCTGCTATTTTGTTTCGGTCAAGAATCGGTGGTTTCATCGGGACGTTACCCGACAGACTGCACGATTAATTCGGTTCAAGCATGTGGAGTACCGCAGTGGAAGTGGTCTCATGCGCTTGAGCCGGGTTAATTGGGGCGGGCTGCCACAAAGGGTCACCCACTTCTTCCTGCAATAGAGCAAGACGACTAGCAGTATCCAAGTAGACATGTCGTTGCACAAGAACAACAGATTTAATGTCATCCCGCAACCCATCAATGAATCTCATGGTAAAGTAGATAGGATTAGTCATGTGACCATAAGCAATGAGCTGGTCAACAAGTTTAGCAAACTTCTCCACATAATCAGAAACAGAGTTGGTTTGCCGGATGTGAAATAGTTGGCGAATGAGCAATTCATGCTGTTCTTTACCAAACCTATCAGCCAACATATTAGAAAACTCAAGCCAACTACAGGTTTTGAGATGGTGTTCTACAGATTGCAACCAGCGCCCAGCAGCCTTCTCAAAGAACATCATAGCTATAGGGATCCATAAGTGGTGATCAATAGCATACATGGCAAAGTACTTCTCACAACGGGAGATCTAGAGTTTAGGATTGTCTCCCTCAAACACAGGAAAGTTTAACTTAGGCAAACGACCTAGAGGACTTGTGGAATGGGGACTACTACCATGATGCAACCCAGATCTAGGAAGCGGTGAAGAAGGCTTCAAAGGAGGAGGAGGTAATGGACGCATACCCTTGACCGGGGGAGGGAGAAGAGTCGTAACAGACCCAAATCCATCCGCCTGTGGTGTTCATCGAAGTGGTGCCCGTTGGGCCCGTCAGCGGAAACTCCGGCAGATGGGCACCGGCCAGCCGACTCAGCGGACGCGATCAGGCCAGGGGAAGCTGATGCGCCCGCAAGCATGGCCCGATCCCAATGCTTTGCAAGCTTCTTCACCTCCAACTTGATGTCATCGATCGCACCATCAACCTCCGGGTGCCAATCCTCCAGCGCCGCCGTCGCCGCCGACTCCAGCTTGGAGACGCGGCTGTCCTTGCGAGTTTCGAAGTCGGAGAAGCGCTGCTCCCACTTGAGGTCAGAGTCACTGATGCGCTTGTCGAGCATCTTCTGGATCTCGTCCAGCAGCAACTTGGACTCCGGATTCATCGCGCCTTGTTTCTTCTGAAATCTCGTGAAGTGTTCGTGGAGATGAACCAAATCCAGGATTGCAGTCTCTGATACCAGATGTTAGCACAGAGTGGAGGAGTGGAAGAATTGAGAAGAAGGAGGAAGAATTTCGGGATCAAGTCTGATCAACGAGATCAGCTTGGGGAATCAGATAAGCTTTGTTCATACAAGTTCATGGTTTCTCCTCTCTTCTCTCCGATCTCATATAGCACGCACGCAGGCGTGGAATAGAAGGAAAGCTAGACTACAGCTAATGCCACATTGGGCCCATGTATTTTGGATTTGGCCCATGGGCCTGAGAGCTCTTCCTTGGACCAACATCTTCAGTACCTTTGTAGTAGTTGTAACAGTGCCGATAGTGGAAGCCATTACTTACAGTGCCAATGGTGGAGGCGGACAAATAGCAGATGCAGGGCGCGGCACTGCGACCCTTGCTGTTGCTGAAACATGACGACGGATGCCGGCGGTGCGGCGCATGGTGACATCCCGCCAGCCACGGCCATGAGGGCTGAGGCGTGAGTGCAGTCGATGCAATGGCCGCCGACGCGTGATGCAGCTACGAGTACGCGCATGAGACCACCGATGCGTCATGCACTCGCCCTCCCGATCGCTCCGGATTTGACGCCCAGCGGTACCTGACTTTGATTTTTTGAAGGACACCGGTGATTCGTTTGGCAGCTCGCCCCCTCTCAGGGCCGGGCCTGTCGATCGTCAGCGAAATATGTGGTGAAGAACAAAACTCTCTTATGAAGAGTGTGGCCAACATCCCTGAAATCTTCTTCGCCAAAGATTCACACATTGTCTAGCTGTATGAATGTTTTGTTTCGCTCCAATATCCTACAACTGCTAGTTGAGGGGTACACAAATGCGGTGTGGGCGAGAAAGATGGAGAACTGTGTAATATTGTTACAACATGCCAGGGGAAACAGTGGAGGAGATCGGATTCACCATTCCATGATTAAAGCTTTTAAATACACCAGGTCAGAATCAAGTAATTCAAGTAGCTGGAACTCGTGTACATGCTATGCATGCTCCAACTGCCAGCAGTTTCCACCCTCATGCTTTTCTCCACTTCATTTGCTCTTTTAGCTTCACCAAGCACATGTGTAGGATGTTGACTCGATTGATTGATCAATGCAACCAGCTCCTACAACCTCCTGAATCACTGAACTGTTGAGCCGAAAAAATCATACATGCGAAAAAATTACTGAACTGTTGGTCTAGTTCCTAGACACGCATGCAAAAAAAGCTCCTCAAAAACAGAAAGTGCACACCCGTTGGAGCATGCAATATGCGCAAGGAAACACCAAGGGCTCGATTGGTTTCTTGCACAGCCCCAGCCGGCCCGCGTCGATGAGCCAGACTCTCTTTGGCTAGGCTGACGCCGTGCAACTGCCTGTTGTTTGGTTGTCTGAATGAGCGCAACTGATTGGTAACCCTGCCAATGCCAACAGTCTGCATTGTTGCTCTCTTAGCTCACACGGTTTTTGAGCTTGCCCCACCAAGCCCAGCAAAAATGAAGGAATTGGTCGCATGCATAGAGCCAGGCTGGGGAAGGAATCTTGCATCAAGGGAGCCTAGCCCAACCCCTGCTCCAGCCATCCAATCACACCAATGTCGCATCTTGGGGCTGGTTCGGCAGCTAACCAATCAGCCCCAAAAACTCTCTCCGCCCACTGCTCTTCCCGTCCTCTCACCAATATATTTGGCAAAGGATCTGTAAAGCGCTAGCGCGTAGAATCCCATGTGGATCCCACCACCACTTTCCATCCATGTTATCTGCATCTCATCGCATCCTCCGCCTCGACTTGTCTTCCTCACCCACTCCTCTTCCTGATGCTCGCTCCTCTTCCCGACCACTTGCCATTGGCCAGCCCCATCCTGTCTCCCCACCGGCTTCCGCCTCGCTGACCATCCTGCTCTTCCCTATCCTCCTCCCTCCCCCCTGAGCCTCACCGTGTATCAGATACGGAGCTCCACAACCTCTTCCCTCATGTTTGCCCATGCAGCCCTCCTGCTGCCAGCCTCCAGTGCAGTCCGCGGCTAGCAGTGACGTCGCCCTCTCCGCCCTTCCTAACCACAACCACCGCTCAGCCCCGCCACCAGCCCCACCCACTAAGGGCCCTCCATCCCCCGCCAGTGGCGCCATCACTGCCTGGCCTTGCTACCCACAACTCGTAGCCACCGCTGAGAATGTTCCGCCGCCGGCCATCCCTCTATCCCCGCTTAGCTTTGCTACTGGCAGCCTAGAACACTTTGATGATGCAAATCTCCACAAAGTCGTGTCAATTTGGGCAAAACCTCTCCCCAAATCATCATGAATAGGAGCTCGATCTGTATGTTCATGCCTCGGCTTGGGGAAGGAAGAAGGCTTTTTATAGCCGGCATATTAGTAATGGGTGGAGGCTCCACCTGGTAGTAATGCTTGCTCCACCCGGTACTAATATATATGATTTACATTAGTACCGGTTGGACCCTTCACCCGATAGTAATAGCCAAACATTAGTACCAGGTGGAGCCCCCATATGGTACTAATGTGCCTTTGACGGGCTAGCCGTTGGATCCGGTACTAATGCTAGAATTAACCGGATTCTTCAGCAATCATTGTTTTTTGCTGCTAGACAAATGCCATATTTTCTACTTCTTTAAGCTTGGCTGCTTGGGACATGGTGGAGGCTGTTTGGATTCCTGGGATGGTATAGTAGAGGCGAGAGTGCTTTTGCAAATATTTCTCTGAACATAGTGTTACAAGTTAAATGTTCCATGTGGTGGTGGGGAGGTTAGAAACCAAAATTGCTAAGATCTCTAGATGTTCATCTGGACCACATGTTTTGGAACTGATGGTATACACTTGGGCTTGCAAGTTTGCACCGGAAGGTAGGGTTTCACCCAATATTTTCCCATTTTAGTAAACCTTGTTTTGTTCGGGTCTTTTAGGAAATCTAGCTTTAAATTAGTTGGATCATTTTATAGCTCTTTCTCTTTGTCCCCCTCTAGTTATCGCCATGTACCAAAACACAGAAGGCCCCAGTCTGCCCCTCACTACTACAGAACTATTTTCCCAGCTAGTTTTGGACCGGCGGTGATTAGGCGGCATTGAAAATCATATTTTCGTCACCATTCTGAATCGGCTGTGAAAATGGATTTGCACTGCCGGTTTATGGACCAACCCGGTTTACTACCAGTTTTTGACCCAAACCAGTTGTGATGTACTATTTTCACAGCTGGGTCGGGTTATGAACTGGTTGTGAAAAGAGATGAGCACAATTGGTTTGCAATTCCAACCGGTTGTCCTCATCTATTTTCATAACTGGGTCCAAACCCGACAATGTAGTTTCACATGTGGTTTAAACCAACTACTAAAAAAGTATGTAGATCCCAATTTATACAGCGCAATAATGCACAAAATAACACATCAACAGCTCAAAAAACCATACACCAAGATTATTACATCATCCTCACATTATCAAATCCATTCATTAGTCCCACATTATCAAATCCATACATCAGTCTCACAATATCAAATCCATACATCAATCTCACAAATATCACATGCATACATCAAGTCCATACATAAGTCTCACTGTCCGTACATCAAGTTCAATTCAACTCACCATTTGTCCTAGATCACACAGAACTCACCATTTGGTGCCACAACATGGTCCAAAAAAACCACATAGTTGTTCTTGAAGTGCCCATATCTCAGTATGAAGCAACTCGGTAGTACGAACACTAAAATTTTGCAACACAATATAATATAGCAAATATAGTTAGTTGCAAAATATGATTGAATATGAAATCATGCATGTTAAATTAAGAACCTGATCCTTTTGTTCTTCAAGGTAATCTTTAGTTGAGAAATGCATATAATGCATAACATAGAACAAGCATAGATTATTCCCGAGAGGCTGCCTTAGATTCTTCTGAATGACATCGAATTCTTTTGCTTAAGGCCTACATATAATGTCGCTTTTTTTTCTTGTACTTGTCTAAGGGGACTACATGACATTACCAACAATTGATAACATTAGATTGTTGATTATCTAACATACATATCCACATTGTAGGTCATAAATGGTCGTCTCGACTTACGTATTGAGGAGGTCAATTAGGGGTTGGATGTGACTACTTACAGGTGAAAGCTACAACAGTATTCATGCACTTGTGGATTTATCTGCCACCGTTAAATATACCAATACCTGCTATGTGGTCAATGTCGTTGTCCCCACCCTTCATCGCCTTTGTGTCGGAGCAGCCCACCACCGCTGCTATCATCACTCCGAGCATGTCACCGCTCCTCACCCCCTCCATGCCAAGACACGCGCCAACGCTCCTCACTGCCGATGTGAGTGGCATTCTACCAGTGTGGGGAGAGCGGATGGGGAGGGGAGAGGCGACATCCAAGAGAGGGAGAGCCAGGTTGGGAGATCCAGGCGAGTAGAGAGGAAAAGGAGGGTTGGTCGGGGAGGAGAGCAAGAGTCGATTGGCGGGGAGGAAAGGAAGAGCGAAAGAGAGAGCCATGTAGAGAAGAGAGAGGGGTTCGGTCGGATGTGCGGACATTAGTTGGACAGGAAAATTACATTTGATAGAAATATCGAGTGGAGAAGGGAGAGACGTGTGGTCAGGCATGCGGATTGTCGGGGTTTTGTTTGACCCGCGTGTGTGAACCACGTTCGGTTTCTATACAAAACTGTCTGTAATATATATTTTTACAGTCGGTTCAACCTCTGCTACGTTGTTTACTTCCAAAACTGTCAGTGAAAATACATCACTGCTGGTTTCAATTTTACCACAAGTGATAGGCCATAGGGGAAAAAATTAGTTTTATAGTAGTGACAAAAGTATAGCGCATATATAAATACGGTCCTGGTGGAAACCCAATTCTTGATTTACACATGTTTTTCACCAATCGTTAGTGTGAGATGGATCTTCGCAACTGGTTGTTACATCCAACCAAGTTCTGGGCGTCACAACCAGTTGTGACTGTCTCGATTTGTACTGTTAGTGATACATCACTCACAACCGGTTGTAATTAAACTCCTGTTCTGTTCTCAGTGATCATGCAAATAATCATCTTTTTTTGAAAAAGGAAATAATTCCGGCCTCTATCGCCGCACACAGCCAGTTCTTACATAATTCTCAATATAAATGCTGATTATAAATAAATAAAAGGGGAGCATGTGCACATGAAAAGAATTATCAAAAACATAGCTCCATCCTTTTTAGCAAAGATCTCCAGGGCAACAACCTGCAGTGTCTTGCTTGCTGAACGAACGGACTCTCTTGTATCCTCATGCTGTAATAGGGAACAAAACTGTTGCCAATACGCTCCCCTGAAAATGTCCTGCATAAATGAAGTGAATCATTTTTTTTTTCTCAAACACCAAATCATTACGTGTACACCAAATAGTCCACATAAGAGCTGCCACACCCACAAAGATTAAGTTTCTTTCTTTCTTTCTTCCCAATGCCCGTTAACCAATTACCAAGCATATATCTTATAGATCTAGGAGGGGTTAACCCAGTAGCTATTTGAACCACTTTCCAAATGGTCTCAGCATGTTGACAGGAGAAAAAGAGACATTTAATTATTTCATTGCAATTGCAAAAACAACATTTCTTACTCCCACTCCAATTCCTCTTAGCTAAATTATCCTTTGTTAAAATTACACAACACTGAAGGTACCAAAGAAAAATCTTAATTTAGAGGAATCTTAAGCTTCCAAATGAACTTGTTAGTGAACGGAGTGCCCTGGTTTATCAAATATTGATACATTGACCCAACTGTAAATTGTCCATGTCGTTGTAAATCCCAGGTAAATATATCCCTTCCATGTGAAAGCTGGTACATTGCTATCTTTGCTACTAAGTTCTGCCAAGCCATCAATTTATCCCCAACCAAGGTTCTTCAAAAAGAAATATTCAGTGGCATTTGGTTCATAGCATTTGCCACTGTAGTATGAGGATAATTGACAATGTTATACAGGCTAGGAAATTGATCGCTAAGCGGCTTAGAGTTTACCCACGTATCTTCCAAAAATTTAGTTTGTGAACCATCTTTTATCTTGAAGGTCCCACGTCCCAGAAAATCTTCCTTGACATTTAATAGACCCTTCCAAAAATGTGAATCTCCGGATTTCATCTGAACCTGAGAGGACTTTGAGCTCAGATATTTATTTCTAAGTAGAGTCTGCCAAGTGCCTTCTTCGTTAAGTAATTTAAATACCCACTTACTAAAAAGGAATTTGTTTTCAATGTAGAAATCTGTTATTCCTAGACCACTTTGATCTTTGGGACAACACAAGATATCCCACTTGGCAAGATGATATTTTTGTTTATCACTACTGCCGTGCCAAAAGAACCTAGACCTATAGAAATCCAACCTCTTAAGAATGCCCTTTGGAATTTCAAAGAAAAACATCATGAACATAGGAAGGCTACTGAGAACTGAATTTAATAGAACTAGTCTGCCCCCATAAGATAAGTGTTTGGCCTTCCACATACTTAGTTTGTGTTTGAATCTATCCTCAATTACGCTCCAATCCGTATTGCATATTTTACTGTGGTGCATTGGAATCCCTAAGCATCTGAAAAGGTATGACCCTAAATCATCCAAACAATTCAGTGTATTCTTGCTCATAATTAATCGCTTCCCCATAGCAAAAAATCTCACTTTTGTGGAAGTTGATCTCAAGACGTGATAGTTGTTCAAAGACACGGAGCAACAATTTCATATTTTTGGCTTGGTCCAAATCATGGTCCACGAACAGGATTGCATCATATGCATATTGCAAAATAGATAACCATCTTGCACCAGGTGAGGAATGACCCCTCTGATTTGATCATCCTCTTTTGCTCTCTTAATCATAATAGAGAGCATATCTGCCAAAATGTTAAATAGAATAGGTGACATAGGATTCTCTTGTCTAAAAAAGTTACGGAAAAATAAATTGTACGTAGAAATTATAACTTTTCAAAAATGGAAAGTTACGGAAAAATAAACTCTCCTAAAAGAAAAGGTCGCGGGGTGTCTGAAATCACGTGCTGGTAGCTCTTGTGGAGCACGCACTCCAATTAGCAAGGCCCACTGGCCCCCCACTAAACACTGCTACCTCAAACTGCAATGGTTTTCTCTAGGTTCTAGCACCCCTCCGTATCAGAGGGAACTAGTGCTTGCTAACTGTTGGAGTTCTTTGAGCTCCATGCTGCATCTGGTTGCATGGACATACGGTCCTAGCTAGTACTTCCATACGGCTCTAGTTGGCAGAATATACCCAGTGTTGTCGAAAGTGAGCAGCGAAGAAGAGGAGGTACAAGATGAAGAACCCATATATATATGCGGGAACAGGTTTAGGTGCATACGCTCAACTCGATCAAACAGCTCAGCAAAAGGTAAAAGATAAGCAATACATTCGTTAAAAAGTTCATGTTAAATTGAAACGAACTGGGTTAAGACTTATGTCCCTGTTTCTGTTTTGCAGTGATCAAGGTATTAATGTCCAAAAGACAGTGAAATAATTAAAAAAATCAGAAGGAGAACATCATCTGCTACTAAGGAAGGCAGCTTCAGCAGGCTCGTTTTGTTTGCTTTCTGGTAAATTGTATAGATACATACAACGTTCGGTCATCCAGTAAATTCAAATTGTCAACATAAAAAATAATTTCCTACACAGTAGTAGACAAATTCCCATTGACCCCAGGATAGACTAAACTGAAAGGATTAATCTTGGTTGCAACAAGCTAACGATGCTTAAATTATGATATACTCAACTTCAGAAGGAATGCCAATGAAAATGGTTAGTAAAGGTTCCTCAGAAGTACAGACATATGCATACCCACACCTGATTGCATTTCCCAACAATCGGACAAAGAAACCTGTTTCGGCATCCTTAGCCCAACCACTGACTTTGTACAGTTGCACCAGCACTTTGCTGATATTCCCTAACTAGGCTAAAACTTCGCTGAAAAGTGAACCAGTTATTGAGCTAGAAAAGAGATGCAATCTGATTTCAACTGAAGATCTCCACAAGATGTCAAAACTGTAGAAAGCACAAAATCATCAATATCATACCCTTCTTGCTGCATTAGGTACATGTATTTTAAAGCCTCTTCACTGAGTCCATTCTGGGTAAATCCTGTAATCATCACCTTCCATGTTACTAAGTTGTGCTCTGGCATGGCATCAAAGACTCTTCGAGCTTCATCAACTTTGCCACAACGCATATACATATCGATCAGTGAGCATCCCACAAAAACATTTGAGAAAGCTGGGGTCTTGTTAACAACACCATGGATCCTCCTTCCATCTTGCAAAGCCTCCAATCTGGCACAGGCTTTCAAAGCTGAGGAATAAGTGTAAGTATTTGGTGTCACACCATCCCCTAACATGTCATCTAATGACTTAAGTGCTTCAACGTTGTGGCCAAGATTGTTGTAACCTGAAATCATGGCTGTCCATGCAACAGCATCACGGTCAGGCATTGCCTCTAAAATTCTTGCAGCATAAGTATGCTCCCCACATTTGGAGTAGAACCAAACAAGTGTGCTCCCAATTTGAAGATTCCCTTCCATAGAGTTCTTTATTATCTGTGCATGGAGTTCCTTTCCAAGATAAATTGACTGCATAGAACCACAAGCACTAAGGAGACCAACAATAGTGAGGTTGTTAACAAATACTCTGCGCATCTTCATCTTTCGGAACAACAGGACAGCTTCTTCACCATAGCCACTCTGCGCATATCCAGAGATCATTGAACTCCATGTAATTGTATTTCTTCTAGGCATCTTATCAAACACTGCCTGAGCATCAAATACCTCACCGCATCTGGCATACATAGTGACAAGAGCACTCCCAATATGGATATCATATTTGTATAGTTTCTTCACAACAGCACCATGCAACTGCTTCCCAAATCTTAGAGCCTTCTCCTCTGCACAAGCCTTGAGGACGCTGCACACAGTGAACTCATTGGGGCGAAATCCCTCAGCCATCATCGTTGGGAACATCTGAAGAGCTTTGTCACCATGCCCATGCTGCACATAAGCCGTGATCATTGTTGTCCATGAGACAACATCACGGGAGGCCATCCTATCAAACACAGCCGAAGCAGCGGCAACATCTCCGCACTGAGCATAGAAGTGCGCGACCGCGCTGTCCACTATCACATTGCTCCACCCACCCTTCACAACACAACAGTGCACCTGTCGCCCCAGCTTAGCATCACCCCGCTCCCCACAAGATTTCAACAGGCAAACAAAAGTCATGCTGTTACCTTGCATTTCGGTGTCCAGCATATCCAAGAACAGCCTCACAACCTCAGTGTGGTGGCCAAGCTTCTGATACCCATTCATCATCGCCGTCCATGACACGACGCTCCTCTCGGGTATTTCGTCGAACACTTTTCTCGCATCTGCAACCTCGTCGAACCTCACATAAGCACTGATCAGATTGTTGGACACGAACACCTCCAGGCTGCCGAGCCAACGCAGGGCAACTGCGTGCGCTCTCCGGATGCTGGACGCGCTCCGGCAGGAACGGAGCCAGAACGCGACCGCCTCAGCGTCCGGCGGCGACGGCGCCGCCGAGCCCGGCAAATCCCCTCCCTGCTCTTCATACGCAGGGTCCTCGTGGGTGCGCAAAGATTGGTCCTTGGACTTGAAAGCTTGCGCCCTGACGCGGTGGAACTTGCTCTTCTTGCTCCTCCCCTGCTCGCCGGAGCTGAGCACGCTCCGAGGCAAGCTGTTCCAGTGAAGCGGCGGGGGCGAAGAACAAGTGTGGATTCGAGGGAGGAACGGGGAGCAGAATAGTAGCATCTGGATCCCTCTTCCCGGCTCTGGTGGACCGGTGCGCGCGTGGACTCGGAGGGAGAAGGGGCAAGAGCAGAGCGAAGGCGTGACCAAGGCGGCGGCGGCCAGGGGACGAGGCGACGGGAAGAGGCTGCTTCCGCGCGGGTGCTGGAGGCAACGACGGGAGGTGGCCGGCAGCGGCGGCTGCGGCTGCCGGCGAGGAGCTGTGGATGGGTGGCTGAGCGGGTGAGCTGGTTTTGATTTTGTGGGGAGAGTTTGGATTTTTTTGGGGTGTGGTCACACTTTCACATGTTCAGGGTTTAAGGCCCGTTTTCTTTTCCCTTTTTTCTTAACTTCTTATATTTGCAAGGTGTGGTCCCACATGTCATACTGTGCGCACAAAACTGAATGAAGGGTTCCAAAATGCCAAATAATTATTTAGCTGACATTAACCGAAACAAAATAATCAATTTAGCCGACATTAACCCAGCATAACTTGATACAACATACCCGCAAAAAATAAAAGAGAACCAAGAAATATTTGACCATGAAAAAAAGACTAATGAAATGGAACTATGGAAGGGAAGCAACCGAGAAAATGGGATTGAGAACCTCTTCCCTTTTTTTCCGAGAGTTTTTTGGTTTTGGTTTCGAAAAAAAAGTGTGTTTTCCGTCCTTTAAGTATTGTAAAAATATGAAATTCATCCCGATTGATGCAATTAATTGTTTAACTAACTAGACTGGTGTATTAATCATCGTTACATCGGTTTAACCATGTGTACTATTGAAATGGAATGTGGTTTGGCATCTCACATGACTCAAGGAGGTTGTGCCCTCCTGCGCCATGCTTTAGAAAGAAGTGTGTTGATGGTATAATGACATCGAACAACACAGCATGGAAATTTTTATGAGAAAAGTAACAAAACCAACTCACATTGAAGATACAACGATTAACTCAACATATGATGTATCTAAGCAATGATTAGTAAAATGGTTGCATAGTCTAAACGGTTGTTGGATGGCACTAAACAATTGTTCAGTTGAGGCAGAGATGATAAAGGGGTTAATTTACACCCATTGAAACATGAGAGAAGTGTTTTTTTTTAGAGTTATGGACTTCTGATTATCCGGATGCAGTCTATTTTAGGATGAGAACGGTCGGAACGGTTGAGCAAAGGCTAATTCTTTTTTTTTCAATTTAGGATGTGGTCCCATATGTCATACTGTGTACAGAACTAAAAAAATTTTAGAAAAGGAATCTAGGGTGCGAATTTTTAATAACCATTTTAGCAGCACTAACCTAACACAAGTTGCTATGCAACAGGATCGGTCTTTTCATTTGCTTGACCCATCTGCATCAACCAGCGAGAACAAAGGTATCTTAATTTGACATGTCATGTTAAGCAATTCCGGAAGCGGTCAATTTGGCATCAGCTTCACAATTATTGTTCAAAAAATGAAATTTAGAGTTATTGCATTGTATTAGTTGTAGTTTTGATACTTGATATTGGTTTTGAACATACTTGATATTCATGCCACTCCAATAGCATTTGCTTTTGATTGTGGTTTCTTCTATGCTAGTGACGAAACTTGTTTGGTTCATGCTACTCGAACTAGTATGCCAGTGTCAAAATAGAACAAGTTTCACACAAGTTAACATACTCTAAATTCTGAAAGCGGTAGCGAATATGTATCAGGTTGACAATTGATAAATTGTCACGAATCTATATTTCTCTTAAAAAAGGACGGTGAAGACAGCTCCCGAGATCTTGGATGAGTAGCGCATACCACACACCGACCAAAGAGCACGAAGGAGCAAAAAGGAGCTCAAGCACCCCATACCCGTAGAAAACAGCCATGGCTTTAACCCCAAACAACTGATTCAGGGTACACTATTACTTAGAGGGGAATAGCTCAATCACATAGCACCTGGAGGCTGGAGCAGACCATTGGAAACTTGGTGTTGGACAGGATTCTAACGAGCAGCCATTCAAAACATGAACACAAAAGAAACATTTAACCTTGAGATATGTCACTCTCAGCACATACAACATCACGATCTATGATGCCTCCAACAATAAACCAAGATATTACCAAAAGTGGAATACGAACTAGAAAACCCATTAAAGCAGACACGATTCCATCTAAACAAGTAATATACATCCGAGTCTCTCGATTCATTTCTAGAAGTGTACGGCATAAGACCACTTTGTCTTTAAACAAAAACAACATAAACCACTATAGAAAGAAGGAAGAAAGCAAGAAACATCATTGTCGCATTGACATGAACCAAAGCATCAAATCTATAGCTGCTCTAGCACATGTATGCGTTGGTATAACAAAGTATTAACATTTATGCGCAAACAAGTCATCCATTTCTTTAGAACATGAACCCATCCAAACTGAAACTAAGATGGAGATGAAACCGAGGTGTTCTATACTCTGTATGAAACAAAGAGCACCAAACGTGCATATATTCCCACAATCACAGATGAGCGAATGATCTGTGACATGTTTCAGTGATTGATTCAAATAAAATCTAAAGCTTTGATATAGATGCCATTGTCTTGCAGAAACATCGCCAGTCTCTCGAGCAAAGGATCATCTTTCGAAACCCGCCAGCAAGCAATACCAACACTATCAAGGTGCTCACAGCTGAATGAACCTTCTTCTAGCTCGCCATCAAATAATGTATGGCCAGTCTGCAACATGAAAAGCATGTAAGGTTCAGCTTGATGGCACATGCATAAACTTCATACAAGGATCAATTAACATGTAAAGAGAAGCATGTACCCCTCTCAGTTCCAGAGTTAGATCCTCCAGATTAGGTGAGTTCTGAAGGAAGATTGTCAATGGATAGAAGTCTGGATGCAGACACCACTCACCAAGTGTCAGGGTTGTAAGATTGTTGAATTTTGGGCACCACTGTATATTCTTTTCCATCTTCAGCTGCACAATGTTCATAGATTAAGACGTGATACAGAATTGATGCCGTATTGTGGAAAACATTCATGACTTCAGCAAAGTTGCCAAGAGAATAGAGAATGAGCCAAAGTTATGTGTCAAATAGTCTTGACTCTTGTGTGATAGTATAGCTTCAGAATACAATATCAGACAAAGATCACATTAAGTGCAAATCATGTTTGACAAGAATAGTTCACATTACACAATACTCTGTCTATTTTCTGAAGAGAGATTCAACAATCTAGATCACACCTGTTAGTAACCATTAGTGATCATAAATGATTTTAATGCGAGACAGCCAGATACACCGGTGAAAACATACTATGGTTAGGGGATCTATCTGCTGGATTCAAGCGATCTGATTGTAAGTATTTGGATGCACTTGCTGTTTGTAAGTATGGAGACCAAAGCTAAATACCCTCCTATAGACTAGATGAATTTCAGCTCTTGCCACCTGTATATCTAATTCTAACATCTTTCTTGTGTCAAATCACCAACTAAGGCTATGCTCTGTAAACTTCTGCAAACTTATATACGAATTGAAAATAAAAACTAAATTGTGTTATGTTATTCAGCTAAGACCATTTTATCCTCTATGTCTTGGCATCAAAATAAACTGAGCACTTAGCAAACAAACAAAGACTAAACACCATGTTTACGTCTCATAAATATTTTCATGGATGCACAGTGTGAAAATAAAGAAGCATACCATATTTCCTTTGTAATGGAAGTCCAAATCTGTAACACCACAAAGGCTCTCGAGGAACTGAAGAATATCATCAACCTGAGTATCTTTGGAATAGAGTACAACACATGCTGTCTCCAGTGATTCCATGTTCTTTACCAAAGGTAATGTTTCTTCAACAAATAAGTGAAGATAAACGAGGCTCGGGATTGAAATAGAGCGCTGTTCTGCAGATGCAAAGTTGCAATCAATATCAATGGTCAAATCCTTGAGCATATCAGAGGTGATCTCAACGTCAGAAATGACACAGTCATGTAAGATGAGACATTTCATTGCTTCGCAGCCCATTCCAAGTTGCCTGAAGAAACCAAAGGGCAAGCAAACACTCGAAAGCTGAAGCCTCCTCAAGAAGAGTCCTGAAGTAAACACGGCAGGATCGAGCTGCAAGCTATAGTCACATATCGTAACCTTGACAGACCAAGCATTGCACTGTAAAGCATAGCGGATCCATAGGTTCGCATCTTCCGACTCGGCATCCAAGCCATCAGGTATGAAGTACCAGAGCTGAAACTCGTCCAAGGCAGAGGGGTTACGGAGCATCAAGAAACGGTTGATAAACTTCTTGAACAACACGTTGCTCTCCTCTACGGTGTCAGCCATATGGCGAAATTCATCGGGCGTGGCATTGATTCGGGGCACGGAGCGCCAGAGGTTGCGCCACCGCCGCGACAGCACGCACGTCTGCACGACCTGGCGGGCCTTGAGGTAGGACATGATAAGGAGGAGAGTATCATCGGGGAGGGCGTTGATCCTGCACTCGGCGGTGGGAGCGCGCGCCGGTGCCATGCGCGCGTCGCCAGACATGTCAGCCGCGGCGTCCGGGTCACTGGGGCATTCCGTCGAATAGGTGCTGCTCCTGCTCAGACAAGCTGCGGCAGGAAGGCGAGAGAAATTAAGGAGCCATGGATCCGCAGACAAGAAATGACTGGGAAGGCGTAGGAAACGACGATGGAGTGGAGAATTGGGGGTAAAAATGGAAGTAATCGAAGAAGATAGAAAGAAGAGAAAAAGGTGGGAGTAGAAGGAAGATGAGCTCGCAAACCTGGTAACGGTTCGTGCCCTGCCCACCCCGGTTGTGAAGGCAACCCGGACAAAATGAGAGCCTGTATTTCTTCTGGGGAACATATCAGGTGCAAACCAATCCTTCCGTGCAAATTATGGAAACTTCAATCTGAACCACATGATATTGATCCAAGGGTGCACTCATGGGAGGTGGGAGGGGTGATTTGCAAAACTCAAGGAAGGTGGGAGGGGTGATTTGCAAAGTCGTATTGCAAATCACCCCTCCCACCTCCCCTGAGTGCACCCTTGGATCAA
>CM014278.1:3383668-3397205 GCA_004135705.1 Alloteropsis semialata
ATTATATAGTCAACTGCTATCCCAACACAAAATGTTGCGCGCGTCTATATAGTGTTGGATATTCATCTTCATGATGATTATTTCTTAGTTTGTGAGGTATTTGACTGTAACAGTCTTCTTTTTGGAGTTCTCGGAGATTTCATTGAGATTCTTTGACATGTTCAGTTAATCAAAAAACCAACAGGCGTCCTCATGATTTTAAATTAATGATCAAGTTATTTGCCATGGTGAGTATACTATTAGATGCCCGGGATATACCACACATAGCATTTTGTTTACTTCGAGTAAACTTAACTTTGAGTTAATAACTTCATGTTATTTCTCCTAAATTCTGATTTCCCATTCGTGAGTATTCGTTATGTGCACATTCTCACTGGGAGTAAGTCCTTCAAGGAGTTTCACTTCTAGTGTAACCACTTCATGTGGCGCCCTATGCATGGGCTTCCTCACAATTAATTTTCTGTCATTATCTTTAGCTTCATGCTAAGATATTGTTTCTTCTGAATTTCTAGTGCGTAATTATATTTCTGCTTCTTGCTTCTAGGAATATTTAAATTCTAATATAAGGCATTCAATAGGTATGAGCTTTCTCTCCCCTAATGCCGATATTAGATATTCTTAATAGCACACTTCATACGATATCCATATATCATGAGCTTATTCATATGGAAATTTATATCCATATTTCTCCAACTTCAAGTAGTAGCCCATTCATGTATGCTAAATTGATGAAATTATCTCATAAATGTTCACGCACATATTCAGATCAAGTATACATATATGCAGTTTGCTAGACTTTATAGTACATGTACTTCATAGAATGCAAATATAGGGTGTTATCCCCCTATTCTTTGCACAACTTTAAGTCTTCAAAACTTATTTAGCTGTCTAGCTTCTTTGTTTATGATCAAAACACTCATTCCTTCAATTAATTTGGATAAATAAACTTCAAGTTTATCATTATGCAAAATGTACTTCATGGAATTTCTAATTTAATTGCTCATTCATTCAAGAGGTTCCCCATGTATACTTTAGAATTTGTATCCATAAATGTTAAATTATTTCCCATAAAATAGACTAGCAAGTCTAACTTCTTTTCATTTGTCCGCAAACCCATTCTAATTGGATCGATAAATTCCATTTTGGATCGATTTCATATCGATTTGCTCCCCTCAATCACAGCCTTCTTGTCTAGAGATTGATTAATGACTGCTTGTCACTTTTTGTACATATGCATACGATGCATTAGATGAACAACATGCTAGTTGATTCATAAAGTGTTGGGAAGCATGCAAACTAGTGCAACATTAGGAATATCATGTGTTTACAAGCCAACATGAAGCGGAAATTTAATTTAATGTCCATGCAAGGACTGCAAGTTAATTTATGTGATGACATGAAAGTCATACATATGAAAAATAATAATAATAATAATAATAATAATAATAATAATATACTGATCATTCTTAATGATAAAGTGGTATACAGATTACAAAAATTATGGGGCGATTGGTTGCCTGTACGGAGGGCGAACCAGGCTCCGGTGATGCAACTATGCCGTGATTGGTTCCCTGAATCAGCTATCGGTCCTGGCTCGCGGGATGTAGAAAGAGGCGCAGAGCCTGGCTCCCGAGATACGGAAACAAGCCTCGTTTCCACGGAGCCAGGCTCGCGTAGCGCGCGATGGAGCTCTCGGGACATGCGCATAGCCACATAAAAAGCAACCAAGCACTAGTTATACAGGTTACCAATCAGAGTTTCCAACTAGCCAAGCTCCACAAATACGGCAACCAAACATAGGTACATTGCATCTGGGCATCCTGGCCTTCGTTGAGCGGGGGCCTGCATCACCGGTGCAAGCCAGGCTCTGCCGATCCTGAAACCAATCACGCCCTATGCGATTGAGCTTCTTGCTTAACCATTTCAATGACTATGGCTACGAGCTAATGTGTTGGTTTGTCCATCAATCTAATAGGATGTGGCTCTAAACCAACAATCTTCAAGATTAGGGATATGTCTATTAGACATTTCAACTTTTATCCATATTCTTCATATGCCTATATGACCCAAATTTCTTTCCATTTTCATACCATAATTTCACTTCAAGTGATGCTATGCTTCATGCATGATCTATGAATCATTTCAAATGTTCCATAAAATTTTGAATATACTTCTAGTATATACAAAATGTGGTATCTAATTCATATGTTCATTGTACTATTCAATGTACAAAATTGGGTTGAATAAATTTCATGTTAAGGGCCTATGTATTTGATACATAATTGAGTAATATACAATTTCGTGGCAAACTTGAACCTTCAGAGGATCAATTAAAAAGCCAGTATATTACATTAGTTCATATGATTTATGGAAATTCATTTTCCATTCTACCTGTATGGTAGTAATGCACAAATAAACTATAACCTTCATGGTTACGTGAGGTATTTAGTGGAAATATCATTGAAATAATTATCTAATAGGCAATTTGAGGCAATTATTTACATTGTTTAGCATGTAATTCTTTTTTTTTAATTCCATGAGTAGTTATTTCCAAAAAATTGCTACAAGCAATGTGGGCACAAGATAAGGTGAGAAAACACCAATTTATTAAATTGCCCTTCTATTCTAGGAAAGATTTTTAAACTAATGCTAAACTTCATGTTTCAAGCAAAAGTTAAGTTCTCTCTCTTCATGAGTATAACCAAATTCTTCATGAATATAATTAATAATGCAACTTATGTAGGAAATTTAATTTATTTTTGGTTTAGGAGTGAGTATGAAACTTCTTGGTCTCAATGCATCTCCCCCTGAGCCTAGCATTCCTTCTGGAATGGATCATTTTCCTTCCACTTCTATGACTATGCATCTTCTTGTTGCATAAATATTTCTATATTGAATTTGTGCATATTCTGCTAGAATTGCATATATGCCTACATGGCAATAATGTGATTCTTCAAGAAAAAAATATTAAGTTTGCATAACTTCATGTTATGCATGAACTCAAATAGTTGACATACTTCTTAAGAATTTATTGCTATTGTAAAATCATGATGTCGTGTTGGGAGAAAAAATGTGCTAAAATAACTTTCATAGTTATATAGCATTAGTTTCTTCTAGAAATTATCTGGTGCTATGCTTAAACCAATATAATATTTCTTCGTAAAATAATGGACTCCATGTCATATCTTACTTTATTCATGCACACTTCATATGTTAAAAAAAACATGAATAAAAGTTGCAAAATTAATTAAGGTAGGTTAATTCTATTCCATAGATAAGTAATTCCCAGAATTTTCCTAGCAAAATTATTTACCCCATTCACAAAGTTGCCAGGAATAAATAAATAAATAAATATGACACTCTCCGGGGTAAGTCTAAGGTTCTTCGAGATTTGAGAGAGGTCATAAACCTTAAACCATTTTCTATGATTAAAGGTAATATTTACTGTATTATGCGCAATTATAACAATTATAACATAAAACAGCAAATAAATTTTACAGCAAGAACAAACTGTAAATAGCATAAACTTCTTAATATGCCGTAAAATATAAACTGCAAGTTTTAATGCTGCGCCCATATTTCAATCTACACCAGAAGGTTATCCACTAAACAACCACGCTTGTTCTCTTGATTTCCCGTAGGACCTTCTTGGTCCGAGTCACTGGCTCATATGCCAACTCTTCCTGCCTTCTTGGCGATGTGCGGGTCGCATGTTGGCCAGCTAGTGTTGGCAAGTCCGATAAGTTTTGCCGAACAGCGTACGACTACGAGCGACGCTACTGCTGGTACCAGTAATGGTATGGGTTCAGAGTCGGACTCTGCTGCGTGGATGATTTGGACTCTGCCTCGCTTCAGGCTTCGCACGTCAAGTTTCGGCCAGCGAGATCAGCTTCGAGCTTTGGCGTACGAACTGCAGGTGGTGATCGCGGATGCCCGCAGTATCAGATTCAGGTGGACGGAACATCTTCGAAGGCGTTTGGTTGAGGAATGTAAATGGTAACGGTAATGATATCAGGTAACGACGGGACCGGTTACAAAGTAACGCAATACTGTCTTTGTTTGGTCTGTATCTGGTAACGGTATCACTTATCAATCGCCAAAGGACGTCGCTGTTGTCATCTTCGTCCGCAGCTCCGGCATGTTGCTTTTCCATCTTTTCTGCCGATGTGTGCTTGGTAGTTGTGCTTCCTCCAGTGGCGGCGAGGGGAGGAGAAGATGCTGCCTAACGCGATGATCTCCCAACTCTCCTTGGTCTAGAGTCCGCGGCTTCCTGCTCTGCGTGCTTGAGGAGCTCGCCGGTGACAGCGCCATGGCTATTCTGTTGCCGTTCTCTGCTAGCACAGCCATCACCTCGGTGGCAGAGATCATCGACTCCACCATGGGGACATCTTCGCGAGCACCGAGCAGGCCATGTCATGGCTTGTAGCTTTCACATCCATGGTCACCACATGCCGGTTGCGAGCGTCGCAAAGCAGGAGCCCCACAGCATTGCCGTGCACTCTGTCGCTCACTAGAATCAGCCAACGTGGTTGCAGAGCACGCGTACCCAACAGCCGGCCCTTTCGCCGCTCACCATGGCATCGCATCGCATGAGGCTACATCTGCTAGAAGTGGACTGGCAGCAGACGGCTGTGGCTGTACAGGACACAGGAGCTCTGCACCGCCGTGTTCACCGCACAGGAGCTCCACGCCGCCATCTTCGCGGCACATGAGCTTAGAGCCGCCGTCCTCAACTCATAAGAAGTCCGAGCAATGCTATGTTGTGGTTGTGCCTCGCCTGTCGTTGTGCAGCCGTTGTGCAATGCTTGTCGTTGTGCAGCCGGGCCATCGTTGCCACACACCTGGTGAAGGAGCTCAATCTGGCACCTTCGCAAACCTGCCATGGCGGTACCGATGACAACGATGACCATTCAGCATCCATGGAGACAGCGTCGATGATGACAACTCAGTAGTGGTGGGGTGTCAGGTGACCTCGAGGAGCAGAGATGACCCGAGGGAGACGAACAGCGTGCTGTGGTGGGCCTGGGGAGCTAAGACTACGGAAACGATTACGCTGGAAAGGGAGCGTTAACGAGTTTGTATACGATGTTATCGGATAACAGCGCAATCGGATTACAGCAAACCCGAAACAAACAGCAACTAAAGGCATCCATTCCCCTCCGTAATCAGCTCACGTTACCACAACGCGAACCAAACGCCACCGAACCGTTTGCAAGTGTGACTCTGTTCTGCTTGTCGGTGGCACGTATTGCTGTGACTGCCAGCTGTCACTACCAGACTTCGTGCTGGCATTCATGCCGCCTGATTTTGTTCAGGTTAGAGATACGGTATCACCCTGGTGATCGGCGTTCAGGCCAGCATCACAATCGTGGTATGATACGAACGACAGCCATGTATCCTTCTTGTACGTATTAGCTTCAAGCTATGAGCTTATGATCTGCTAGACCAATGTTGGAAGTTGCTGGCGTACTTGCTCAGCATTGACTTGTCGTTTGTGTACATGCGATTTGGTGTGTAACCACCTGGATGAGACATCATGCAAATTGATGACCCAGGTGCATACGTGTGTACACAAAGTTCAACACAAATTCTTTTCTTGCTTCTAGCTTTTTATGTCAACTAGTGGAGATGCACGTGCCCAGGCACGTGTTTTAAAAAAACTTGGCACATGAAAATTTATATTCATAAAAATTAGTAAAGAATAATACACATAATAAGGATATATATATTTAAAGATAATGAAGCGTACTATTTATCATTTAATTATTTTTATTCACTTCAAGTTAAACTAACAACATATATAGCTCACAAATATGTTAGATACAACAAATCATATAGGTCTAAAGTCTAAACCCATGTATTCCTATGTCAAATAATTATCACAAATATTTTCATATGGGACCCACAACAAACCTAAATCTCACGTGCCATCTCAAAAACTATCTTACATCCAAAATTCAATACTCTCTCTATCTTCTATCTCAATACACATCCTAGCCCGACCTAGATGTGGTTTTTCTCTCAATCTGCGTGTGTCTCTCTTTCTCATAACTCGATCCATGTAGTCTTCCCCTCCCTCCCTCCGTTCTGCCCTCCCTCCCTCCCCCGCCCTCCTTCCCCTCCCTCCCTCCGCCTCCCCGGCTGCCCTCCTCCGCTTCGCCCCTCCCTCCTCCCCCCTCCCCCCGCTTGCCCTTCCTCCTCCCCCCCTCCTTCCCCTCCCTCCCTCCCTCCGCCTCCCCAGCTGCCCTCCTCCGCTTCGCCCCTCCCTCCTCCCCCCCTCCGCTTGCCCTCCCTCCACCCCCCTCCTTCCCCTCCCTCCCTCCCTCCCTCCCTCCCTCCGCCTCCCCGGCTGCCCTCCTCCGCTTCGCTACAACAGATTTAACTGTGGAAGGTAGCCACGATAAATAACAATTTAAGAACACACACAAAGCAAAAACTAAACCTTTTTTGGAGAGTGGTCTTTGGCCCAATAAGCATTCAAGTAGAGTAACTCCTAGGTTCCCAGTTGAGGGTGAGAGAAATCCTTCAGAATCCTGATATTATATCCCATTATTAATTATAGAAAATTAAGAAAATGCATGAAAATATTTTGGCGATAAAGAAATTGTACCATGAATGCTGCCTAATCAGCTGGAAACCCAACCCATATGAAATCCTCGTCATAAAATATGAGCACGGAGTAAGATAAACATTAAGATATTGCACTGGTTCAGGCATCCAAATAAAAGATAAATAAGAATATGCATCCCACCAGGCACGTGTTAAGAAAATACAATATATAAAGTATATTTTTTACATTGTTAGACAAAGATGAGGTTAAAGGGATTAATTAGATACCTAGACACTTGTTTAAAAAAACTTAGTACATGAAAATTTATATTCATAAAAATTAGTAAAGAATAATACGTATAATAAGGATATATTTAAAGAAATAAACAAATAAATAAATAAAGTAAAGAATAGTATGTACATTCTTCCCTCTCCCACCGATCTCTCATCTCTCTCCCCGGTCCTCTGCTCCCTCCGGCGCCGCCCACCTCCTCCCTCCCGTAGAGCCGCGCCGCTCCCTGCCCCCTCCCGTGGCGACGTGCCGCCCCCTCCTCCCTCCCGCGCTGCCCCCTGCCCCCTCCCCCAGCGCCGTCGAGGAGGCCGCGTGGCTCCTCCTTGCGCCGGTCGGATCCGCAGGAGGCGGGGACACGGTGGCGCGAGGTGCTCCGGCGGAGGAGGTGGGTCGTCGAAGGAGCTCAATCGCGGTGGCCGGTGGAAAATCCCACGCCGCCAAAATCCCCTCCACCCCCAATCTCCCACGCCACCAAAATCCCCTCCACCCCAAATCTCCCATGCCACCAAAATCCCCACCCATGCGGCCACCGAGAGGGCGCGGCGGAGGCCGTGGCGGCCTCCCTCAAGCAGGGGCGTCGGAGGCGTTGAGCCGCTCGCTGTACGCGGTGAAGCCCAACTCCACGGGCGCGCCGAGCGCCGACCGGGGCTTCCACAGAGGCACGGGCGGGAGCGTCATGGCGTTGGCGGCGGACGCGGCCGCCCCGGCCTTCTTCTTGCGTGCGCCGCGCTTCTTGGGCCCGACGCGGGACTTGATCCGCATGATGCGCTCCTCGAAGTCGTCATCCGCGGTGGCCATCTTAGCGCTGGCCGGGGACGGCGGCGTCGGCTCCTGGTCGGCTGCTGCGGTGTTGAGGTATCGGCCCATCTCCCAGAGCTGCCTCTTCTTCTCTACCTCCGCCCGCCGTGTTGAGGTATCGGCCGCCGGCTCTGGTCACGAGAGCCTATGTTGCTCGATGCGTCCTCGTCGTCGTTCGTCGTACGCTGCTTGCCGCGACCGCTCGTTGTGCCACCGAGGAGGTGAATGAAAGGACAAGCATCTTCTTATAGTCCACAAGATCGGTTGTGCCTTTGCTTGCATTGGAAGGAAGGACATGAATCGGTGACGAGATTTTAGGCGGGGAAGAGGGCGGCAATTGCTAGCGAGATTTTAGGCAGGAAAGAGGGCGGCAATTGCCAGCGAGATTTTAGGCGGGGAAGAGGGCAGCAATTGCTAGCGAGATTTTGGGCGGGGAGGAGGGCGGCAATTGCAGTGGACCCGGTGGGTATCGATCTTGGTGAGAAAAAAAGCGACGCGTTTGGGAATTTTCACAGGGAAACCACGCTGAGATGGTTCTCCCCCCCCTTTTGGTCTTCGTCCTACCTGACGGGTGGGCCCAAAAAGATGATTAGTGAGGTGAGGGTAGGTTTATAGCTGTGTAGATTTTGACATCAAATCTCTCACTCTTTATAGTATAGATCAACATATGACTGCAGTAATGCTAAGCTCAGTGTGACCGTATAATGATCATAGCCTCCGTGGCCGTGAGGACCAAGATTACGTACTCTTGGTGCCAGGAACATGACCCAGCATCAAGGAACAGTTTGTCACAATAATAATTTGCCCTCGCCCTCCACGTCGCTCCTCTGGGTGACTCGGGGGGGACTACCTCGCCCCGCCGCCGGCCCTCCCCTCACCTGGCTCCGGCGGCCGCCGCCGCCAGCGTCTTCCTTCGGCGGCGGCGGCCAGCGGTGGCGGCCGAAGTCGGCCCAACCCCCGCGTCGTATCCCCCCGTTCCCCTTCTTCTCCCCTTCCCCTCTCACCTCGCAAACCCTAGGCGCCGCCGTTCGTGTCTGTCGCCGGCGGTCGTCGTCCGGCGGCGGCGGATCCACCTCCCCCATGCCCGGATCTGTGCATCCTTTGGCATGGGGGCCCCTCCCTGACCCCCGCCGGTGTGGGGCTGCCTGGGGCTGCCGGTGCGGTGGTGGGGCTGCTGCGGCCCTTCGGGTTGGTCCCTCTGGGGATGGTCGCTGGCGCGTGCGGTGTCCGGCCCGGCCGGGCGGCGGCTGCTGGTACCGTTGCCGCCTCATCCCTTCGTCGGCCCGTTCTCGCCCCGGCCCTCCGCCGGCTGGGGTCTTCACGGCCGGGGGACGGCTGCCTCCCCGCAGCCGGTTCACGCATCTCCGGTGCGGGGCCGGTCCGCTGGTGGTAGGCCACCGTTGCGCGGGTCGGTCGGGGTCGGGGTTGGGTATGCTTGCGGAGCACTTGCCGCCGTCCGGGAACCTTGCGCCGCCCCGTTCCGGCTTCCCCAATTCGCGTGGTGGGGTGACGTGGAACCCGGCGCGTGTCTCACCACGGCCTCGCGCGTTGCCGTTCCCCGTGCCGTGCCGGGCCCATCTGCCGGCCGGCGGGTGGCCCGGCCATCTGTTCCTGGGCTCCCTGGCGCCCAGCGGTCCCTGTGCTTCTTGTCGGTGTAAGAAATGACCAACTAGTAAATTTAGTGGATTGCGCGTTTAGGCTCAGATGGTTCGGGAGAGGACACAAGGAATTATACTGGTTCAGGCACTAACGCCCTACGTCCAGTGTCGATCTGCTCGTATTACTCGCGTTGCTCGTAGTAGGGGTTACAAGCCGTCGAGAGAGAGGAGAAGCCTCAAGTCTCTGTGAGTGTCTAAGTGTGAGTGAGTGTGTGTTTTTTGTCGGTCGTCCGTCGTCCTCCCTGAGGCCTTATTTTTCTTTTTATACCTCTGATGGGAGACCTGTACAAGGCGTGTTCAACAAAATGATGAATAATAAGAAGCTTGCTGGAGAAGCCCCGCCGCCTGCGGGACACTGTGGGCGCTGTTGGAGTAGGTCCTAATCCCGAGCTTGTTAGGGTCGTGCACGTCGCTCCGCGGCGCCTGCGGGGCGGCTGGAACAGTTACATCCTTCTGCCACGGCGGGCGGCGCGGCGTGGCCCGTTAATGCTGGTAGGCGGCGCGGTAGATATGCGGCGATGCGTCCTCCCGGTCCCCTCTCGTTCCGGGTCCCCCCTGTTGACCCATGACACCTGGCCTGGCACGGACCCGGCCGAGCCGGGGTAGGGTCGGGCGAGGCGGGAGGGGCCGGCCGGAGCGAGGAGGGGTCGGCCGAGGCGGAACTGGGTCGGCCGAGGCGGAGATGGGTCGGCCGAGGCGGAGATGGGTCGGCCGAGGCGGAGATGGGTCGGCCGAGGCGGAGCCAGGTCGGCCGAGGCGGAGATGGGTCGGCCGAGGCGGAGCCAGGTCGGCCCTCCTCCTATCTGATGTCCTCCTTGTTTATGGGTTTGTTTACGCTCGTCTCCTTCCCGAAACAGCGAGGTCCCACCCGTCGGTGAGAGGGTCGGATATTGACATCCGACAGTAGCCCCCGAGCCTGCTCGGAGGACAGGTGGTTCTCCGTGTAGGCTCCTTCTTGATGCCCGCTCGGATGTCACTCGGGGGTGCGCGCGAGCGCACCCACCGGGTGTAGCCCCCGAGCCTGTAGGGGAACGGTTGGTTCGCCTATAGGCTGAAGTAAAATTTGTCTTTTTTCCACCGGGGCGCGCGAGCGCACCCGGTGGGTGTAGCCCCCGAGCCTGTAGGGGAACGGATGGTTCGCCTATAGGCTGAAGTAAAATTTGTCTTTTTTCGCACCTGGCGGTTGTAGCCCCCGAGCCGACAGGTGAGTTGTCAAGTCGCCCGAAGGCTTTCTGTCACTTCCGCTCAGTCCCTGCAGGACGACGCCGCGTTTGTCCAACGGACCGGGACATGATCTGCTTTTTTCAGGGGCACTGTCTCCCTCGATTTGGGAGCACACGCTTCCGCTGCGTCGGGCAGTGCTTCCGTCACGCCTGCTCTGCCTCCCTTTTGAGCCGTCATGTCGTCCTTTTTGAGCTCACTGTTCGCTTATGAGGCTCTGGCGTCCCACAGGAAGGGCCGAGTGGCGCGTCCCCTCGCCCTATCGAAGGGTCGGTTCGGGCATTTCCGGGCTATAAATAGGGTCCTTCGGCCCTTCTTCTTGGGGCATCCGGCCATCTCGCTTCTTCTTTCTCTTGTTAGCATGAGATCCCGTCATGGGAACCACCTCGGGGGCGTCCCCCTGGCCCGGGGGGCGGGAGAATAGCCTGTCGATGCCACAAGAATGACTGCGACCTTAGGGAGTTTCGGCGTGGAGGGGCGCCGCTCGGTGTCGCAAGCGAAGGGCGGTTCTACCCCCGGCAGCTCCCCCCGTCCGTCCGCCCTACCTCGGCGGTGGTGGAATGGGTTTGAGGGGGAGTGCGTCGGTGGAACTGTCGCCGTCTCCTCCACTTGGCCCGGCGCTTGGCCTCGGTCGTGCCTCGCCAGGGCAGTTGCAGGAGTCGTGTATAGCCACCGGCGCGCCTCTCCTCCTTCCTTGGGCGCCGATGTGATGCCGTCGCCGGCGTCGGTCGGTCCCGAGGCGATGGAGGGAGTCTGTGGTGATTCTCCGTCGTCGCGCCGCCACAGCGCGAACCTCTGCCGAGCTCCCCCCATGGTGTCGGCGGGCGGGGAGATGCTACAAGAAGGACTGCGACGTTCAGCAGCTCGGTCCTTCTCGTGGCACCGAAACCCCCGCGCTTTTCGCCGCCCGACCCCGCCGCCGAGGGTGGCGAAATCCGTTTGTACTATTCCACGGTCCTTGGCCGTATGTACTTTTTACCCTTATTCATGAACAAAGGAATTTGGTTGGTTCTGGACCCTTTCTGCGACCGCGCGGTCGGTCTCTTTTTGCGATTCCAGCTTCCCTGTGTCTCCCCGAAGCGGTCGGGAGGGAGGCCGTTTCGTCTTTTTATCGTTTTCCCCTCACGCAATCCCTCCGCGGGACGGAAGGTTAGGGCACGCCTCGCGTTTTGCCACTTAGGCCGAAACACGGCTCCCGGTGAGCTACTAACGGGCTAGATCGAGCGAGGCCTCGGTCCTCCTCCGAGAGAGGACCGTCGGATCAACTGGTGATCGACCTCGGAAAATCCCCAGAGCTCCCGACCCCCTTAGTTCCCGTGATCGTTCGACCGACCACAGGGGCTCGTTGCCTCTCTTCGAGGAGATACATGGGGTCAGGAGTCTTAGGCTCGAACGCAGGTCGGGGCGTCCTCGGCACTCGTGTGCCGAGGCTATGGCCTCTAGCGGGCCCGCCCGTTTCTGCCCCTTCGCTCGGGCGCTTCAGAGCGGCCGTCGGACCCTAGGGCCGGCCTTCGAACTCTTGGGCTGTTTTTCTTGGTTCCGCGTCGTGACCTTCTGGCCCAGGAACGGCCCAAGGTCGTTTTATTTTTCCTGAAAAAACAAACGCGCAAGAAAAGGAAACGGGAGCGGATGCGGAGTAAACAAAAGGGAGGCGGTGTATGGAATGCGAAAGGCTTAGAGAGAGAAAGAGAGAGAGAGAGAGAGCCCGGGCGCGAGTCCCGGGACGTGGGAGACGTGGGCGATCGGGGGCGCGCGTCGTGGGCCGTGTGGGCCCCATGAGCCGCGGCGCAGGCGGGAGACCCGAGGCGTCCCGCCTACTCCCTTACCTGCCTATTTAAGGCGGAGAGGAGGGGGGCCGGAGGCCTCTTCTTCTTCCTTCGCTTGCCTGCCCCCTGAATCGCCGCCGCCGCCTGCAAAAAAAAAGCCCGTACCTTACTCCCCTTTGTCCATCGCTTTCCTCGCTTCCCAGCCATGGCCTGGTCCCGTTCCTCCGTCACCGAAGGCGAGCTTGAGCGTCTGGTGGAGCGCGGGCTCCTGTGCCCGCGGACCGACCTTGTGGAGTGGATGGCGCCGGGCAACGAGGAAGTCCCCTCCCCGTCCGACGGGTATGTGGTGTCCTTCGTCCCCTTCCATGAGCGGGGCTTGGGGCTTCCTCCTCATTCCTTTCTCCGCGGACTCCTCCACTATTACGGGATTGAGCTTCAACATCTCAACCCCAACGGGCTGCTTCATGTGGCGGTGTTCGTCGCCCTGTGCGAGGGGTTTCTTGGAATCGACCCCCACTTCGACCTCTGGAGGTCTTACTTCCATGTCGAGGAGGTGAAGAAGGAGGGGCGGCCGAGGCCACACGGCTGCGCTGGGGTCAGACTACGCTCAGGCCAGGGCGAGAACTACCTCCAGCTTCCATGGATTACCACCAACAAGGGGTGGCACCCCCGGTGGTTTTATCTGCGGAGTGACCCGGACGCTCCCTTCCCGGCCTTCACAGGGAGGCTCATCGAGGGGCGGCCGGACTGCTGGCATTGGGGCCCGCTCAAGACGGATCGGCCACACCTGACCGGACTTCGCGCCGCGGTCGTCCGCCTTCGCGAGCTGGGAGTCACCGGCCCCGGGATTATCGCGGCGTACCACTCGCGTCGCGTCCTCCCTCTGATGGCCCGCCGGCTGCGATTGGATCAGATGACCCTGGCGGCGGACTGGACAGGGTCGGTGATGTCGGTCGGGGTCCTCTCAGATGAGGAGGTGAGCGCTCGCCTTCGCGAAGCGGTGCAGCGCGAGTCTGCGGCGTATCCGATGCCGGATCACCCCGTCATGCGCCCCGTGGGCGAGTCCCTCATCCCGGTAAGTCGTTGGGGTTTTTCTTTTGTCTTCGTTGTTCATTTTTGAATCCGGCGAGCCACCTGAGTTTCTTCTTCTTCAGCACCCCCTGGTCTACAAACCTTCTCGGCCCCCGCTCCCTGAGGACGCGGCCGTTCGGGCCTCGAACCGCGCGCGAGCGGAGGCCGCCCGTCTGAAGAAG
>CM014278.1:3398205-3409810 GCA_004135705.1 Alloteropsis semialata
TTGGATTGTTTTATGGTAGAAATCAAGATCCAATTTTGTTAGGATATACAGATGCTGGTTATTTGTCAGATCCCCACAATGGCAGATCACAAACAGGCTTTGTATTTTTACAAGGAGGAACAGCGATTTCTTGGAAATCTACAAAGCAGACACTAGTATCTACTTCCACCAATCATTCTGAAATAATAGCTTTGTATGAAGCATCACGCGAATGCGTATGGCTTCGCAGAATGATAAATCACATTATACAATCATGTGGTATTGGTACGGTAGATACACCAACAATTATCTTTGAAGATAATTCAGCATGTGTTACTCAAATGGAGTCTGGTTATATTAAGAGTAATATGACTAAGCATATTATTCCCAAGTTATTCTACCCCCATGAACTCCAAAAGAATGGAGAAATTGAAATCTTGCAAACTAAGTCATGTGATAATCTAGCAGATTTATTTACAAAATCTCTACCATACTCTTCATTCCATAAATGTGTTGAGGGCATTGGTATGAGAAGACTTAGAGACTTGCAAGAATCAGGGGGAGAATCTCTCTAAATATAACATACTTCAAACATCACATTACACTCTTTTCTTTATATAAGTTTTACTCTTTGGAGATTTCTCATATAAAGTTTTTAATGAGGTAATGATGAACACATGGTGACACAATTTGATATATATATATATCATGGTGTTTCTCCTTATTTTTCCCACTGGGTTTTAAAGGAGTTTTTGCCTGGTATATCGATGTACTTTGGTTTTTCTTCCCACAGGGTTTTTCAAAGATTCAAGACTATAATAGTTGAACAAGTAAAGGCTTCTATAGAACCAATTGATCAAGGGGGAGTGTTAGGATTAATTAGTATTAATTAATTAGTGATCAATTAGGATAATTATCATCATCAGTAACTGCCAATTACAGTAACCGTCATTAGGCCAAGGCACCCTTTCGGTCTATAGGCACATGCCTATTCAGATTGTATATATATGTAACCTTTACTGTACATGGATAACAGAGAATCAGTTTTCTCATTCCATTCGCATTCACTTTTCTTCGCAACATATTGGAAAGATGGAAACTCTCCCTTCATTTGGTAAGAGTTGAGGAGAAACATTGGAGCAACAAAAGGTATCGAAAAAACTGAAATGTATTATGAGAATTGAGGAAGCTAGAACAGTTCTTCAAATAATATTAGGGGACTTCTAAAGATGCTCTAATAAAAAAGAAACCTTAGGAGTTAGGAGGCCGTGAGTCTTCACAGTGCGGCAGTGAATCAAATGAAAACGAAAGCTTTACTGAATCACCGTGGGTCCATCGTCTCCGGTGCAACTCCTTCTTTCTTGAATCTCTCCGGATATTTATGAATTACAGTGAAGAAAAATACACTTGATACCTCGTTTCGCTAACCGGTAAGGCCAGTCTCAGTGGGAGTTTCATGGATTATTTCATCAGCATTAAATTTTAAGTCATATCAGCAATTTTACTGATATAGCAAGGTCTTTATGAGGAGAGATGAGATAGGGTTTCGTCATATATGAGGGGAGTTCCATTCCCATGAAAATCAATTAGCACAGTTACCTAGTTTTCAGTCTAGGTATTAGTGCAATGAAACTGTGCATTGAGACTGGCCTAAGGTCAGTCTCAGTGCATAGTTTCGTGGCACAGTTACTAAGTCTGAGAACTAGATAATTGATCAGTTTCATCGGGATGAAACTCCCCTCACATATGATGAAATTCTTTCTCCTCTCTTCTCGTAATGGCCTTGTCGTGTCAGCAAAATTGCTGATGTGGTATACTATTTAATGCCAATGAAACCCAAATTGAGACTGGCCTAATAGAATTACGTGTTTCAGAAAAGAAAAGGACGTTTCGATAATGCAAATCAACCTCAGCAGTCAGGCAGACAAGTTAACTGAACAAATGCAAATGCATCTTACAGCTGCTGATGTCTGATGACGCGATCGGAATCAAAATTAGGCCTTTGCTGTCACTGCAGAGGGCTCGGTAGCTGACGTGTAGGTCCAGGTCCACACGTCAGTGGCTACAATCACCTCTACAGAATCTTAGTCCCCGCCGACCAGAGGCAACCGCATCAAGATCCATCAGATTAATAAATTTGCTTCAAATTGATCTTGATCCCAAAGAACATGGTGTACAAACTAGCCGCTGGCGCGGAGCATCTTGGCTAATCTCCTGCACCTCGCTTGTCAGCACGCGCAGCGATCTAGTTCAAGAATCAAGAATGGGCAAGGCTGTGTCCCCCGAGCCTGACGCCAGGGCGCGCATGCTCGCCGTGTCCCGTGTCGCGCCGGTGCCGGCTCCGGCATGGCACGCCGCCGGGCACGAGAAGCTCTCCTTCCTCGACGCGCCGTGGGTCGCGACGCCGCCGGTCCAGCAGGTGTTCCTCTACGAACTGGCCGGCGGTCACCACCACGAGTTCCCGGCGCTGGTGCGGCGGCTCAAGGAGTCCCTCGCCGCCACGCTCGCGCTCTACCTCCCCCTCGCCGGGAAACTGGCCTACGCCGCGGAGACTGGCGACGTGGTCGTCGACTGCTCCGACGCCGAGGTAGACTTCTTTGAGGCCGAAGCCGACGGCGACGTGCGCCGGCTCGCTAGTGACGAGCTGGCACGGAATGCGCCGGCGTTCCTGAGCCTGGTCCCGGAGCACGACGCCAGGGTGCTCCCGGCGGCCGTGCTTCGCGTCCAGGCCACGCGGCTCGGAGGAGGCGCCAACCGCACCGGGCTGGCACTCGGCGTGTCCCTGCACCACGCCGTCGCCGATGGCCATGGCATGGCCCTGTTCATCGGCGCGTGGGCGTCCGCCTGCCGCGGAGGCTCGCCTGTGGCCCGCAGGTCCCTCGGCCCGCCGGAGCACGGCCGCGACGCCGTCGCGCACGCCCACCCCCATGGCGACGACCTCGCGCGCGCGGTGCTCAAGAAGGTCGCGCCCAATCTGCCCGTGGTAAGCTGCTGCTGACAGATCGAGGACAATGCTAAGTGTTCACGGCGATGGAATCTATCTTCTCAAGCAGTGACTAATGCCTGCATCCAACTGTAGGCCAATAAGACGGAGGATTACTTCAGCCACCGCTCTCGGCTGGCGCGCCGGACGTTCAACCTCGGCGCCGACCACGTCCGCTCGCTGAGGCGCCGCATAGATGAGCTCGCGTCGCGATCGTCGGCCGGCGGCGGCACGGCACCCAAGCCGGTGTCCACGTTCGTGGCGCTGTCGGCCCTGTGCTGGACGGCGTTCGTCCGGGCGAACGGGCTCGCAGCCGGCGCCGACGCGCACCCCATCTTCCAAGTGGACCTTCGGGCGCGGCCTACAGCGGCAACTGCATCAGGGGGTGCCTGGCGAGCGCGGACGCCGGGGAGCTCCTGGGAGAGACGGGGCTCCTGCGCGCGGCCGAGGCGGCGGTGAGGGAGGTGGAGGCGGCGCCGGTGGTGGGTATGGGGAGGTGGATCGAGCGGGTGGCGCGCCTGCCGCTGTCGCGAGTGGCGCACGTGGCCGGCGGGCCTCTGTTCCGGGTGTACGAGACGAATGACTTCGGGTTCGGCAGGCCGGGCTGCGTGGAGCCCGTGTCCATGGCGGGTAGCCCGCTGCTTCGTAAGGACGAGGCGGCTGACTCCGGGAACGACGACGGCGAGGGCACGATCGTGCTCTACGCCGGTAGAAGAGACGGCGACGTGCATGTGTCGGTGTCGCTGGATCGGTTGCGCGTAGACGCGTTCAAGGCGCACATCGTCAGTGACGGATTCAGGCCCAGAATCTAGCCTACTTATGCTGCAAGAATTCTAGAGGCAATGCTTTCAGGCTACAACAATCTTGGCCATAATGTACAAGCGCTTAAATCATTAGATGAGATGTTAGGGGATGGTGTGTGACACCAAATACTTGCACTTATTTGCACAGCTTTGAAAGCCTGTGCCAGATTGGAGGCTCTGCAAGATGGAAGGAGGATCCATGTTGTTGTTAACAAGACCTTTGCTATCTCAAATGTCTGCGGGATGCTCACTGATCGATGTGTATGCGGTGTTGGAAAGTTGACAAAGCTCGATGAGTCTTCGATGCCATGCCAGAGCACAACTCAGTAACATGGAAAGTGATGATTACTGGATTTACCCAGAATGGACTCACTGAAGAGGCTTTAAAAAACATATACCTAATGGGGCAAGAAGGGTATGATGTTGATGACTTCATGTTTTCACCATTTTTGACGTCATGTGGAGATCTTCGGTTGAAATCAGATAGCAGATTGCATCTCTTTTCTATGTCAATAACTGGTCCACTTTCAGCAAAGTTTTAGACCATGTTAGGGAATATTAGCAAAATGCTGGTGCAACTGTAAAAAGTCAATGGTTGGGCACAGGATGCCGAAACAAGTTTCTTGTATGATTGTACATTAGAAAACACGATTAGAACCAGTCATTTCAAGGTGTGGGTATACATATCCGTACTTCAAAGGAACCTCTACCACCCTTTTTTTCCTTGGCTTTCCTTGTGGTGCTGTATTATACCATCATTTAACCATTTTCAGTTGGTCGCAACCAAAGATTAATCATGGCAGATTAATCTATCCTAATGGAAATTTATCAACTTCTGAGAAATCTAGTACAACATAGAACAAGATGCCAGAGTTGACAACATTATTTTTATGTTCACGTGGAAACCGAAAAGCCATTGCCATTGCCATAACAGTAATAAAGGTTGAATTGCTAAAGTTATTACAGAGTCCTGAAATTTTTTAGAATATTCATACCAGTTTGTAGGAACTTTGGGAAGACTTCTGAAGCTGTTTTTAAGTAATGTTAAGAGCTAGGTGCTTCCCTAGCAGATTGCTGAAACTTTTGCTGTTCTTGAATCGGTGGCGCAGGCTTCCTTAGTCTTTGTGAATTTAGGATAGCAATAATTTGCCTCTCGTATATAGGGATTTTTCCTTTTGAAGAGGGCTGAATGCTGTCCTTGTTAATTTGCAGGAACTGCAACGTGCGCTCCAAAGCCATTTTAAAGCTCTTCATCTTCTCATGCTGGTCTCCTAACATTTCAAGTGGCATGTTGTTCTCGACATGCTGTAACTTCAAAGATATCTTCGAGTACAAATCATTGAGTTCCACAAAGTACTGATCCTTCAAGCTCTTAATCTGTGGATGACAAATCAAAACACAAATAAATTTGCTGTAGAAGCCACATAGATATACATATAGAAAAGTAAAAACATTCAATGGAGAATTAAACTTAGATATAGAGTGTTTCAACTGTGCAGCTGACTCCAATTTTCAACTTTTGAGGTTTGAACTGTGCACCTTTCAATATGTAGTATTATAGGAAGCCACTTTGGTAGCTGTACTAAGACTAGATCTTTAGTTGAATATGTTGCTTGAGCATCGAGTTTCGTGCCTTCTGCATTAAAACTCAAAGTAAACGCTGCTTTTTCGCATTCACGCCGCGGAAACAAACAGGGCCAGATCCTGCTGTTATGATTTACAAGTCATGTTCCTTTTTTCAATATTGGGCAGTTCTGCAGAGGATGGTTCAGAAAGTGATCCTTGTCATCAAGGTGCACGCTTTGTGAAAGAATATCTGGCAGGGACGGTGAAGGTTATTAGTTCTCCTGCTTCAAGATCATATCACTACTGGGAAAAGGGGGTATTGTTCTCCGTTTTCTTTTATCAGCCCAGGCTGTTTGTTGATTGTTTCCATTTAGCTCACAGACTGTGTTAAAGCCATGAAGTTCTATCACAGTTCATATAGGGTTAGTCCGAATTAGAACACTGCACATTATTTTTGTCTCAGTACAGGTTCGGGAATGTGTTCTCATTTCCATTTTAAAATTCTCGTATTGTGTGGCTGAACCTTTTTTTAAAAAAAGATGACATTATATGCTGGAGGTCCACGTATGTTGAAAGCTTGGGCGAACCAAAAGGGATTGTAGCATGACTTACCATTTCATATAATTCCTCCTGCCAATCATGTTCATCTGGTAAACTAGTTTGAGCACTGATGTATGAAGATGCTACATTAGAAAACAAGATTGTCAAAACTCTTAAGACGCAAATGAAACAAGAGCAACACATATCAAGCTAGTACAAAACACAGTATAACATTTTCAGCTTATGAACAAAAAACTACAGCCAGGATAAAAGGTCAAAACAGAGAAGATATGCAGCCAATTTCGTAAAGAAAAGACATCGAAGATCAGCAGAATCAACTTAGTGAATAAGATGTCAATGTCGTTGATGCATCAGAATTAGAAATATAAGGTTGTCATATCCATTACTTTTAGTTGAAAAATTCAAAAAGTCGTTGCATGGATGAACAAGTGCAGGTGGAAACTGCGGTTTTGTTCACATCTATAGTGCTACAACAAAATGTAATGCTAAGCATAACATAACACTTGTTAGGTACGACAGAAAATTCACAGAAATGATAGGGAATAAAACTAAAGGGTAGCAAATAAAAGGAAATAATGCATTTACAAAGACAGTGTATGTGGAGCTTACTACTGGAGGATACTTCCTTTGGGTCACTCTGTACAGGAAGATATTGCATTTGCAGATCATTGTTATTTCTATCAAGGATCATCCTAGCACAAGCTAGCATTTCTTGTAGCATCAAAGGATTCTGCAGCATCATCAATAGTTGTGGCACGTCAATACGTGGAGACTGGAACTGCGATGTCTTAGGCTCATGGGCATGGTGTGGTGGGTTAACTATCTTATTTTGCTGTTGGATATCCATTCTTTGAATGTTCGAAAGATCAGGCACAGTTCCAAGATGCTGAGGCTGCTCCAGGCTTGAAACATTTTCCATCTCATCCAATTTACTAACGATATCCTTTATTCTAGGCCTTTTACGTCGGTCCTGGTCCATGCAGTTTACAGCTATCTCAATACATCTCCGTACTTGATTGCAATATTCTTCAATTGATGCGCAGTTTGGAATCTCTTGTAGACTTTTCCTCCAGTTGTCATATGCCTACAAAATGGAAAAAGAGAGAAAAACATGGGTGCTCTGTTACCATGAGATGCTTTGGCTGTTCCTTATGACAAAAACTGCACCTACAGCGAAAGCATGGGTGCTGTTACTTAAGTATTTTTCAAATAAGGTAATCAGTTGGTCACCAGGTATTCAACAGTCCCCATTAGCAATGATAAAAAATTAAAATTAATCCAACATATTGCAATGTTTAAAAAAAAATCCATAAAGACCTTCAAATTCATCTTTGATACTAAGATTCAATGCTGAACAGTGCATAATTGACTGCTTGTTGACTTTGTTTCTTGAATTCTGGGATGAATTTGACATATATGCCACTAGAAAAGATAAAGATACTATCTCAATCTAATATACCTTGTTTGTTTCTGGATACAGTTAACTAAGGGTAACAAAAGGTTGTTGGAGTTGGCATAGCTAATGAGCACGAATTCAACCTTTCGCACTATAATGAACTTTAGGAGAGTTTCAGCTAACATCAAGGACTGAGATAATGAAACAACTTAAGAAGAAAAATAAATAAATTTGGTTTTGTCTCAAGGAACACGTACAACATATTTTACATCTTCTGGACTCCAAGGAAATGTTTCTAGAAGACACTTTGTTAGAGGGAAATATGCAAATCCTTAAACTTAACATAGTAAATAACTTCTTACTTGTTCGATAAATTCTTGGCCTTCCATGTCGGCGATGTTCGAGTAGCCAGCTCCAGTGATTATCTTTGCAATTATAACACCTAAACTGAATATGTCATATTTTTCTGAGATGATTCCACTGTTTATAAATTCTGGTGGGTAGTATCCACTTGAAGAAACACATAAATCAGAGTTAGGAAAGACACAAATTAGCTGTTAAACAAGTTTCTCTTACTGTGATACATTCATCTTACCGTGTCCCAATCCTATTCATTGTCCTTATGGTGTTTTCCTCACCAATGAGCCTTGAGATACCAAAATCTGCAATTTTGGGCGCCATATCCTTGTCCAGCAGTATATTATCTGGTTTTAGGTCCAAATGCCAAATGAGAACCTCATGGAGGTATTTTAAACCCTCGCAAATTCCCTTAATTATTCTGTAACAGAGGGGCCAATTCTTCCCAAGACATTCACCTGCAAGGGCCAACATATCTCAAAGTACAGATTTGAAGAATATTTTGTTTTATCGACATATATGCCAAATACAGTACTCTTCAGAATTGAGGTATAAGGGGAACATCGTACCTGAAAGAAAATTAGCAAGGCTTCCATTTGGCACGTACTCAAGGCAGAGTGCCCAATGTATTTGTTCACAGCGTACTAGTTTTCCACCATGCAGCACAACCATTTCCTCATATTCTTCGCAGGAGCCTAGTAGTCGCACAATGTTTTTGTGGTCGAGCCCCTTCAGGTTTTGAACTTCATTTTGGAAATGCTGGCTGTTGATTCCTGGCATGAAATGGAGTCTTTTCACAGCAATCTCTTCTCCATCTTCACGCACTCCCTGTACAACAGAGGTTTTAAATTTTCATGGCAACAGCAAAAAGATATAATATCTTGGTTTGTAATTTGATTCAGAGGTACCTTGTACACTTGTCCAAATGCACCGCTACCTATTTTTCGCTCCTCTGAAAAGTTATTTGTAATCTCTTGTATCGTTTTGAATGGTACCTCCCATGGATCTTCACTTATGCGGCGCCGTTTGTTCTCCATTCCAATGCTTTGTGTGTTCAAAGTACCTTGTGTCACGAGACCATGGATCATGTATGTAGTACAGAAAATTGTAGCCTTAACAGGTTGGTCATTAGTAACTCAACCATATCCTCTTGTCATGTACTACATACCATTTATCTGGTAAAGCTTTTGCAACCAAATTTAAAAACTACACTAACCAGATGCCATTACATAAAGCAGAAACAAAAAAAAAATTGTAGTGAAGACATATAGAGATACTTTGGGGAGAGATTTAAGGCTAAACCAAGAAAATCAGCAGAAAACTTGCCCAGGGATTTGGGACTTGCAAAGCACCTGGTGGGCCCTCATCATCTACGCAGGGCAGAGCAAGTGTGGGATAGGAAGAAAGAGGATGAGAAGTCAGGAGGAGGTTGCTACAATCTGTTGGGAGGGGAGGAGATGGCGATGGGGAACACTATAGGATCAGCAAATAAAGTGCTAGAGAATAATCCTCTATTGATTCCTCCAAACCCTAGAAGGGTGGGTAATATAGTAGCTGTACATGGGCCTCTAGATGGGCCTAACTACATGGGCCATAAGGGCCACATATATACACCAACACCCCCCCGCAGTCTGAACTACCGGCGCAGCGGAGTTCAGGACTGGACAGGAACCTGCAATCTGAACTTACCGGCGCAGCGGAGTTCAAGACTGGACAGGAAAAGAAGTACACACAAAGAAGTACACACACCCCCCCGCAGTCACAACTAGCCACCGGCTATGTTGAGACTGGAGCGAAACTCCGAGAAGGTCGAGGAGGGGAGACCCTTGGTGAAGATATCCGCGAACTGGGAGGTGGTCGGGACGTGGAGAACCCGAACGTCGCCGATAGCAACCTTGTCGCGAACGAAGTGCAGGTCGATCTCCACGTGCTTCGTCCGCTGATGCTGAACTGGGTTGGTGGAGAGGTACACGGCGCTGACGTTGTCGCAGTAGACGAGAGTGCTCTTGGCGAGCGGGCTGTAAAGCTCCGCCAAGAGCTGTCGTAGCCAGGACACCTCAGCTACGCCGTTAGCAACGGCCCGGTACTTCGCCTCGGCACTGGAGCGGGAGACAACCGGCTGTCGCTTGGACGACCAGGAGACCAGGTTGCCGCCAAAGAAGACGGCGTAGCCGGAAGTGGAGCGACGAGTGTCAGGACAGCCAGTCCAGTCAGCGTCAGTGTAGACGACGAGCTCAGTGTCAGGAGACCGGTGGAGAAGCAGGCCGTAGTCAACCGTGCCACGGATGTAGCGAAGGAGACGCTTCAGAGCCGTGAGATGTGACTCCCGGGGATCGTGCATATAGAGACAGACCTGCTGAATGGCATATGCGATGTCCGGCCTGGTGAAGGTGAGATACTGCAAAGCACCAGCAAGACTCCGGTAGGCAGTCGGGTCAGCAACAGGATCACCCATATCTGCAGAGAGCTTGGCCTGAGTGTCAACTGGAGTGGAACATGGCTTGCAGTCAGTCATCCCGGCCCGGTCCAGAATATCAAGTGCATACTGCCGCTGGTGAAGAAAAAGGCCAGAAGGACGAGGCTCAACAGTGACACCCAAGAAGTGGTGGAGCACACCCAGATCCTTCATGGCAAACTCCTGCTGCAGTGACTCAACGATGCGCTGAAGCAAGGCCTGACTGGAAGCAGTGAGAATGATGTCATCAACATATAGGAGCAGATATGCAGTCTCAGAGCCCCGGCGGTAGACAAACAGAGAGGTGTCAGACTTGCACTCTGTGAATCCCAACGTGACCAAGAACGTGGCGAATCGAGAGTACCAAGCCCGAGGAGCCTGCTTCAGACCATAGAGGGACTTGTTGAGGCGGCAGACCAGATCCGGACGACTGGAATCCACAAATCCCGCTGGCTGGCTGCAGTAGACTGTCTCTGACAGAGTGCCATGTAGAAAGGCATTCTTGACATCCAGCTGATGCACGGGCCACGAGCGAGAGAGAGCAATGGAGAGGACCGTGCGCACTGTAGCAGGCTTCACCACTGGACTGAAGGTCTCATCGTAGTCCACACCAGGCCGCTGCGTGAAACCCCGGAGAACCCAGCGAGCCTTGTAGCGATCCAGTGAGCCATCAGCACGACGCTTATGCGTCCAGATCCACTTGCCCGTGACCACATTGCCACCAGACGGACGCGGCACGAGGTCCCACGTCTGGTTGGCAAGAAGGGCCGTGTACTCCTCCTCCATCGCCCGACGCCAGTGAGGATCAGCCAGAGCCTCACGGACGGAGGAGGGTAGCGGAGAGACCCCCGGCTCAGAAGAGGGTAGCGGAGAGACCCCCGGCTCAGAGGAGGGTGGCGGAGAGACCCTCGGCTCAGAGGAGGGTGGCGGAGAGACCCCCGGCTCAGCCTCGGTGGCGGCGAGAGCCGCCGGTCGGAGAACGCCCGCCGCCCGCCGTGTCACCATGGGATGAGTGTGGCCAGGATCCCGATGGATGACAGGCGGGTGGTAGACTGCCGGGTCCAGACGAGAGAGGGCCCGGGGCTGGACCGACGGCGCTGGTGACGGCTCCGGTGGAGACGGGGGCGCCGGCTCCGGTGCCGGCTCCGGCGCCGGCACCGAACGGCGCCGGTAGACCTGCAGGGGAGGACGGGGCACCGGCTCCGGCGCCGGCTCCGGTGCCGGCACCGAACGGCGCCGGTAGACCTGCAGTGGCGCGCCCATGGCCGCGCTTGGCGCAGGCAGGGGCACCGGGGCCACGCGTGGCGCGGCAGGAGGCTCCGGGGCCGCGCGAGGCGCGACAGAAGGCGTCGGGGCCGCGCGTGGCGCAGCGGAGACCGCCGGGAGCGGTGTCAGCGCACCGGGAAAACCTGCTGGAAAAGGAGAAACAGGTACAGGTGGCTGAACCACCGGGTCAGTCGGAACCAGAGAATCCAACTCAGGGTCGGACGACGGTGTGGAAGAGG
>CM014278.1:3415210-3456674 GCA_004135705.1 Alloteropsis semialata
TAAAGCTAAGCCGGATCGATCGAGTGTATATAAAGGCTGGGTAGAGAGGATAACTTAGTACTAAGGCTCTGATTATAGTTAAGAGAATTCTCCTATGCTTGCTTTAGGCACCGGAGTATCCTAGGCCTCTAGGAAATTGCCAGCCAACACTCTACGCCGTACCCATACGTGGAGGATTACAAAGGACGGACAGGGCTGTCACCACCTGCTGCCTACCTCTACTAATCCGTGGGGCTACGAGGCAAACGAGGACAGATATACACCTAAGCACCACGCCTAAGATAATATCAGCTATCCTAATCTTGATCAAAGATTAGAATACTTTATAAATAAAGTAACGAATCCACAAGCACAATAGAGACTTAACTTATCTATAACTCAGACTTAATTACTAGTTGAATCCCGGATATTTACTGAGTAGCTCACATCCGTCGAGGTACAGGTGGAGGGTCACCGACAGGCCGGGACTCCTCCAGACTCTCCCTCACTCTCTCCCTACTTCTACTCTGGATATGAGGAGGGCTTCGCCTTGGATCTTCACTTCTGCTCGATGATGATTAGCCCTGCCCCGAGTCCAGCTATTTATAGCTTGGAGAGGCGGTTTGGAGTCGGTTTGCAGCGGTTGAGGCGGTCCGGAGATGGGCTCCAGGTCGGCCGACTAAGGGGGATCGGCCGACCATCAGATTCACCGACGTTGATGATACACGGCACGGATGAACTCCTGGTGGTGGTTGACAGTTGCTGGTGTAGGCGGTGGCGATTTGGGCGCGCGGCTCGGTCGGCCGACCCAGGGCTGTGGCCCCTCGGCCCCACTTCGTCAGTGTTACTCTCCAGTGGGTCCTTTGGTCGGTTTCCGGTGGGTAATGGCAAAGATATGTCAGCTAAGTTAGGGATGTGGGCCCATGAATCCATGTGCTTGCCACGTGGCCCAATCCCAACTCTTTATTTCCACCGTCTTGATCTCAACGTGCCTGATCGCTCCTGAGTGTGCTTCTTGTTGATGTGCTGAAGATGGACCTCACTGGGCCTGTACCCAGGTCGGCCGACCAGGGAAGGTCGGGCGACCTGGCCCTAAGCCCATTTTAGCTCTTCTTTTGCCACTTTATTCCTGTAAGCACATATGCACCAAAACTCATGGAATTCATTAGTAAACAACCCTATGTCTATTTGTTTTATCATGTTTTATATTTTTGTTGGCAGTAATAAGTTGTCATTAAGAATCGCCAACAGCAGCCGAAGGCTCATTCCTACACATAACCCTGGCTAGAGCAAAAGAAGTCCTTGCAGCCATCCGGGAAAACTCTCCTGCTGACGCGGACGAAACTGAGCAAGAAGATCCCCATGTAGAACCCATAAACTTGCCCAGTCCAGCTCCTGATACCCTGTCCGTTGAGGAAGAGGAAACTCAACCTCTCAGATTACCTTTTGATTTCGAGGAAGACTTCTTTAAAGACTTTGGGAATACCTCAAACTACACAACACAGAAAAGGCCTACAGTAGAGACCCCCTCCATTTATATGGAGACAGAATTCCTGAACGAAACCGTGAGCGAGCTTATTTTCATCCTAAACATGGAATGGTCAAATGAGGCTGAGTTTTCTTCTGAAGTCATTCGGATTGACTCACCTTCATAGACCATTCGAGGTTTCATGAGCAAGGTGGCCGTAGACATCCTTTATAACCCGACCATTGGGGCCAATATCATGTCCAGTTCCTTCGCGTATATTCTTGGACGTCGTAAGAAGCTGGCCCCAACATCAAAACTCCTTAGAACACCCTCAGGCCGTATTCTCGAGAGTCTCGGTTTAGCACGAGACTTTCTCCTCAAGCACAACGGGATTGAGATGGCTCTGGACTTTTATGTCTTTGAGACATCGGATTTCGACCTCATGATAGGACATCTTATCGAGGGCCTCCTACAGGATGTAACCTCGGAAGGAAATCTCCTAGCCAAAGTAGGAAGAAATCTCCTCACTATTCCTTTAGCTAGGGTCAAGAATTCTATAGTCGAACCTACGATAGAGCCGAACCCAGCTGAGGAAGTGAAATCCCTTCAACCTAGTGACCCATTTGAGTCATTCCTCGAAGAGCATGTTCACGACTTTATTGAGGAAGAGAATGACGCTTCTGAGCCACTCGAAAATGAGGAGCCACCCAAAGTCACACATAGAGCTAAAACCCTTGCCCGCTGGCCTTCGCTATGTCTTCCTGAATGAGGACAGGGATTCCCCTGTTATCATTAGTGACAAGCTATCACAGGACGAGAGTGATAGACTCGTAAGGGTGCTCGAGAAACACCGCTCGGCATTTGGGTACTCCCTCAAGGACTTGAAGGGAGTAAGCCCCGCGCTCTGTACCCATCGCATCCCCATAGACCCAGCTTATACACCATCTAGGGAGCCTCAGTGTAGGCTAAACAATGCGATGAGGAAAGTCATGAAGAAGGAAGTCCTAAAACTTCTGCACGCCGGGATCATCTATCCCGTCCCTCACAGTGAATGGGTCAGCCCTGTTCAAGTGGTACCCAGGAAGAGAGGTATGACCGTCGTAAGTAACGAGAAAAATGAGCTGATTCCTCAGCGTACCGTTACTGGGTGGCAGATGTGCATTGATTACCGCTGACTCAACAAGGCGACGAAGAAGGATCACTTCCCACTACCCTTCATCGATGAGATGTTGGAGAGACTCGCGAACCACTCCTTCTTCTGTTTTCTTGACGGGTATTCAGGCTACCATCAGATTCCCATCCACCCGATGATCAAGAAAAGACCACCTTCACCTACCCCTATGGAACGTATGCATACCGCAGGATGTCATTCGGGTTATGTAATGCGCCTGCATCGTTCCAAAGGTGCATGATGTCTATTTTCTCAGACATGATTGAGGAGATCATGGAAGTTTTCATGGACGATCTTTCCGTCTATGGAAAGACTTTTGATCATTGTCTACAGAACCTAGATAAGGTACTACAAAGATGCCGAGACAAGGACCTAGTACTAAACTGGGAAAAGTGCCATTTCATGGTCTGAGAGGGTATAGTGTTAGGACACCTAGTGTCCGAATGAGGGATGGAGGTGGATAGAGCTAAAATTGAAGTCACAGAAAGGCTTCCACCTCCTACCAGTGTCAAGGGGATCCATAGCTTTCTAGGACATGCCGGGTTTTACCGGCGCTTCATTAAAGATTTCTCTCAGATAGCCAGGCCCTTCACTAACTTTTTAGCTAAGGATGTACCCTTTGACTTCGATGATGAGTGTTTGCATACCTTTACCATCCTAAAGAACGCTCTCATCTCAGCGCCAGTCATTCAACCCCCTCACTGGACGCTGCCTTTCGAGGTTATGTGTGATGCTAGTGATTATGCTGTTGGTGCTATCCTTGGACAAACAAAAAATAAGAACTATCGTGCTATCTCATATGCTAGTAAAACTTTGACAGGAGCTCAACTTAACTATGCTACCACTGAAAAAGAGCTCCTGGCAGTAGTTTTTGCTATAGACAAGTTTAGATCTTACTTGGTAGGAGCTAAGGTGATTGTCTACACAGATCATGCTGCCTTAAAATATCTGCTTACCAAGAAAGATGCTAAACCATGCATTATCCGCTGGATTCTCTTACTCCAAGAATTTTACTTAGAAATTAAAGATAAAAAGGGAGTAGAGAATTCAGTAGCAGATCATTTGTCGTGTATGCAGTTTACTGACATGCAGGACCTACCGATAAATGACTTCCTACGCGACGACACCCTACACAAGGTGACTGCCTCTGACCCCTGGTATGCAAATATTGTGAACTTTATGGTTGCAGGATATGTACCACCAGGGAGAACAAGAGAAGGCTTATCTACGAGAGTAGATTCCATCTATGGGATGAACCATACCTGTACAGGATATGTTCAGATGGTATGCTCAGGCGATGTGTACCAACAAATGAGGCAAGAAAGATCATCGAGCAGTGCCATGCAGCCCCATATGGAGGTCACTATGGGGCGTTTAGGACAAGGTTGAAGATCTGGCAGAGTGGATTCTACTGGCCCACAATGTATGAGGATATAAAGGAATTCATTCGACGATGCCAGCAATGCCAGAAACACAGAGGGATCACAGCAAGAGATGCAATGCCACTCACAAACAACTTACAAGTTGAGTTGTTTGATGTAACAGGCATTGACTTCATGGGACCCTTTGTCAAATCCTATGACAGTGAATACATCCTGGTGGCAGTGGACTACGTCTCGAAGTGGGTTGAGGCAATGCCATGTCGAGCCGCTGACTCCAAACATGCACGAAACATGTTCCATGAGATCATCTTTCCACATTTTGGAACCCCCAGGATGGTAATCAGTGATGGAGGGTCACATTTCATCGACAAGACCTTCCGAAAGTTTCTGGCAGAACTAGGGGCAAAGCACAATATAGCTACACCATACCACCCCCAAACAAGCGGTCAAGCAGAAACATCAAACAAGCAGATCAAGAACATTCTGTAGAAGACCATGACAGAAATGGAAAAAGGATGGAAGAGCAAGCTACCAGATGCTCTATACCGAACGGCATATGCCTATATGCATACACTTTGGGGGAACAATGGACCTGTCACGTAGTGCACAAAAAAGGAAAAGGCGACCGGGCTCAAGGCCAGGTCGGCTGACCCCACCAGGTCGGTCGACGGGCCACTGAGCCCGATCAGCCCTATCCTTTGCAAACGTTCCACTCCAACATCTCTGAAGCCGTTCCGCGGTGGATGAGCGATTCAACCTTTGATTGATCCGAGAAGAGGGTTGATCTTTCTTTAAATTTTCACCCATCCTCTTCTCCCCTCTCATCTGAGTTCTTCTTCGCCCATATTCTGAAAACACCGAGCCACACCTTCCAATTCCCCAAAGAATGGCTGGAAAGAGCCAGCCCAAATCCCGATTGACCTTCGATCTTGATGGAGAGCCCACTCTGGCGAATCAATTGGTGGCCATCAATCTAGAGTCGGCCATGGCAGTGGTTGTATCGCCACTGGCCAGCCTCCCGCCAGAGGAGGACGCGAGAGGCCGCACTAGGGGGTCGGTCGACCCCTTAGGTCGGGTGACCGGCCCTAGTGGCCCCTGGGCGTCCCGCTCGGCGGCGCGGTCTCAATGCCCGAGAAGGTCCCAGAGGCGTGATGCACGGGCGTCAAGCCCATACAGAAGGTTGACAACGGGGCAACTCACTCCGAAGAAGACGCCGGCGGCCACTCCTACCAAGGGGGATGGACTCCAACCAGGGGAGAAACTGAAGGAAGTGGTTAGGAACAAGTGGGAGGATGTCGTGGCGTATCACCATACGCCCGACGTGTCTATCTACTCTCCCGCTAGCACCTCGGAGCCGCGTTTCGGGGTCTTCGGGGAAAGGAAACCCGGAGGCGGCTATGGAAAGGGGCTGTTCCCTCCCCTCACACCTGAGGAGAGGAAGGAGTTGGAGGAGTCGGTGGAGTCTTCACTCGCTGGCAAGATCAAGAGGCATATCAAGCCTCCTCCAATTCGTAGGCCTGGAAGTCACTATGAAAGTGATGATGAGAAGGCCCCCATGGCTCCCTCCAACGCAAAGTTGCTAGAGTTGATTAATCAACTAGGTCGCGACTATGCCAAGTTGGAGAAGAGGTTCGCTGAAGAGCGACTTGAGCGCATAAAACTTCAAGATGACTTTGATATGCTGCATAGATCGGCAGTCGTGAAGCTTAAGCGCTTTGCTAAAGCCGCAGGGGATGAAAACCTCTACAATGCACCTTAGGCACCCTAGACTTTTAGAATAGGATAGGCACATTAGTTTAAATTCCTTCATTTATTTTATTTCTTTATTTCATTATTCTGTAACGTGCCTATGCTATAAGGAATAAATAAAATATTTAGTGTATTAGGATTATGTTTTTTGTTTCCACTTGTTTTTGAATAAAAGGTACAAGTGTGGGGGAGATTTGCAATGAGAAACAAAGTGATCCAACGCAAAACAGAGCAGAACAGAACGAAACAGAGCAGCACGTAAAAGAGCTGGACCAGAGGGGTTGCCCCCAGGTCGCCCGACCCCACTAGGTCGCCCGACCTGGCCTGGGTCCCTCCTGGCCCCCGCTTCTTCCTGCACGCTGGTTTGATTCTCTTTGACGCTGTTTCAGTTGAATCTTCGCAGAACTAGAACTTGGAATTCAGAACCTAACTAAAATTAACCCTTCACACCTCCTCATCACATGGAAAATGTTATCAACTTATATATATTTTATTCCCTATACCTTTTGGCTTGTGGATATCTTCAATTAGGAACCCATGTCATCTAAGTTATTGCATTTTGAGATATGGCTTTAATATGAAGGATGCTCTTACTTTTTTGAGTACTTGGAATTTATGAAAAGTTTTAAAACTTTTAACCTTGCCATGCTCCTCATGGGTTTGAGAGACAACCACTTACATTCATAATCATGCATATCCTTTGAGCTTTGAGTTGTTTCAAGGTTTGTGACCCTTGCTAGAGATACTTCATATTTTTAAAGTCAAGATCACGTACACTCCGCCATAAAAAGCTAAACCCTTACATTGAGGGTAAAGCAAAGCATGCCTTTATTTCATATTTAGGAATAAATACTCCTAAAATGGCATTCTTCCCAAAATCAAGATGAAAAGAAGATATGGGCTATATGCATAAAAAAAAGAGAGAAAAGAGGAAAAGACTCATGCTAAAAAAAGCATTGAGTGGAAAAAAAGAAGAAGAAGAAGAAAAGTGCAATAGCCCATATCCAACAAAAAGAAAGGAAAAAGGGAAGGAAGCTGTTGACACCAGCGGTGGCAAACAGAAAGTCCGCAAGCGCACGGCTGTCGTAGTAGCTTTCACCCGTGAGTAAACCAGGTATCAAATCCACGGGGAACGTAAAGGACTGTCAAATCAATAAAGCTGAACCGGATCGATCGAGTGTATATAAAGGCTGGGTAGAGAGGATAACTTAGCACTAAGGCTGATTATATCAAAGGGAATTCTCCTATACTTGCTTTGGGCACTGGAGTATCCTAGACCTCTAAGAAATTACCTGCCAACAGCTCTACGCCGTACCCGAACGTGGAGGATTACAAAGGACGGACAGGACTGTCACCACCTGCCGCCTACCTCTTCTAATCCGTGGGGCTACGAGGCAAACGAGGGCAGATATACACCTAAGCACCACGCCTAAGATAATATCGGCTATCCTAACCTTGATCAGAGATTAGAATACTTTATGAATAAAGCAACGAACCCACAAGCACTAGAGAACTCAGCTTTTCTATAACTCAGACTCTCCCTCACTCTCTCCCTATTTCTACTCTGGATATGAGGAGGGCTTCGCCTTGGATCTTCACTTCATCTCGATGATGCTTAGCCCTGCCCCGAGTGCAGCTATTTATAGCTTGGAGAGGCGGTTTGGAGTCGGTTTGCAGAGGTTGAGGCGGTCCGGCGGTGGGCCCAGGTCGGCCGACTAGGGGGGATCGGCCGACCGTCAGATCAACCGACGTAGATGATCCACAGTACAGATGGGCTCCTGGAGGCGGTTGACAGTTGCTCGTGAAGGCGGTGGCGAAATGGTCACGCGGCCAGGTCGACCGACCTGGCTTGGTCGGCCGACTCAGGGCTGTGGCCCCTCGGCCCCACTCTATCAGGGTCACTCTCCTGTGGGCCCCATGGTCGGTTTCCGGTGGGTAATGTCGAAGATATGTCAGTTAAGTCAGGGATGTGGGCCCATGGATCCAAGTGATTGCCACGTGGCCCAATCCCATCTCTTCAATTCCACCGACCTGATCTCAACGTCCCTGATCACTCTCAAGTGTGCTTCTGTTGATGGGCTAAGGTTAGACCTCCCTGGGCCTGGGCCCAGGTCGGCCGACCAGGAGAGGTCGGGCGACCTGGCCCTGGCCCCATTTAGTCACTCTTTTGCCACTTTGTTCCTGTAAGCACATATGCACCAAAACTTGTGGAATTCATTAGTAAATAACCCTATGTCTATTTGTTTTATCATTCTTTTGTATCTTTGTTGGCAATAATATTTTGTCATTAAGAACCGCCAACAAGCTCCCCCACACTTATCCTTTACTCGCCCTCGAGTAAAGTCTAAGCTTCATCATGGAAATTATAAACAAACATATAGGTTATTCCCAAACATTTAGGCTTAATGGAATTATATAAGTGGCTAACATGTCTTCTTGGGTTATTGCAGGAATGAACAACTTTTTATGTGTCATGATACATTTTACATCTCAAGTACTTGGGTGTTCAGAATTTCGCAAAAGAAAAACCAATGCCTTGCTCCTCAGCGAGTTTCTCTCTGGATATTCATGGTGGTTGGACAACACTCAAACTCTCCAAAATAGAACTTTATATGTGGAGCTCTCAAGATACATACCTTAATTCACTTGTGTTGTCATTCCAAGGATTGGATCCAAGTTAGAGACAAATCATGTAATCAAGTCAAGATGTGCTAGTGCGTGATATGAGGTGGAAATGTAGTAGTACTCCTTTGTCTTGACTTCCTTTGTTTTCTTTTTGGATATGGGCTATTGCACTTTTCTTTTCTTCTCCCTCTCTTTTCACTCGATGCTTTTTAGCATGAGTTTCTTTCCTCTCTCTTTTTTTTCTATGCATATGGCCCATATCTTCTTTTCATCTTGATTTTGGGGAAGAAAGTCACTTAGGAGTATTTTATTCATGAATATGGAACAAAGGTATGTTTTGTTTTACCCTCAGTGTAAGGGTTTAGCTTTTTATGGTGGAGTGTATGTGATCTTGACTTTAAAAACATGAAGTATCTCTAATCAGGGTCACAAGACTTGGAACAACTCAAAGCTAAAAAGGAATGCTTGATTATAATTGTAAGTGGTTGTCTCTCAAACCCATGAAGAGCTTAGCATGGTTAAAAGTTTTAAAAACGTTTCATAAATTCCAAGTACTCGAGTGAGTAAAAGTATCTTTCATATTAAAGCCATATCTCAAAATGCAATAGTTTAGATGACACGAGTTCCTAAAAACATGATGATTTCCACAAGCCAAAAGGTATAGTGAATAAAATATATGTAAGTTAATATTCTCCATGTGATGGGAGGATGCAAAAAAGGGTTAATTTAATTAAGTTCAGAATTCCATGATCAGGTTCTGCAAGTATTCAACTGAAACAGAGGTTAGGATGATCAAACCATCGTGCAGAAAAAGAAGAAGCGAGGTGGGACCCAAGCCAGGTCGGCCGACCTGGTGGGGTCGGGCGACCTGGGGGTGACCTCTCCGGTTCAGCCCTTTCGCGTGCTGTTTTGTTACGTTCTGACATGCTCTGTTTCGCGTTGGATCACTCTGTTTCCCGTTGCGAGTCTCCCCCACACTTGTACCTTTCATTCAAAACAAGTGGAAACAAAAAGAAGACACAATCCTAATACACTAAACATTTTATTTTATTCATAACTCAGAGGCACATTACATGATAAACAAATGAAATAAATGAAACAATTGAATGAAGGGAAAGAGACTAATGTGCCTATCCTAAACCAAAGCCTAGGGTGCCTATGGTGCATTATAGAGATTCTCATTCCCTGCAGCTTTGGCATAGCGCTTAAGCTTCACGACTGTTGATCTACGCAACATATCAAAGTCGTCTTGAAGGTTAATGCGCTCAAGTCGCTCTTCGGCGAACTTCTTCTCCAACTTTGCATAGTCGCGACCGAGTTGATTAATCAACTCTAGCAACTCAGCGTTGGAGGGAGCCTTGGGGGCCTTCTCATCATCATCACTCTCATATTGGCCCCCAGGCCTGCGAATTGGAGGAGGCTTGATGTGCCTCTTGATCTTGCCGGCGGGTGAAGATTCCACCGACTCCTCCAACTCCTTCCTCTCCTCAGGTGTGAGGGGAGGGAACAGCCCCTTTCCGTAGCCACCTCCGGGTTTCCTTTCCCCGAAGATCCAGAAACGTGGCTCCGGGGTGCTAGCAGGAGAGTAGATGGACACATCGGACGTATAGTGATACGCCACGACGTCCTCCCACTTGTTCCTGACCACCTCCTTCAACTTCTCCCCTGGTTGAAGCGTGGGGAGTCCACCCCCCTTGATCAGAACGGCCGCCGGCATCTTTTTTTGGGGTTAATTGCCCCATCGTCGGCCTTCTGTACGGGCTTGATGCCCGTGCATCATGCCTCTGGGTCCCCCTCGGAGACTGAGACCGCGCCGCCGAGCGAGACCGCGAGGGGCCACCAGGGCCGATCGACCGACCAAGGCCGTCAGCCGATCCCCTAGTGCGCCCTCTCATGTCCTCCTCTGGTGGGAGGATGGCCAGTGGGGAGACGACCTCAGCCATGGTCCGCTCCAGGTTGATGGGCTCCAGTTGATTTGCCAGAGTGGGCTCTCCTTCCAGAACGAAGGTCGATCGGGATTTGGGGTGGCTCTTTCTGGCCATTGTTGGGAATTTGGAAGGTGTGGCTTGGTAACTTCAAAATGGAGGCGAGAAAGAACTCAGATGAGAGGGAAGAAGAGGATGGGTGAAAATTTAAAGAAAGGTCAACCCTCTTCTCGGATCCATCAGAGGTAGAATCGCTCATACACCGCAGAACGGCTTCAGAGACGTTAGAGTAGAACGTTGGCAAAAGATAGGGCTGATCGGGCTCAGTGGTACGTCGGCGGCTGACCTGGCCTTGAGCCTAGTCGCCTTTTCCTTCTTTGTGCAGTACGTGATAGGTCCACTAAACCCCAAAATGTGTGCATTCAGGCTCTAGGGTTTAAGGATTTAACATAAGGTGTAATTATAAATGGGAATCATCCATGACCAAATTAATCACATCAAATTCCTCATCTACTTTATCAGGTTCAAGGAAAACTTTTAAACGTTGACCATTTACCTTGAAGAGGTTACCTTCATCATCTTGGAGTGTGATTGCCCCGTGCGATGAAGTCTCCACCACAACGAACGGTCCTTCCCATTTGCTCCGAAGTTTCCCATGTCCAAAGAGCTTCACCCTAGAATTAAAGAGTAATACCTTATCCCCGGGGTGGAACTCCTTCACCTTGATCCTCTTATCATGCCATCTCTTGGTTCTGTCCTTGTAGATCCTGGCACTGTGGTATGCTTTGTCTCTCCACTCTTCCAGCTCTGATAGTTGCATTCTTCTCATCTGCTGGGCTGCTGGCAAATCTATGTTGCACTTTCTTATGGCTCAGTGCGCCCGATGCTCTAGCTCAACTGGTAAATGGCAAGTCTTGCCGTAAACCAGCTGATATGGGGACATTCCGATTGGCGTTTTGTATGCCGTTCGGTAAGCCCATTGAGCATCTGGTAACTTGCTCTTCCATCCTTTGCCCATTTCTGTCACGGTCTTCTGCAGAATGTTCTTGATCTGCTTGTTCGATGTTTCTTCTTAACTGCTTGTCTGGGGGTGGTACGGTGTAGCTATGTTTTGCTTTGCCCCCAGTTCTGCCAGAAACTTTCAGAAGGTCTTGTCGATGAAATGTGACCCTCCATCACTGATCACCATCCTGGGGGTTCCAAAACGTGGAAAGATGATCTCATGGAACATCTTTCGCGCGTGTTTGGAGTCAGCGGCTCGACATGGCATTGCTTCAACCCACTTCGAGACATAGTCCACTGCCACCAGGATGTACTCACTGTCATAGAATTTGACAAAGGGTCCCATGAAATCAATGCCCCACACATCAAACAGTTCAACTTGTAAGTTGTTTGTGAGTGGCATTGCATCTCTTGCGGTGATCCCTCCATGTTTCTGGCACTGCTGGCATCATCGAATGAATTCCTTTGTATCCTCATACATTGTGGGCCAGTAGAATCCACTCTGCCAGATCTTCGATCTTGTCCTAAACGCCTCATAGTGACCTCCATATGGGGCTGCATGGCACTGCTCAAGGATCTTCCTTGCTTCATTTGTTGGTACACATCGCCTGAGCATGCCATCTGAACATACCCTGTACAGGTATGGTTCATCCCATAGATGGAGTCTACTCTCGTAGATCAGCCTTCTCTTGTTCTCCCCTGGCGGTACATATCCTGCAACCATAAAGTTCACAATATTTGCATACCAGGGGTCGGAGGCAGTCACCTTGAGTAGGGTGTCGTCGCGTAGGAAATCATTTATCGGTAGATCCTGCATGTCAGTAAACTGCATACGTGACAAATGATCTGCTACTGAATTCTCTACTACCTTTTTATCTTTAATTTCCAAATCAAATTCTTGGAGTAAGAGAATCCATCGGATAAGGCATGGTTTAGCATCTTTCTTGGTAAGCAGATATTTCAAGGCAGCATGATCGGTGTAGACAATCACCTTAGCTCCTACCAAGTAAGATCTAAACTTGTCTATAGCAAAAACTACTGCCAAGAGCTCTTTTTCAGTGGTAGCATAGTTAAGTTGAGCTCCTGTCAAAGTTTTACTAGCATACGAGATAGCATGATGATTCTTATTTTTGGTTTGCCCAAGGACAGCACCAACAGCATAATCACTGGCATCACACATAATCTCAAAATGTAGCGTCCAGTCAGGGGGTTGAATGACTGGCGCTGAAATGAGAGCGTTCTCTAAAATGGTAAAGCATGTAAACACTCATCATCAAAATCGAAAGGTACATCCTTGGCTAAAAGGCTAGTGAGGGGCCTGGCTATCTGAGAAAAATCTCTGATAAAACGTCGGTAAAACCCCGCATGGCCTAGGAAGCTACGGATCCCCTTAACATTGGTAGGAGGCGGAAGCTTTTCTATGACTTCAATTTTCGCTCTATCCACCTCTATTCCCCGTTCGGACACCAAGTGTCCCAACACTATTCCCTCTCGGACCATGAAATGGCACTTTTCCCAGTTTAGCACCAGGTCCTTGTCTCGGCATCTTTGTAGTACCTTATCTAAGTTCTGCAGACAATGGTCGAAAGTCTTTCCATAGACTGAAAAATCATCCATGAAAACTTCCATGATCTCTTCAGTCATGTCTGAGAAAATAGACATCATGCACCTTTGGAATGATGCTGGCGCATTGCATAACCCGAATGACATCCTACGATATGCATATGTTCCATAGGGGCAAGTGAAGGTGGTCTTTTCTTGATCATCGGGTGGATGGGAATCTGGTGATAGCCGGAATACCCATCAAGAAAACAAAAGAAGGAGTGGTTCGCGAGTCTCTCCAACATCTCATCGATGAAGGGGAGCGGGAAGTGATCCTTCTTTGTCGCCTTGTTGAGTCGGCGGTAATCAATGCACATCCGCCACCCAGTAACGTACGCTGCGGGATCAGCTCGTTTTTCTCGTTACTTACGACGGTCATGCCTCCTTTCTTGGGTACTACTTGGACAGGGCTGACCCATTCACTATGAGGGACGGGATAGATGATCCCGGCGTGCAGAAGTTTCAGAACTTCCTTCTTCACGACTTCCCTCATCGCATTGTTTAGCCTACGCTGAGGCTCCCTAGAAGGTGTAGAAGCTGGATCTATGGGAATGCGATGGGTACAGAGTGCAGGGCTTACTCCCTTCAAGTCCTTGAGGGAGTACCCGAACGCCGAGCGGTGTTCCTCAAGCACCTTTATGAGTCTATCACTCTCGTCCTGCGATAGCTTGTTGCTAATGATGACAGGGGCATCCCTGTCCTCATTTAGAAAGACATAGTGAAGGCCAGCGGGCAAGGGTTTTAGTTCTATGTGCGTCTTAGGTGGCTCCTCAGTTTCAAGCGGCTCAGAAGCGTCATCCTCTTCCTCTATAAAGTCGTGAATATTCTCTTCGAGGAATGACTCAAATGGGTCACTAGGTTGTAGGGATTTCACTTCCTCAGCTGGGTTAGGTTCTACCAAAGGTTCAACTATGGAGTTCTTAACCCTAGCTAACGGTACAGTGAGAAGATTCCTTCCTACTTTGGCTAGGAGATTCCCTTCCGAGGTTACATCCTGTAGAAGGCCCTCGATAGGATGTCCTATAAGGAGGTCGAAATCTGATGTCTCAAAGACGTAAAAGTCCAGAGCCATCTCAATCCCGTGGTGAAAGAGGAGAAAATCTCGCACTAGGCCGAGACTCTTGAGAATACGACCTGAGGGTGTTCTAAGAAGTCTTGATGTTGGGGCCAGCTTTTTACGACGTCCAAGGATATTCGCGAAAGAACTGGACATGATGTTTGCTCCAACAGTCGGGTTATACAAGATGTCTACGGCTACCTTACTTACGAAACCTCGAATGATCTGCGAAGGTGAGTCAATCCGAATGACTTCGGAAGAAAACTCAGACTCGTTTGACCATTCCGTGTTTAGGATGGACAAAAGTTCCCTCACGGTTTCGTTCAGAATTTCTTTCTCCATGTAAATGGAGGGGTCTTTACCGTAGGCTTCTTCTGTATTGAGTAGTTCAAGGTATTCCCAAAATCTTCAAAAAGATCTTCCTCGAACTCAAATGGTAATCCGAGAGGTTGAGTTTCCTCTTCCTCAACGGATGGGGTCTCAGGAGCTGGACCGAGCAAGTCTATGGGTTCTATCCGGGAGTCTTCTTGCTCAGTCTCGGTCGCGTCAGCAGGAGAGTTCTCTCGAATGGCGCTAGGACTTCTTTTGCTCTGGCCGGGGTTATGTGTAGGAATGAGCCCCCGGCTGCTATGTCTATGTACCGGGCATCTTCACTATTCAACCCAGACCGAAAATGCTGCATGAGCATATAGTCTAGGAAGCCTAGATCCGTTCCGGTTAGACATGAGTCCTGGAATCGGTCCCATACTTTGGCGATTGTTTCCTTCTCTCGTTGCTGGAAGTTAATGATCTCCTTCTGAAGTGCACAAATGCGGTGAACAGGAAAGTATTCAAGACCAAACTTATCCCGTAACTTTTCCCATTCACCGTTCGTTAGCCCAACGGTATGGTCATACCACTTCCTTGCTCTCTCTTTGAGAGAGAACGGAAAGAGCTTCCATCTAATCGTCGCCTATGTCATGCCTGATATAATCAGACACGAGCAAAGCAACTTGAATTCGTGCAAGTGATGGTACGGGTTTTCACCATCACCTCCAGAGAAGGATATGTCCTGGACCATAGCTATGAAAGCAGGGCGAAGTTCATAGCTATCGGTTAAAATAGGGTTTGACGAGGGGTGCGGCTCCAATAATTCGCCCTTTGGAGCAGAGAACTCATGAATTTGGGTGGAATTCATGGTTGAAAACAAAAAATAAAAGAAGTATAAAATAAAGGATATACGGGCAACCTTAGATCTTAGACAACAGCTACCGTTCCCCGGCAACGGTGCCAGAAAGCTTGTTGACAACAGCGGTGGCAAACAGAAAGTCCGGAAGCGCACGGCTGTCGTAGTAGCTTTCACCCGTGAGTAAACCAGGAATCGAATCCACGGGGAACGTAAAGGACTGTCTAATCACTAAAGCTGAACCGGATCGATCGAGTGTATATAAAGACTGGGTGGAGAGGATAACTTAGCACTAAGGCTGATTATATCGAAGGGAATTCTTCTATGCTTGCTTTGGGCACCGGGGTATCCTAGACCTCTAAGAAATTACCGGCCAACAGCTCTACGCCGTGCCCGAACGTGGAGGATTACAAAGGACGGACAGGGCTGTCACCACCTGCCGCCTACCTCTTCTAATCCGTGGGGCTACGAGGCAAACGAGAGCAGATATACACCTAAGCACCACGCCTAAGATAATATCGGCTATCCTAACCTTGATCAGATATTAGAATACTTTATGAATAAAGCAACAAACCCACAAGCACAATAGAGAACTCAACTTTTCTGTAACTCAGACTTGAATACTAGTTGAATCCCGGATACTTACTGAGTAGCTCACATCCGTCGAGGTACAGGTGGAGGGTCGCCGACAGGCCGGGACTCCTCCAGACTCTCCCTTACTCTCTCCCTATTTCTACTCTGGATATGAGGAGGGTTTTGCCTTGGATCTTCAGTTCATCTCGATGATGCTTAGCCCTGCCCCGAGTCCAGCTATTTATAGCTTGGAGAGGCGGTTTGGAGTCGGTTTGCAGAGGTTGAGGCGGTCCGGCGGTGGGCCCAGGTCGGCCGACTAGGGGGGATCGGCTGACCGTCAGATCAACCGACGTAGATGATCCACGGTACAGATGGGCTCCTGGAGGCTGTTGACAGTTGCTCGTGAAGGCGGTGGCGAAATGGTCGGCCGACCCAGGGCTGTGGCCCCTCGGCCTCACTCTGTCAGGGTCACTCTCCTGTGGGCCCCATGGTCGGTTTTCGGTGGGTAATGTCGAAGATATGTCAGTTAAGTCAGGGATGTGGGCCCATGGATCCAAGTGATTTCCACGTGGCCCAATCCCATCTCTTCAATTCCACCGACCTGATCTCAACGTCCCTGATCACTCTCAAGTGTGCTTCTGTTGATGGGCTAAGGTTAGACCACCCTGGGCCTGGGCCCAGGTCGGCCGACCAGGAGAGGTCGGGCGACCTGGCCCTGGGCCCAATTTAGTCACTCTTTTGCCACTTTTTTCCTGTAAGCACATATGCACCAAAATTTGTGGAATTCATTAGTAAATAACCCTATGTCTATTTGTTTTATCATTCTTTTGTATCTTTATTGGCAATAATATTTTGTCATTAAGAACCGCCAACAGAAGCCAATATAAAGTACCATTACATTTCCACTTTATATCATACACTTGCACATCTTGACTTGATTATATGACTTGTCTCTGATTTGGATCCAACTCTTGGAATGACAACATAAGTGATATAAGGTATGTATCTTGAGAGCTCCACATACAAAGTTTCATTCAGGAGAGTATGAGTGTTGTCCAACCACCATGAATATCCAGAGAGAAACTCTTTGAGGAGCAAAGCATTGGTTTTCCTTTGCAAAATTCTGAAAGCCCGAGTACTTGAGGGTAAGGTGTGTCATGTCATAAAGAGGCTGTTCCTTTCTGCAATAACTCAAGAAGACATGTTAGCCACTTAATAGAATTCCACTAAGCCTAAATGTTTGGGAATATCCTATATGTTTGGTTATAATAACTCCTGTGATGAATCTTAGTCTTTACTCGAGGACGAGTAAAGGATAAGTGTGGGGGAGCTTATTGGTGGCTCTAAATGATAAAATATTTTTGCCAACAAAGATATAAAAGAATGATAAAAAATAAACATAGGGTTATTTATTAATGAATTCCACGAGTTTTGGTGCATATGTGCTTACAGGGATAAAGTGGCAAAAGAAGGACCGAAGTGGGCCCAGGGCTAGGTCGCCCGACCCCACTAGGTCGGCCGCCTTGGGCCCAGGCCCAATGAGGTCCATCTTTGACCCAATGATAGAAGCACACTCGAAAATGATCAGAGATGCTGAGATCAAGTTGGTGGAAATAAAGAGATGGGATTGAGCCACATGGCAAGCACATGGATCCATGGGCCCACATCCCTGACTTAACATACACATCTGCGCGTATACCCACCGAGAACCGACCATGGGGCCCACAAGGAAGTGTCCCTGGCAGAGTGGGGGCCGAGGGGCCACAACCCCGGGTTGGCCAACTTGGCCAGGTCGGCCGACCTAGCCGCGCGTCCAAACCGCCACTGCCTTGACCCACAACTGTCAACCGCCTCCAGGAAGCCATCCGTGCCGTGTATCACCAAAGTCGGTGAATCCCACGGTTGGCCGACCCCCCTAGGTTGGCCGACCTGGGCCCACCTCCTTACCGGCCGCCGTTCGACGCACCGCCTCTACTCTGCCTCTCTAAGCTATAAATAGAGGGACTCGGGGCAGGGCTCATCATCATCGAGCTGAAGTGAAGATCCAAGGCGAAGCCCTTCTCATATCTAGAGTAGAAATAGGGAGAGAGTGAAGGAGCGTCTGGAGGAGTCCCGGCGTGTCGGCGACCCTCCACCTGTACCTCGACGGATGCAAGCTACTCAGTAAGTATCCGGGATTCAACTAGTACTTAAGTCTGAGTTATAGAAATTGAGTTCTCTATTGTGCTTGTGGGTTCGTTGCTTTATTCGTAAAGTATTCTAATCTCTGATCAAGGTTAGGATAGCTGATATTACCTTAGGCGTGGTGCTTAGGCGTATATCTGCCCTTGTTTGCCTTGTAGCCCCACGGATTAGAAGAGGTAGATGGCAGGTGGTGACAGCCCTGTCCTTCCTTTGTAATCCTCCACGTTCGGGTAGGACGTAGAGCTGTTTGCCGGCAATTTCCTAGAGGTCTAGGATACCCCGGTGCCCAAAGCAAGCATAGGAGAATTCCCTTCGCTATATTCATAGCCTTAATGCTAAGTTATCCTCTCTACCCAGCGTTTATATACACTCGATCAATCCGGTCAACTTTAGTGATTAGACAGTGCCTTTACGTTCCCCGTGGATTCGATACCTGGTTTACTCATGGGTGAAAGCTACTATGACAGCTGTGCACTTGCGGACTTTCTGTTTGCCACCGCTAGTGTCAACATACACACGTCTCTGTTGTGAAACAAATTCTTTAACTTTGAGCCCTTTATTATCCAGAAATCATAGGCTTTCCCTTAAACCATGCTGGCTACATGTTCTCCGAACACATTGGGTGGTAAGCCTTTTGTGAGCGGATCCGCTAGCAATTTCTTAGTGCTTATATGCTCAAGACTAATGGCATGATCCTGGATTTTTTCTTCACTACAAAAAACTTTATGTCAATGTGTTTGGCAGCACCACTTGAGTTATTGTTGTGAGCATAAAACACTATGGGTTCATTGTCATAGTACATTCTGAGTGTTCTTTGAATGCTGTCTACCACTCTCAAACCGGGTATGAATTTCTTTAACCATTCAACCTGCCCCGAGGCCTCATAACATGCAACAAACTCAGCATACATTGTCGATGATGCAGTGACGGTTTGTTTGGAGCTTTTCCACGATATAGCTCCCGTTGCGAGAGTGAATACATATCCTAACGTGGACATTCTATTGTCTATAACTCCCATAAAATCTAAGTACCCTTCTATATCTAGGGAATTAGATTTTCTATACATTAGCATGAGGCCTTTTGTGCCTTGCACATAACGCAAAGCTTTCTTTATCATTATCCAGTGTTCCAATCCTGGATTACTTTGATATCTGCCAAGAATCCCAGTAACAAAGGCTAAGTCAGGGCGTGTACACACTTGAGCATATTGTAAGCTTCCGATAGCTAAAGCATATGGAACTGCTTTCATTTGATTGATCTCATACTGGTTCCTGGGACATTGGAATTTTCAAATCTATCGCCCTTGACTATAGGAGTAGGTGAAAGCTTACAGGCATGCATACTATACTTCTTTAAGATCTTTTCTAAGTATGCTATCTGTGATAGTCCTAAAACCCCCTTTCTTCTATCTCGGTGAATTTTAATTCCTAAAACAAATGAAGCTTCACCAAGATCTTTCATGTCAAAATTTGAGGACAAAAACTTCTGTCTCCTTTAGCAGATTGACATCACTACTAGCGAGTAAGCTGTCATCCACATACAGGATGAGGAAAATAAATTTTCCACTATTAAACTTTGCATAAATGATTGTCCTCATCATTTTCTTTAAACCCAATTTTTCTTATTGTTTCATCAAACTTTAAATACCACTGTCTAGAGCCTTGCTTTAATCCATAAATGGATTTCTTAAGGTGACATCCCATGCGTTATTTTCTGTCCACGACAAAACCTTTCGGTTGTGCCACATAAGCATTTTCCTCCAAATCCCCATTGAGAAATGTCGTCTTTACATCCATCTGATGTAATTCTAAATCATAATGTGCCATTAATGCCATTATTATTCTGAAGGAATCCTAACATGAGACTAGAGAAAAGGTCTCATTGTAGTCTATCCCTTCTCTTTGTGTAAAACCTTTCATCACGAGTCGTGCTTTAAACCTTTCTATGTTCCCTCTAGAGTCACGTTTAATCTTGTAGACCCAATTACAGCCTACTGTTTTGGCTCCTTTAGGAATTTCTTCTAAGTCCCAAACACTGCTGGAACTCATCGACCTCATCTCATCTTTCATGGCTTCCAGCCTCTCCGATGAGTGAACGCTTCTCATGGCTTCTTCATATGAAGTGGGACCACACTCCATATGAACCTCTTCTATATTATATGTTTCAATCATCAGATATAGCTAATCTTCTAACTCTCTGAGACCTTCTAGGGGCCTCCACATTTGGCACATCTTCTATCTGGGGCCGCTGTGGCTCAACCTCATGTATGACATTAGGCTTTATCGGATCCTGAGGGACAGGTTCCTCTTTTTCATTTGTTACTGCTACAGGTGAACTCATAGCAGGCGCTGTCACCACATTGTCTTGCACTGATGATGCAACTTACAAGTAGTGAGAAGAACGACTCCGGGATCATCAGAGTAGGCGCACACACCCGCTTCTCTTCAAGGCTGATCTCTCGAGCTACCATGCTCTCCCTGATCATCTCATCCTCTAGGAAAACTGCGTGTCTCATTTCTACAAACTTTGTATGTCTGTTTGGACAGTAGAAACAGAAACCTTTTGACCTTTCAGGATAGCCAATGAAATGGCAACTTACTATTTTGGGATCTAGCTTCCCAATGCTTGGGTTAAATACTTTAGCCTCAGCTGGGTCCCCCACACACGCAAATGGTTCAGTGAGGGCACTCTTCCTGTCCACAACTCATATGGTGTTTTGGGCACCGACTTACTTGGTACTCTATTGAGAATATGAATGGCGGTTTTTAACGCCTCCATCCACAACCTCAACGGTAAGGTGGAGTAACTCATCATGCTGCGCACCATATCCATTTGTGTACGGTTATGCCTTTTGGCTACTCCATTCTGCTGAGGCTCGCCCGGTGTGGAATACTGGGTAACTATGCCATTTTCCTGTAAAAACCTTGCAAAAGGTCCAGGAACCTGGCCATATGGGTATGCCGACCATAGTACTCCCCTCTACGGTTAGATCTGACTATCTTAATCCTTTTATCATGCTGATTTTAAGCTTCGGCCTTAAATATTTTAAATTTATCCAATGCTTCTGATCTTTCTTTAATTGGATAAATGTAGCCAAAACGTGAGTTATGAACAAGTCATAACCATCCACAATCTGCACAGGGAATGGACCACAAATGTCTGTGTGGATTATCTCTAAAATTCCTATGCTTCGTTTGACATCCTTTTTAATTTGCTTTACATACTTTCCTTTAATACATTCTACGCATTGTTCTAAGTCTGAGAACTCTAATGAAGGAAGAATCTCATTCTTAACAAGTCTTTCTATTCTCCCCCTCGAAATATGGCCTAAATGACAGTGCCATAATTTCGACGACGCATCTTGAGTTCTCTTTCTTTTCCTGTTTGCATTCACTGACGAGGATACAATCTCATTCACATCCACATTCACATTCACATCACATACGGAATTCACATTTGCATGAAGTGATAGTAAATAAAGCTCATCTTGTTGGAAAGCAACACCAACACATGCATTATTAAACCATATCTCACATTTGCCATCACCAAAATGACAATCATAACCATTATTATCCAAGCGTGAAACACTAATCAAGTTTCTCTGTAAAGAAGGAGCATAAAGAACGTCTCTATGTAAAAGCGTGAAGCCATCACCTTGCTCTAGTGAAAGATCGCCCACGGCCTCGACCTTTGTTTGGACTCCATTTGCAACTTTAATGCATCTTTCGTTTCTGTCGGATTTATGGACCCGGCAGTCCACACAGGGTAGTCTGCGTGGTTGATTTGTTGAGAGACAGATCGAGGATCACAAGTCGATGGTAACACAAGACGCAAGGATTGAACAGGTTCGGGCCGTCAAGATGACGTAATACCCTACGTCCTGTGTTGGATGTGTGTATTGCTGTGTATGAAGTTCCTGAAGGATCTTCGTAGTTGGGTTCTAGTCTAGAGGTGTAGATTGGCTGTTGTTTATCGTGTTCTGGAGGGGGGTCCCAAGGCACCTTATATAGTCCGGTTGCCTTGAGTTACAAGTCGGCTAGAGATCGTAACCTACCCGGAATACAAGGATTCGATCCTATAACGATTACAGATATCTTTCCCTAGAATTTCGACTAGTTTATCTTGATCTCCGATCTTCTTAAGAGATACGCCGTCCCCTTCCTTATCCGTGCACCATCGTACTCATCCCGGCTTGTCCGACTGGTGGGCCTCCCGAGTGATGGGCCATCCAGTCTAACAACCCGGCCCGATAGCACTCGGATTGGACCGTCCCTTGCCGGTTGGGCCAATCCACCTTCTAGGTACCCCTGGGGGTCTACCCCCGACAAGACCCCGAGTAGTACGTGGTTGAGCGACAACCCGGCGAGGTCGTGCCATCTGCTGAGCTTTGAGCTTGCTACGGTTGGAAGCAAAATCGCGTGATATTGGAGAAAAACAAGAGCCGTCTGCAACGGATGCGCCGCGAGGTTCAAGGGTTTGTAGCCTCGTTCTGATTCTCTTCGTCATGGTCGCCAGACAATCAACAGATGCGCCGTGAGGTGCGTCCGTTGGCCGTAGCCCCCGAGCCTTAAGGCGATTCCGCAGGAATCGGCTCAAGGCTTAATCGAGGAGCATTTTGACATTTCCTTCTGGCGTCAATTTCGGTGGCTCACCCCCAAGCGTGAGGGTCAAAGCGTGCCGACAGGTCATCCCGGCGCCAGCCCCCTAGCGTGAGGGCCGCGGCTCGCTAGGCGGTCGTTCTGGCCTCAGCCCCCGAGCGTGAGGGCTGAAGCACGCCGAGCAGTCGTCCCGGCGCCAGCCCTCGAGCGTGAGGGCTGAAGAACGCCAAGTAGTCGTCCTGGCGCCAGCCCCCAAGCGTGAGGGCCGAAGCACGCCGAGTGGTTGTCCTGGTGCCAGCCCCCGAGCGTGAGGGCCGAAGCACGCCGAGTGGTTGTCCCGGTGCCAGCCCCCGAGCGTGAGGGCTGAAGCACGCCGAGTGGTTGTCCCGATGCCAGCCTCCGAGCGTGAGGGCCGAAGCACGCCAAGTAGTCGTCCCGGCGCCAGCCCCCGAGCGCGAGGGCTGAAGCACGCCGAGTAGTCGTCCCGACGCCAGCCCCCGAGTGTGAGGGCCGAAGCACACCGAATAGTCGTCCCGGCGCCAGCCCCCGAGCGTGAGGGCCGAAGCACGCCGAGTAGTCGTCCCGGCGCCAGCCCCCGAGCGTGAGAGCCGAGGCGCGCCGAGTAGTCGTCCATAGCCTGCAGCGAAAACACAGTGCGACGACAGTATATGATGCAATAAAATGCAAATCCGAGAAGAAAAGTATTAAATCTATTAATTTCTTCCGTAGTTAGCTTGTTACGTTTATGCACCTGATCCCCGATAGCCATAGTCCATAGCGCAGGGAGCTGGGCCGCATGCACGCGTAGGAGCGTAGGCGTACGGAAGAGTCGCGGCTTCATGGATTAAGGTGTGTGCTGCCCGAGTACTTTAGCGACTCGTGTAAAAGCCTACGGAGTTGCAGTCTGGATAGACCAGGTTGTATACGCAGTCGGAGTGCGTCCAAAGTGGTCGGCGAAAGGCTCGGAGACACGGGAGAGCCGAGACGTACCAAAATATGTAGAAGCCATAAAATATTTAATTGAAAATAACACTTAGCTTAATTTGTGCCGAATCGAAGAACCATTATGTCGTCCTCAAATGGGCGTCATGTCCAAATGCACGAGGTTGTCGACGAAGTCGACCAGTCAGGACGAGGCAGTCGGCTAGATCAAGCATAGCCGGAATCGTCGTGGTTCCATGTTAGCGTAGGCGTGTATGTCGTCGTGCTGTTCTAGCTTGAGAAAAAGCACATGGACACGTTGACCGATGGGGCACGACAAGGATGTCGGAGTCGCGGCGTGCGCTACTTGGAAACCAAGCTCCTTGATCTCACCTCTTGTACTATCCTGGCACATACAAGTTATACATGCCTTCCTTGACACGTACGAGATGCATGGGATCAAAAGAAAGGAAAGTACAATTGGCAAGCCGAATTAAAATTGAAAAATAGAACATGAATAAGGGATGGAATATTAGCTCCCTGATTAGTCTCGGCGTGACCAGGCGTGAGCCGCCACGCAAGGGCCTGGTGGGCCTTGTGCACGCAGTGACGCAGGAGCCCACGGGAGGTATGCCTTGTGCTGCACGTAGAAGCCGCATGCGTGTCCGATTGAACCGTCGACAGATGCGATCTAGCCTACGTAGCACTGGTCTGCATCGACATCGTCGCCGGAATATCCTTGTAGACGAGTCTGCCATCGAGCTTGTAGATTGATCTCATCGATCAGCCCCTACCTGGCGCGCCAACTGTCGGATTTATGGACCCGGCAGTCCACACAGGGTAGTCTGCGTGGTTGATTTGTTAAGAGACAGATCGAGGATCACAAGTCGATGGTAACACAAGATGCAAGGATTGAACAGGTTCGGGCCGTCAAGATGACGTAATACCCTACGTCCTGTGTTGGATGTGTGAATTGCTGTGTATGAAGTTCCTGAAGGATCTCCGTAGTTGGGTTCTAGTCTCGAGGTGTAGATTGGCTGTTGTTTATCGTGTTCTGGAGGGGGGGTCCCAAGGCACCTTATATAGTCCGGTTGCCTTGAGTTACAAGTCGGCTAGAGATCGTAACCTACCCGGAATACAAGGATTCGATCCTATAACGATTACAGATATCTTTCCCTAGAATTCCGACTAGTTTATCTTGATCTCCGATCTTCTTGCGAGATACGCCGTCTCCTTCCTTATCCGCGCACCGTCATACTCATCCCGGCTTGTCCGACTGGTGGACCTCCCGAGTGATGGGCCATCCAGTCTGACAACCCGGCCCGATAGCACTCGGATTGGACCGTCCCTTGCCGGTTGGGCCAATCCACCTTCGGGGTACCCCTGGGGGTCTACCCCCGACAGTTTCTTTGCGTATTCCTCGTCGAACGGAATCCCTATAAACAATTGGCAACATGAATAGTTGTACCTGAGTCAGTCAACCAAGTAGATTTTGAATAGCGTACATACAAGGATTCATTTACAAATATAATAATGTTCTCACCTTTATTTGCCATGATAGACTTCAAGAAAGTGGGGTAGCCTTTCATGTAGTGTCTCTTTTGCTTGTAGTGTAGACATCGATATTTCTGCACTGGGAAGTTCTTCTGCTGAAACTGTTGCTGCATGGGAGCCTTTTCTTGTGCCTTTGAGGAAGAGCCAGCCGGAAAGTTCCTTTTCTTGTTACTTTTCACATAGTTGACAGAACCACCACGTGAAGCTTTTATGCGCTCCTCCTCTTGCACACGCATAGATAAGCTTTTCCATGTCCCAATTCTCAGGCGATATGTTGTAGTTAACAACAAAGGAATCAAATTCTTTTGGCAAGGAAGCAAAAACCAGGTGGATAAGGATCTCATCCTTGAAACCCAGATCCATTGTCTTGAGCTTTGAGTTCTGATTGCTCATCCTCAGTATGTGGTCTCGAATGCCATCTCCATGGTATCTCTATGTCACCAACTACTTAATCAGTTGTGTAGCATACGTCTTTGAAGAACCAGTGAAATGATTCTTTATTCTTTCGAGGTACTCTGTGATTGAGTCCACTATCGTAGGCTCAATCGTGTTCTTTACCAGAGCCATAGACTTCTTGTTGGCAGTGGTCCACTTTCTATGCTCAAGGTCATAGGACATCTTTAAGGGAGCATAATACCTCTCTTTGGCCTGCCATGTAGCATCTTCCTCATTCTCTCCCCTCACTGGCTTCAGAGGCTCAGTGGGACGCGGTGTGGAGAGGATCCAGTCCACCTCACCCAAGATGAAGGCCAAATTGACCTTCTTCTTCCACTCACTGTAGTTGTCTCTTTTGAGAGTTGGGATTTCTATGATGCATGCCATCAAGTAGGCACCTCCTGAAACCACAATTATGTGAGAACACAACAATAACAACAATTGCATGCCTTAGTTCCAACGATGGTCAAAATTAAAACATTAAATCTACATCACCATTGGGCATAATATAAATAACTCTTAAAATTTAAATATTGTTATTAAAAATGTTGGTCAGAAAATAACAACATCATAATCAACTCAATAATTTCTCATGCTCTTAAAATTGAATTATCCCGTTGGTTCAAATTAAAATAAAAGAGCACAATTATTATTATTCACAGTGGAAAGATAATTCTTTTCAGAGATAAAAAACGCTTCTAAACATTTATGCATACTCATATACTCGCTAAACAATTTATTACGTTGGTTCAAAATTGAATTGAGATCAAACTATACAAAATTCATCAAACAATTGACTCTAAAAATGGAAAAACTTAAAAGGAAATGTCACTGTTCTTGCGGGCTAGCCCTGCAGCCAAAACCGCACTACAGCTCGCGGCCCAGCATCTGAATCCGGTCCATGACCCACTCACGCGGACGAACGCCCATGTCCCAGGCCACAACCTGGGCCTGGGCCAGGAAACTCTCACCCTGCCTGGGCCTAAAGCCGGCCCAGGAAGCGTCGCTCGATCCTGGCCGTCCAGCAGCCCTCTGACGGTCGTCCGCCGTTTTCGCGGTCACACAGCCGGTGGCCAGAGTAAAGAGGAGGCGCGGACGCCGGACCCCTCGCCGTTGTGCGCCCTCACCCTATGGTGAGCGCATCGCTGTCGAGCAGTCCAGCATTGGCACCCGTGGAGATGCCTTGGGCCCGAGCTCATGTGCCGATGAAACATAACATAGAACTCAGCAGACCATTAATCTCTGCATCTCTTTCGCAAATAGACACATCGTATTGTGCAGATAGCTCATGAAAGTCACGGAGAGCAACATGCAATCAATTTAAATCGTCTTATACTTTTTGACATCAAATGCATCTCTGATTTAATAGCTTTATCAAGATATGCCAACTCCCTCAACGTATGAGTGCTTGGGTCAATAATTTTCAAAGCATATTTGTCTACCAATTTATTGATTGCATCATACATAGCAGAGTTAGCAGCTTCATTATGATTGTATGCCACTTTACCTTGAATAGAATAATCCCCTGTATTATTAAAAGCATCTGAAGGAGTAAGATACACACTTGCTCTATAAATGCCCTCAGAACAAGGTAACAGGGCTCAGAAATCCTAACTTCCATGCAACTTCATCTAAAATCAATTTAACTCCACTACTCACACTAACCGCACCTTCCTGAAAATACAGTAAATATTAAGTTAGAATTATGAAATATGTAACAAATTTAATACTATGTAGACTGGATAGTAATACAAAAACTTAAAAAACAAGCTACCAACCTTCTTGTTCAGTTTGACATGATGAACATATACTGGTATTTCAGATACCCTTCAGGCACTTCTAAAACCGGATTTTATTTCACTACGTAGGCTATGAACATGTGCATCGTACACGTTCAAGGCACCACGGCATGTGGATGTTATAGCCGATAGATCTTCAGAACAATCCCGTCAAACGCCAACCATATCACTTAAAAGGACCATTTCGTTCAACGATAACGAACGATCTTTATGGATCTCATTAATCACCTCGAAATATTTGACTGAAACAGATCATCGGCTAACTCTATCCTATCGGCCACCATGTGACTCTTGCCTTTTACAAAATCATATATTTCTTTACTCTCAATAAGTTTCTCTATCATAGCAGAGCACCTTACTCTAACTTTTTCTATTGTGGACCAATTATAATCGAGCGCATTAATGCGAATTTCATCATCATCGTGAAGATACAGAAGTGCAGCCCGGGCATAGTATTCCCAGGCAAGATCAGATGTAATATCGGCATTGAACTTCACAGACATCTCAACATAAAACTTATAATCCTTAAGATGAAACTCGAATCTAACTTTATATTCTTGACATGATACGATCTCATAAATTGGCGCAGGCCCACCCAATTTTTCAACAACCACATGAAGAATCTTACAGGCCCGAATAATCACACAAGATGAACTATTAGCCTAAACAGAATCAAGTAAAATAATTCAAAATAAGAGAAATCATTGTGTTGTCATGATTATACATAAAGTTTCTGATAGACAGTTCACATGGAATGGATAATAATTTTCTCACCGCCACAGACATTCCTAGAAGATAGACATAGCTAGACGAACGAAAAAATGACATCTACAAAATAAAATGGTCACAACCAAAAATAAGGAATCAAATACTTAAAAATAAGAACAAGAAATAACCACACATGTTATAAACAAATTCTGAAGCATACTATTTATTAATAATACAAATAATTAAGTAAGAAAAAGGAAGGTAGTAAAGCTTGTTTCAGGAAACTCAAAGTACAGTGTGATCAGGGTGATACTCACATCAATCCGAAATGTTTTGGAACCAATGAAGATCGACTACCATGGCTGATCGTCCACTTTTAACTTCTATGCTTTGACTTGAGAGCGAAGATCTCGACAAAGATGACGTTACCTTCTCAAACAGTGATCACGACATGAACAAGAGAGCAAGTGTAGTACAACCCTCTACTCAGGCCGCAACTATAAAAAGACTTCGGCTAGATTATTACCCTTTCAGGGGAAAAACCAAAAAGAACGTGCACGATAACGGTTGACGAGAAAAACAAGCGGCGACATGAGCCATGTCTATTGACTGGTCCAACAACCAGCGACATGCGCGATGCAGTTTGACCAGGGGAACGGACACCGCGCACGATAACTGAGTACTACTCCTATAATAAAACTGAAATAACAACATTTAAACTGACGACTTAATCAACGTAGACTACACAAGACTTCCATCAAAACAATTTTGATTTAGATAAAGTTGTATTCGGAACACGAAATAGGCAATTCAATTAAATAAAAATTAATCAAAACATATCTTCAGGAAAAATATTAAAATACAAACGTATTTTGATTTGAAACAATAATCCTAGGACTCAAATAGGAACACTCATCGTTCAAGATTAAATTTCAAGCCATCCTCGACGTAATTGAACATAAGCTAGCTCTTATCTACCGATGCACACAGTTTATAACCAATATATGATATCTCATTCGCCCGGCAAATCACTGCATTTTTTATCATATCATGGTACACTGCTTCATTCCGTATTTGATCCCTGACAACTATAAAAAATATCAGCTAATGAATAATATAGATTTATTTACAAAAACATATATATATATATATACATATATATATATATATATATATATATATATATATATACATATATATATATATATATATATATATATATATATATATATATATATAATATACAAAAGTGAACCTTCAAGAGGCGACAGAATAGAACAAAATTCAAGGACGAGTGTTCAGTCACCGTCAAACAACCTGAGAATAAAAGTTATGATAAAATAAACAACTTACATTCAGGACAAGTGTTCAGTCACAGTCAGAAAAAGTTGTTGAATACAAAACAACTTACGTGCAATTGAGTCTACCGACACTTTGTTGGCTATGACAAAATAGTTCTCTACACCAGCAGTAATCAACAAATCATCGTTATCATCATCGTATTCCGAGAAGACACGTAGAAATGCAATACGACTACACAAAAATAAATATTTCAATGATTAAACCGGTAAAGAGACAAACCAAACAATGTTATCCAATCTAGTAATGTATAAAAAAACATACTTATCGTCTTTTATAGCAAGCTCCCTCATCCCGTTGCAAAAATACGTTCGATGATCTAGATACCCGACTTGTGCTACCACAGCAATGACGTCAACATAAGTCAAATTTGGACAGCTCAAGGCATCATCCAGCAATATAAAATAGGTCGTACGGATAGACATGGTGAAATGCACTGCAAGGCAAAAAAATGAAATACCACACACACAGACATGAACAAATAATAATATCAGCAATGTTGTACATAGATTTANAAAGTGAACCTTCAAGAGGCGACAGAATAGAACAAAATTCAAGGACGAGTGTTCAGTCACCGTCAAACAACCTGAGAATAAAAGTTATGATAAAATAAACAACTTACATTCAGGACAAGTGTTCAGTCACAGTCAGAAAAAGTTGTTGAATACAAAACAACTTACGTGCAATTGAGTCTACCGACACTTTGTTGGCTATGACAAAATAGTTCTCTACACCAGCAGTAATCAACAAATCATCGTTATCATCATCGTATTCCGAGAAGACACGTAGAAATGCAATACGACTACACAAAAATAAATATTTCAATGATTAAACCGGTAAAGAGACAAACCAAACAATGTTATCCAATCTAGTAATGTATAAAAAAACATACTTATCGTCTTTTATAGCAAGCTCCCTCATCCCGTTGCAAAAATACGTTCGATGATCTAGATACCCGACTTGTGCTACCACAGCAATGACGTCAACATAAGTCAAATTTGGACAGCTCAAGGCATCATCCAGCAATATAAAATAGGTCGTACGGATAGACATGGTGAAACGCACTGCAAGGCAAAAAAAAAAAATGAAATACCACACACACACACATGATAAAATAATAATATCAGCAATGCTGTACATAGATTTACTTGAATCCATACACAAGAACGCTTACCAAAAAAATATACGAGTACTCTTGAGAATGTCAAGAACGAGTTAAATTTGGGACTTGGCAGAGTACTCACATATGATTTTTGAAGCTTATGTGCATTAGATTATATAGATGCCATGCATGCAACTGGAAAAATTTACATGCACAGAAAACCACCTCCACAAGCTATAGTTCCGGTAAACGAAGAAATAGCATGCATGCACATCGACTGGATCAAGTGTTGATTGGATTTAGTAGACTGGATAAATTTACATGCATGGAATCGACTGATCTCCACAAGCTATAGTTCCGGTAAACGAAGAAATAGCATGCATGCACATGGATTGGATCAAGTGTTGACTGGATTTAGTAGACTATGAGTTTGAGTAACCACCTAAACAACCATGAATGAGTTTAAATTTAGATGAACGGATTGTTAGGCACGAAACAGAATTAAAATTGGTCAAGAGGTCGGTGATTAAGTACCGTATGAGTTATCACCTACCAAGTGTGAATAACTATCATCGACCAGCTTATCCGATCGAGTACTTCTCAGAGTACATCTATGTACTTTTATCCCTTCGAATTAACTTTTAATAAATGAGGTCGGTGATTAAGTACCGTATGAGTTATCACCTACCAAGTGTGAAGAACTATCATCGACCAGCTTATCCGATCGAGTACTTCTCAGAGTACATCTATGTACTTTTATCCCTTCGAATTAACTTTTAATAAATGACATTACATGCTATTTGCATGTCTCCATGAAACTTAGTCGAATAGATGGCCAGATTAATAACCAAGTCCTTTTGAAATACAACAGCTGCGCTCATAACAAATCACAACGAAACAAACATCATGCACGCAAGTTTGCCAAATGATTGCCTGAGCACTGACGCATCACTTCTTGGTAAGCACGGTGGAGACCACTCTACACAAACCCGGCAGAGCAAGGGGATTAACATTACAAGATAATCAATCTGCATCGCAAACACAATTGGATAAGAAGTGTTTTTGGATTAGCAAGCATTCGCCACAAGATAACCACATAATTTACACATAATGGGACTACCCCATCCCAAAACAAAGTTCATACATGTGCAAATGTTGTTTCCAACAGTTTCAACGCTTCAGATACCTTCACCGCTACAGGGTCAACTTCTTCGACAAGTTCTTCGAATCTATCACCTGGACAACCCATTCCTTCACCGATTGGTTTCAAGTCAACCGAAGGGTAATGAGACCTCACTAAGGCAAGTACAGAAGATGCACAGCTCCTAGCAGTTTCCTTAAGTAGTGCTCTTATTCTGTCCAGTGCGGCCCTCAGAAGATCCAGCAACGGTGTTGGAGCCTCCGAAGCATCAACAGGAACAAGCATATCAGTGACGTTCGCAGCAGCCTCAAAGATTTTTTTGACCTTGCAATGATTTTTTTTGACATACGACAGACATCCCATAGCGGTGACCAAGACACAATCAACATCTGTATGAAGTTGTTTAAATTAATTGAGTTTTTGGGTAAAAAAGTACTAACTCTTCTCTGCTCGGTCAAGAAGCTCGCCAAACCTTTTGTTTGACTCCTCGCATTCGGCCAAAGATTTTTTGAGAATGTTGATTTCCTTGTCCTTGTCTGTAAAAAAGACGACAACTAACACATCAATATTACACTAAATACCATTAAATTCAGTACTGATGGAAAAGTTTTATTACCAACAAGCCGTTCCTCGTATTTCTTTTGGAAGCACTTGGCATCCCTCTTCAGACTCAAAATCTATCTTTCCTGGTCGCGAACAAGGGAGAAATGACCATTGTCCTTCAGTTTTTGCTACTCTCAAAGTTGCTGCAACTCGAGCTCAAGCTCCAAAACACGTTGCTAGTATGAACTAACTTTGCAGATTGCAACATTCTTCCAAGTCGAGTGTTCAATTAAGCTCTGTTAACATCAAACAATCATCAATATTCAGAAGTAAACAAGTACAACGACGAGAGATTTAGTGAATTCACTTACCAGCGAGTGCCTCATCAACTTTTCACTCGCTTCTCGACTACCATCAATAGCAGACTGCTCCGCTTTGTTATCAAGGAGTCCCACCTTCAACTCCTTGGACCCGACAATCTTCTGGTCTGGACACATCTCCAACTGTTTGGCAGACATATCCAAAAAATTTGTTGGCAACAACACATCAGAAGTAGAAGATTTTGCTGGATTAGCGGTCGGGTCTTCGTCTAGAATTCCCTGAAGCAGGGAAATGCTTTCGGCCGTTGCTTCATCTGATTCCTTCTCTCTAGATTTGCTTGCCTCTGAGTTAGGCAAATGTGTAATAGCTATAGAGGTGGCAGGTGACGTCCTAAAATGAGACAACTGGTACTATACAGTATATGGATTAAGCAATTCAAAGTAAACAACAACGAGCTACTTAGGCCTTGTTCGGATCCGACATGGCTAAAGTTTAGCTCTATCACATTGGATGTTTCGATACTAATTAGAAAAATTAAATGTAGACTAATTACAAAACTAATTGCATAGATGGAGGCTAATTCACGTGACGAATCTTTTAAGTCAAATTAGTCCATGATTTGACAAAGTGGTGCTATAGTAACTATTTGCATATGGTGGATTAATTAGGCTTAATAGATTCGTCTCACGAATTAGCCCAGCACTTAGCCCATGTTTAGTCCTCCTAATTACCATATGAACGGTTGATGTGACAAGGACTAAACTTTAGCCCATGGATCCAGACACAGGCTTACCTGTTAAACTTGAATGATGGACTGGTGACCAATGGAGGCTTCTTGGCCCTCGCTGGCTTCACCTTGCCGACTTCTTGTACGTTAAGTGCAGCAATTTGCTTTTCCTTATCTGAACGTTTTGCATGAAGTGGTGGTGTCTACTGTTGAACTTCTTTTGGATCTGCTTCATCAGTATTGATCACGTCCATTCCAGTCGGGTCATTTTCAGTTATCCGATCACTGGGCCCATGGTTGGAAAAAGAGTATGCATCTTCAGCTACAGTATCGGTTATCATCTCGGAACTGGCCCTTGCCTGTGCGGCAATCCTAGCCACATGCTTGTAAGCCATTGTTTTGGTAATAGTTCGCTGTGGGCGCTTTGAAACAAACGAAGACACTGAGGCATCTTTGTGAGGCCTCTTGTTGGTTTCCACACAAACTTCATCTTCTGCGTCAGTAAAGCCCCACTCTTCTTCCGGTACGTAGCCTGATACTGCAGGCGCTGGGCTAGAACAACTTCTTCAACCATGAAGATTTTGGTATAGTTTCCATGAGCGTCACGTGGCAAGGGAGGAGCACAAAAGTACAACACAACACATTCCTAAAAACACCTTGTCAGACACCTATTGGATAAACAGAAACAATATGAACAAATTACGATAACTGTCGTCAAGAATGAGAATCTTGCAGGAGGCGCAGGCACCATCAACGAATATGGTTTGGCATACACCCTTGTGGAAGACTGGTCCGGCAAGAAAATTGGAAATTCTCTCATATGCCTCATCCCGTGACACCTCTCTTTGCTGTTCACGCGTGGGATCATTTGGACCTTGATATTGAAAGGCAGGATGCACACAGTTCCTTATCGGCTAGATTAACCTTCTAGCATAGTTCATCATCACCACTACTGGGGTTAATTTTTTATCCTTCAGCTCAGAAATAATGGCAATCAACTCATTGACCTGAACCATGGCATCACTACCAGGCAACATATCCCACTCAGGGCGAACTGCTGGAGGATACCCTGTCCGAGCTGGTAGTCTGGGCTCATGATTTCCTATGAGAAACCACTCAGCCATCCTTTATTTGAGTCGAGTTGTTTAAACTCAAACCATTCATTTCGACCCCGAGTTGGAACCCGGCGCAACCAACAACCCTTGGATTTGCATTTCCAGGATAGGATCTCACCTTATAAATATATCTAAAAAGATCAAAATGCGACACAATCCCAATCCAGGCTTCACAGACATGAATGAAATGTGCAACTATTCCCAAGGAATTTGGAGTTAGATGGGTTGCTTCTAACCCGTAGAAGTGGAGCAGCCCGCAGAAGAATGCGCCAGTTGGAATGCCGAATCCTCGCTCGAACCACGACGTAAATACAACAGTCTCCGTATGATCTTTGGACCAAAAGACATCGCCCGCAATGGCTTTCCACCCCACGGTATCCTGACGACCCAGGATGCCACGCTCCACCATGGCTTCAAGCTTCTGCTGGTTGACGGAGGAGGGGTGCCAAACCGATGCTGGATCTGGAATCGGACTAGGGCCTAATGACGAAGAGGCAGCGAAGATCTTCTTGGTTGACATCTTGATGTACACCGGTAGATTCACAATGACAAATTTCCACCATCAACATGAATATAAAAGAATGATAGAAAGAATAGAGATAGGGTTTATTACTAATGAATTCCATGTGTTTTGGTGTACATGTGTCTGCAGGAACAAAATGTCAAAAGAAGAGGAAAAGTGGGCCCAGGGCCAGGTCGCTCGACCCCACTAGGTTGGTGGACCTGGGCCCAGGCCCAATCAAGCCTCCCTTCATCCCATGCAAATAAAGCACACCAGGAGATGATCCGGACCATTGATTCAATGTCGGTTTGCACCAAGGGAGAGAGATGAGCCACATGGCATTCACATGGCTTGAAGGGCCCACCTCTCGACCTCAATGTACCCAAACTCGAGTGTATCCACTAGGAACCGACCCAAGGGCCCACATGGCAGCCACCAAGAGAAGGTGGGACTGAAAGGCGGCATGGCCGAGTTGGCCAAACCCCCCTAAGTCAGCCGACGCCTACACGCGCCCAACTTGGTCCTCCCTTGACCCACAACTGTCAACCGCCTTTTGGAGCTGATCTACGCCGTGCACACCTTAGGACAGTGGATCCAAGGGTCGGCCGACCCTTGTGGATCGGCCGACCTGGGCCCACCACCATACCGGCCAAGCTTCGGTGCACCGCCTCTACACCGCCTCCTCACCCTATAAATACATGAGCTCGGGTCAGTCTTCATCATCATCGAGCTGGAGTAACAAGTCAAGGCGAAGCCCTTCTCAAATTAGAGTAGAAATAGGGAGAGAGTGAGGGAGAGTCTGGAGGAGTCCCAGCGTGTCGGCGACCCTCCACCTATACCTCGGCGGATACGAGCTCCCTAGTAAGTATCCGGGATATTCAGCTAAGTATTTAATTTTGAGTTATAGAAAATTAAGTTCTTTATTTTGCTTGTGGGTTAGTTGCTTTATTCATAAAGTATCTAAATCTCTGATCAAGGTTAGGATAGCTGATATTATCTTGAGCGTGGTGCTTCGGAATATATCTGCCCTCGTTTGCCTTGTAACCCCACGGATTAGCAGAGGTAGGCGGCAGGTGGTGACAGCCCTGTCCGTCCTTTGTAATCCTCCACATTCGGGTACGGCGTAGAATTGTTGGCCGGCAATTTCCTAGAGGCCTAGGATACCCCGGTGCCCAAAGCAAGCATAGAAGAACTCCCTTAGCTATACTCTCAGCTTAGTGCTAAGTTATCCTCTCTACCTAGCCTTCATATAAACTCGATCGATCCGGTCAACCTAGCTTAGTGATTAGACAGTGCCCTCACGTTCCCCGTGGATTCGATACCTGGATTACTCTCGGGTGAAAGCTACTTTGACAACCGTGCACTTGCGGACTTTCTGTTTGCCACCGTTGGTGTCAACAAGCTTTCTAGCGCCGTTGCCGGAAAACGGTAGCTGTGTTGTCTAAGAACTACGGTTGCCCATTTATCCTTTCCTTTCTTTTTGCTCTTTAACCATGGACTCTACCCAAATCCATGAGTTCTCTGCTCCAAAGGGCAAATTATTGGAGCCACACCCCTCGTCAAATCCCATACTAACAGATAGCTATGAGCTTCGCGCTACTTTCATAGCTATGGTCAAGGATAAATCCTTCTCGGGATGTGATGGTGAAAACCCATACCGTCACTTGCATGAATTTGAGTTGCTCTGTTTGTGTCTGGCTATATCAGGCATGGCACATGCAACGATTAGAGGGAAGCTCTTCCTGTTCTCTCTCAAAGAGAGGGCAAGGAAGTGGTATGACCATACCATTGGGCTAACGAACGGTGAATGGGAAAAGTTACGAGACAAGTTTGTCTAGAATACTTCCCTGTTCATCAGATCTGTGCACTTCGGAAGGAAATCATTAACTTCCAGCAAAAGGAGAAGGAAACGATCGCAATAGCGTGGGACTGAATCCAAGACTCATCTCTTACCAGGACAGATCTAGGCTTTCTAGACTATATGCTTATGCAACATTTTTGGACTGGTCTGACTAGTGAAGACGCTCGATTCATTGACATAGCCGCCGGAGGATCATTCTTACATATAACCCCGGCCAAAGCAAAAGAGGTCCTGGCAACAATCCAGGAAAACTCTCCTGCTGCCGCTGATGAAACTGAGCAAGAATACCCTCAAATAGATCCTATCTTACCTATAGACTCTCCCAGTTCAGACCCAGCTCCTGAGACCTATTGACGCTCCTTAGCGACACACTTTTACCCTTGTTTATCTTCAATAATGGCATAAATTTGATATCTAAACTAATGATCAAACTCTATAACCGGAACGTTTTTGCATATTCATGTGTTTTTGGAGGAATTGTGTTTACGCAGGTTTTTGGGCTTAAATGGAGCACATATGGACAAAGCTTGAGACCAAGGACGACAAGGTGAAAGATGAAGGCCAGAGGCCCGAAGAAGAGACCAGATCGGCCGGCCCCACATGGCCTAGGCTGGCCAGCCTGAGGTGATCCAAGCCCCGTTCGTGCTCAACTTTGGTGAACCAACCTCCAAGAGTATTTGAAAGGCAAGTGCTTCAAGATAAGGTTAAGAAACTTTGGGGTCAAGGCAACTCAATTGGAGAATTTGGAAGTTTATCACTTCCCATTCTTATCTCAAAGATATCCAAAAGCAAACGACGTCCAAAGGCCCACATGCATAGGTGGAACAACTACTGAAGCTTCTAGAAGACTTAGAGACAAAGATGAAGACAAGGCGGCCGAGGAACAGGTGTTGACGGTCCTTATAACATAAAATCTAACCGTCAATAGGCTCAGAAACCAATAAAGATCAAAGCATAACTTAGGCATCTGTATTCAAATGAGGTTGTACCATGCATATCTGGAATACATTTGAGTATAGGAACTACGGTGCAAAAGATGGACGAAACTGGGCACAAGCCCAGGTCGGCCGACCTGGCTAGGTCGGGCGACCTGGACTGAGCCCCGATGGAGCCCATTTCCTACACAGGTCAAGAAGCACACTAAGGAAGGATCCTGAACATTGATTCATGGTCAATGGAAGTTAATGGTGAAAGATGAGCCACATGTCCATCCCATGGATTGAAGGGCCCACAACCAGAGTTAAGTGTACCCAAATCGACAGAACCCACCTGGAACCGACCTCAGGACCCACATATCAGTCTCCCAGAGGAAGATGGGCCCTAAAGATGGTTATAGGGGGTCGGCCGACCCAGCCAGGTCGGCCGATCTCCGCGTGCGCCCGACTCGCCCCTCCTTTGACCTACAACTGTAAACCGCCATGGAGATTGCATCTGAGCCGTGAAGGGCTGAAGACGGTGGATCCAAGGGTCGGCCGACCTGGGGGATTTGGCCGACCTAGGCCCACCTCCCAACTGCCTCAACCGCTTCTGGCTGGCTCCAACCGCCTTTGTGATGCTATAAATACCTGCAAAGGGCGCCGTACTCAACACACACCAGAAGAAGAGTTCTCCTTTGCTACAAGCTTAGTCTTAGTCTTAGTAGTGATAGTCATAGTGTTAGATCTTCTGAAGGGCTTCCGGAGGAGTCTTGGTAAGTTCTAGAGTTCAGTTCTTGTATTCTCTTACTTAATTGTAGTACTCTAAGCTTAATGGAAATACCTTCATACTTATGTTGTATGCCTCAGTTGTACCTTATCCACTTAGCATATACTACTTATGTCTTGCACCTTATTCAAGTGAATGTATGTTATGGCATTGGCTCAATGTGCCTCTTGGTTGCTCTATTTATTAACGTGATAGATAGAGTTGTATTACATATTGCAAGCATGGTGTTTGGGATATAGAATACTGTTGAGGGTATCGCTGCCCCACGGATTAGAAGAGGTAGGCGGCAGGTGGTGACAGCCCTGTCCCTCCTTTGTAATCCTCCACGTTCGGGAGTGGGTATTAGGCCTTTATGATAAGACGTCCTACTGTCATCCCTTGATGAGGGAACCATTGGATACCTCGATGTGTCCTCTTGCATATGATCATTGAATGAGCTTGTATAGTGTATTGTAGTATATCCAAGTCCCATATGTATGATGCTAATGAATCCTTATTAATCTTCACTAGTATACTATACTAACTAAGACTACTATAATGATGAGCAATGAACTTCTGTGTGTCAACCTACCCATTCATTTCTATATCATTTACCCCTGCTTAGATTATGGTACATTAATATTGTTGTACGTAAAGCATTGGATGGCACATCTCTCTTTTAACTAAACGCTTTCCCTGCGGATAAACAAATAACGATACTCTGGAATACTCCCGAGTGAAATGCTACAACGTACTTCTGTGCGCTTGCAGAATATCTGTAACGTCTAGATTTACGATGAAGTATCTCTAGTACCATTACTACTTTAAGTAGTGATGCTAAGAAATACCAACAAGCATTTCTGGCGCCGTTGCTGGGGAAAGCAGTGGTTAAAGAGATTTGATCATCCATGCATTTAGTGCAACAAGATTAATTGCCAGTAATCTAGCAGGTTTACCCTTTTTGCTCTATTTCTCTGTGATATGAAACAGGGTAGTGCATGACTGGTTTCCAACTACCATCCAACTACGTCGAGAACCCGAATACCATAGGAAGGAGGGTACGTTCTCGTGTCGTAATCCCACAGGTGTTCTTGTCGGAAACTGAACCAGTCATCGGAGAATCCTCCAACCAAGGAGAACAACCCGTTCCCGTAGCACCCCAATCGGAAGAAGCCATGGCCGACAGGACCATCCGTGACTACTCCGCTCCGTCCGCTGCCCAGATCCCTACGGGTCCAACAGTGGAAGTGGGGGATCATGCTTTTGAACTGAAGGCCCCACTGATCAATATGGTGCAGGCCAGCCCCTTCTATGGGAAAGCCAATGAGGACGCCAGTACTCACCTGCAGCATTTCCTGGAGGTATGCAGCACCATCACCATCCGAGGAGTGGATCAAGAGGCCATCAGGCTCTGCTTATTCCTGTTCTCACTATTGGGAAGAGCCAAACAATGGTTCTATTCCAACCGTGAGGCGGTGAACATGTGGACCAAGTGCTCCAATGCCTTCTTGGCGAAGTTCTTCCCCATTGGGAAAACCAATACCCTTCGGGGGAGAATTTTCAGCTTCCAGCAAGAATCCGGAGAAACAGTCCCGGAGGCGTGGGATCGCTTCCAGGACTACATCCTGGCATGCCCCCACCATGGCATGCAAGAGTGGCTCTTGCTTCAAAACTTCTACCATGGGCTGTCCCAGACAGCCCGTGAACACATGGATGCTGCTGCTAGAGGGGCATTCCTCTCCTTGACCGTGAACGCCGCCAAGCTTCTCATCGAGAAGATGGTGTCAAACCAATCTTGGAATGACGACCGTCTTCAGGGACGCAAATGCGGTATGCACACCGTAAAAGAAGTGGACATGCTGGCCGCCAAGATGGATCTCATTATGAAGCGCCTTGACGACCGCACCAAGGATGGAAGCGCTGACAACGAAGGGCCACTAGACTCACACATGACGTGTGAGGTCTGTGGAGAAACTGGCCACTCGGGGAACAACTACCCCGAGACACAAGAGGAGGTACAGTTCGTAAACGGCAACAATGGGTACCGGCCTCAAGGGAACTCGAATCAGCAACGCCCATTCTACTAGGGAGGTAACAATAATAACTCTTTTTCTAATCAACCTTCCCTTAAAGATCTTGTCCTTGGTCAGACCAAGATTAATGAGTCTATTTCTAAGAGGCTTGCTGCTAATGACAAGGCTCTGGAGGGCATAAATTCTAAAATAGAAAGTTTGTCCTCCACCTTCCAGAGCCAGTTGAGTTTTAACAAAATGTTAGAAACCCAATTAGCTCAGCTAGCTGCAGCTGTTCCTTCTGGTGATAAGGGGCGAATTCCCGGACAACCGGATTCGTCCTTTGAGAATGTAAAAGCTGTTTCTACGAGGAGCGGTAAGGCTACTCGGGATCCAGTCCCACCTAACCATGCAGGGAAAACAACACCAAGGAAGGAGATCCCAGAAGAAAAGGAAGAGCCTGAAGCCGAGCTAGCACCAGCTAGACAGACTGCGCCGCATGAGTTCTACGACTCCAACGTCTTGCCATTCCCGCAGCATCAAAAGAAACCATCCGCAGACGAGCAATTCGCCAGGTTCGTAGAAGTTATACAAAAATTAAATATACATGTGCCATTGCTGGATGCTATGCAGGTACCGACCTATGCAAAGTACTTGAGGGATATTCTCAACAACAAACGTCCACTCTCGAGTACCGATGTCGTAAAGTTGACTGAGGAGTGCAGTGCAGCCATTCTGAACAGGGTCCCAGAGAAGAAAAAGGACCCAGGATGCCCCACCATCACGTGTACAATCGAGACACAGCACTTTGAGCACGCACTCTGTGACTTGGGGGCAAGTGTCAGCGTAATGCCAAAGGTAGTTTTTGGCCGCCTAAACTATACTACCTTGTCTCCTACTCCCATGAGATTGCAGCTGGCCAATTCCACGGTCCGCTACCCGGAGAGGATAGCTGAGGACATTCCGGTGCGCATTCGGGATTGCTTCGTCCCTGTCGACTTTGTGGTGTTGGAAATGGATGTGGGCAACGACTCGTTGCTCATCCTAGGGCGACCCTTCTTGAGTACAGCAGATGCTCACATCAATGTGGGTGCTGGAGAGATTCAGCTCCACATAATGGAAAGAAGGAGAAGTTTGAGTTCAGGCCAAAGGTGGAGCAGTGCTCCATGATCAAAATCAAGTATGGGAGAAACAGTCAGAA